>NQII01001735.1:272380-362105 GCA_002778355.1 Clitarchus hookeri
TGTATGTTACAAATTTGTCACCTATATCTGAAACGGATCAGGAATTACGGTCAACTATGTTTATAGGGCTTAATGATTCTGTGATAATTATTTTTTTTCATTGTCCAAGGTGCTGTGTATCGGGATGTAGTTGTCGATGGTAAGTCTTTAACTACTAATTTCCGTGTTTTTATTGTCAAAACACATGTGTTCGTGGATATGTATATAGGTGTAACGATTTGCTTTTATTTGATTACCATGACATGAGAGTTCGTGTTATTCATCTCGGGTTGTCACATTATGACATGTTTTACCGACTTAGAAATGCGCGAACATATATTGAGCACAGTTATAAAAGAAAATATTTTATTTTAGATATAGTTCATGGTAATTTTTTGTATGATGTGTTCGATTCTTACATATTTATATATATTATATATAAGTTTTTAACTTACATATCTTGTTTTTTTTACCTGTGAAAGTATCGGAATTTCTGTTGAGTTTGTACCTGTGATAGCAGCGTAACGTGTTAGAGCCCCCCTTTATCATTATGTGCAGCAGTGACCTTACTGTCAGCCTTGTTTGTGGTGAGACTATTTCGAGACATATTAGGCTTCTTTATCGTAATGTGCAATAGCGCCCTTTATGTTAGGCATACGAGAGCTTCGCATAACCTGCTAGGCTCCTCTATGTACTGCAATGTTCTCTCTTTATTACAACGATAGCTTACATTTATGCTTTATATGTCTCTTCGCATTGTAGGCATATGGAAATGATATGTTACAGTAGTGATGTGACTGTTCGCATAATTTTTTTTCTTAGTAGTGTGCGTTGCCTTTAATGCCTTATCATTGTGTATAGACGGGAAGAATCTGAGATAACCCCCGCACATATGTTGGGAAGCCTCTGATATAACTCTCCCGGCTTGGAATGCAAGCGAGAGGTGTATAACATCTAGTAGGAAGGTCTTAAATGTAAATCGAATTTGGGTAGACATAACGCTTTCAAGATAACGGTTGTGATGTTATGAAGTTGGCGAACGTATCTTACACGATGCGCACTTATGCGCACCTTTGCTTGTAGGGCTTAAATGAATCTGTAATAATTTTTATACAAATAGGAAATAAATAACTCTATGATGATTTGTGTCGTCAGGAACGATATATATAATGAATTTGTCGTCTGTATGTTAAACAATTCTGAAATTACGAGCATGTATGCTTACAGGGCTTAAACTATTCTGTGATAATTTGTTTTTCATTGTCGAGGGTGTGCTGTGTATCGGAACTTTGGACCTGCTATGCTTATACGATGTGTGAAGTTACATGATACGAGGGTAATGAATACGAACATTCTTCAGCCATGATGAGTGGTGCTAGCTAATAGGTGTTGATATCCCTTAGCCAATCAGAGCCTCGCGCAGCATGTTAGGTAAAATCCCTCCTTGTCCAAAAAAGGGCTCACTGCGCTATATTGTAAGATGATCAACAAAAACAATTCCAATGTAAGAGTGTGCGTGAATAAGTTTGACATAGGCAAATGGCAACCGCTGCTACATGGCGTCCCATGCTGCTGCTGCTGTATTGTGGACTGTTTCTCACATGCTACGTCGAAACTAAACACCTGATTTTGGTTAAGCCTCACTTGGACGTTTCACTATCACATAAGGGGGGCCATAACGAAGTTTGGCCACTGCTTGTAGTAGTAGTATTTACGTTAGGCGTAAGTACATTTGTTGCATCAGTGATTTCGACAAGGATAAGGAAACCTTTATTAATATGTTTATAAAACAATCATGTAATCACACCCAACAGTAGAAACCATATGTACGTTCGGAATATATAGTAATGAATATATATATGTTTTCTGCTTTGGTGTAACTTACTCAGTTAATATTTGTTTGCATGTGTTGATGAAATATTTAAATTTAAAAGAACGTAATGTAGCCAATCAGGCACGTAATCCTTCCATGTAGTTGGGACTGATGTCTATGAATTATTTATGGAGATGGCATCTTAAACGAGACGCATATTAGGCGCAACTATCGCGTAAATGCTTATGTGATAATTGTCGAGGGTTGTGTATCATAAACAAATCGGAACCTGCTATGCTTATACTATGTGAGACGTTATATGATGGGAGGGTAATGAATACGAACATTCTTCAGCCATGATGATTGATACTAATTTGTCAATGTTGATATCCTTAGCCTTGCGTAGTCAATCAGAGACGAGAGCCTATCGCAGCATGTTAGGTAAAATCCCTCAATCTCCCATTGCCGGAAAAAAGGGGTCATGTAATGAAGGGTTATTGCAGCATGTGTACAAACGAATTTCTCGAGGGAGTCACTGAAGCCCCGCAACGCCTGGCTAAATTAAAAAGTAATTAATACCTTAAATAGTTTAACTATTTCCGAAACACTCGCCGGTTGGAGTGTGTGTACGACGACTTTCTAAGCATTATATCAGTTAGTATCTCGTTATACGTTGTGGGAGCAAGACCGACAACGGACGGGGTCTGCTCTACGTGTATGTATGGAAGTGTGTACATGATTTTTTTTGCGTACTGAATGATGTTGTGAGCATAGAGCATATGTAAAACATATTTCTCGGTAGGGGTCGTGCAGGGTCTGGCTGTTGAAAACNTTTTTTTTTTTTTTTTTTTATATTTCCAAAACTGACATTGGGCTGGAACAATGGTGTGTGCAACATATTTCTCAGCGAGTCGTCAGGGCATCACGCACAGTCTGGTTGTAGCAAAATAATAGTAATAAAAATAGTAATAATAATACTTTATATATATTCCCGAAACTCAGCCAAAGTGTGTGTGTAATACTAATTTGTGTGCTGACTGGTCGAGCATGCACCGTATTTAAACATATAATTATTTTCTCGTGACTTAGCCATGATGCTTGTGTCTTGGAAGTGCTCGCATATGTCACTGTGCTAAGGTGTGCCTTATGATTTTGGCATGTCTAACTATAAATTTTTTTTAACTACGTCCCATTAACTTAATGGCTGCTGCATCCGGGAGATAATAATTTTTTTTAGGACGCTACATTAACTTAAATATCTGTTGTCTGCCCGCGTTTCTGCAGCAACGTGGCGGGCGTCTCTGAAGAGCGTGGTGTATATATTGTATGAAGGAATTAAATGTTAATCGAATTTTGGAAGACTCTGAGATAACCTTCCTGGCTTAGCATGCAAGAGCATGAATTATGTCACCTCGTAAAAAGAACAATGCAAGAGCATGAAGTTTAACTTGTCATCTTCGTCGGGCATCTCGCAGAGTCTGGCTGTTGCAAAACTAATAATCATACTAGTTTATATATTACTTTTAATATTTCCGAAAATAGCATCGGGCTTAGTGTAGCAAAAGTAAAACATTATATAATGTTAAATATATATAATTTCCATCGCTCATTCGGTGCTGTAAATAAAAACCTATTTCTCTCGGCGAGTAGGGGGGCTCGCACCTGCGTTGTTTTCATAAGAGGGGCCGACTGTAAGAGCATGACATGTATGCTCTAGCAGATAATTGAATTTGGGGAGACACTGAGATAGCACTCCTAGTTTGTAATGCAAGCGCGTGGTGTATATATAGTAGGAAGAACTGAAATTATAATCGAAATTCGGAAGACTCTGAGATAACCCTCCTGGCTTGGCATGCATGAGCGTGAAGTATATCATATCATAGGAAGGACTTATATGTTAATTATTTTTGGGGCGACTCTGAGATAACACTCCTGGCTTACCACACATACAGATGCAATGGCAGTGACCTTTATGTCAGCTTTGTTAGGCTTCTTTATCGTTGTGCGCGACATCGCCCTTTATGTTAGGCCTGCGAGAGCCTCGCATAACCTGTTAGGCTCCTTTATGCTCGGTTGTGTTCTATCATTATTGCACCGATAGCTTACATTTATGCTCTATATGTCTCTTCGCATTGAAGTCATATGAAAATGATATGTTAGAGTAGCGATGTGACTGTTCCCGACATTACTTTCATAGTAGTGTACGTTGCCTTTAATGCTAAACATTGTGTATGGTTAGGAAGACTCTGAGATAACCCCCACACATATGTTGGGAAGACCCTGAGATAACTCTCTTGGCTTGGTATGCAAGAGTTAAATGTATATAATTTCGTAGGATGGACTTAAATTATATTTGAATTTGGGAAGGCTCTGATATTACCCTCTCCGCTTGGCATGCAAGAGCATAATTAATATCATTTCGTAGGAAGGACTGAAATGTTAATTGATTTTGGGAAGACACTGAGATAACCCTCCCGGCTTGGCATGCAAGCACATAATGTAAATCATCTCGTAGGTTAGACTTAAATGTTAATTGATTTTGGAAAGACACTGACATATCCCTCCCGGCTTGGCATGCAAGCATGTAATGTTTATCATCTCGTAGGAAGGACTTATATGTTACTTGATTTTTGGAAGACACTGAGATAACCCTCTTGGCCTGCCATATAAGAAGATAATGTGTATTATCTTATAGCAAGGACTTGTATGATAATCTATTTTGGGAAGACACTGAAATAACCCTCCCAAATTTTCAAGCAAGCATGTAATGTATATCATCTTATAGGGAGAACTTAAATTATATTCGAATTTGGGAAGGCACTGATATAACCCTTCCGGCTTGCCATGCAAGAGCGTCATATATATTATCTCGTAGGATGAACTTAAATTTCAATTTGATTTTGGGAAGACTGTGTGATAACCCTCACAGGTTGGCATGCAAGAGCATGATGTTTAACATGAACTCTATCCGTTGCATCACCGCGGCACCCGAATGGAATGCTATGTCAGGGGTGATGTGTATATTACAAATTTTATGCCTATATCGTAAAAGGTTTGGAAATTACGATCAACTATGCTTATAAGTTCGCATAGGGCTTAAATGCCCATTTCTTAATTTTCCTTGCCAGGGGCGATGCATTTGTTATAAATTTGACGGTTGTATCTTAAATGGCTCGGGAGTTACGGAAACCATGCTTATAAGTTCGCATAAGGCTTAAATGACCATTTGTTATTTATCCTTGGAGGGGGCGATGCATATGTTATGAATTCAACGGCTGTACCTTAAACGGTTCGGGAATTATGATCAACTATGCTTATAAGTTCGCATAGGGCCTAAATATAGCATGCAGCTGTAGTTGTGCAGCCAGGACCTGCACCGAACACCGTACGTGCAGTCAGACATCGAACACCAGACGTGCAGCCAGCATGCAGTGTCGAACACCGGACCGTTAATGCGAGCCAACCAGCCAGCCAGAAGCAGCTAGTTGCGTCGATAGGTATATTTCACCTTCAATAGAAGCAGAGATCACAAAGTTCTGCTGGCGGTTTTCATATCCAAAGTTTTTTTTAAATTTTAAATTAAAAAAATTTATTAATTAAAAAAAAATATATAAACATAAATTAATTTGATTTTTTTAATGTGATGTTATATATATATATATATATATATATATATTCATACTTGCTAGCATCCTATTGAATGTTAGCTTTTCTTCGAGAGCAACGTGTAATTTAAATTATACAAAAAAAAATATTTGGCATCATGCAATAAGTAAGCAGCTGGCATCGAACCTCAATGCTGTCGGTATGAGAGCTTCGTGGGATGTCACTAGCTTACACATGAAACTTTGAACCTTGCGTTCGACTTTAAATGCAGCCATTACGAGAGCTTCATGTGATGCTATTTGCACATAAACTTACAAACGAACCTTACGTAATAAGCATAGGGCTTAAATGACTCAGTGATAATTTTCGTTGTAGGGGTGATGCATATGTTTTGGTGACTATATCTGATTCGGAAATTAGACTATGCTTATATGATGTGAGAAGTTGTGTCAATGGACAATGAACACAAACATTATTCAGCTAATATGAACGGTACTGACTTGTCAGTTTCGAGAGCCTTGCGTAGCTAATCAGTAAAACATTTTTTAAAAAATATGTCAAAATAAATAATTTAAAATTTTTTTAATTTTCAAAACATTATATTATAAGAGACTCGCGCAGTCAATCAGAGACGAGGACATTTTGAGAGCCTCACGTAGAGATGAGAACCTTGCGTACCTACCATTGCGCACCTAGCACGAGAGCAAGCAAAGTCCGTGAAGACGTCATCGGCTGACGCGTGAGCCGCTACCAGCTCGTCCCTCGTCACGGCGACAGCGCCAGGTGTGCTGGAACCGCTCATTTCTACCTACTGTCATTCTACTTTAACTACAAGCGATACCACAGTATTGTTTTGTTGAGACTTGTGGATGCTAACTTGGAGTCTGTTATGGAAGATATATAATGTAACAGCACGTTTTCAGATGGTGGTGGAAAAGAAGAAGAATTAATGTTACAGAAAGTTAAAGGATGGAGAATTTACTCTTCCGAAAAATGATGACACAGTAGGGAATATGAACTCTGTGCTAATTGCAAATCAGTCTTTTGCACTGTGCGAAAATTTTTGAAACCCTTCTCTGAAACAGACCGTACCTACGAAAAAAATAGAAATATATATTTTGCCGTGAGAAACTCTGTGTAGAAAATGCATTTGAAGTACGTGCGACGCGTTTCCATAATTTCCATACAAAGATTATCTTGGCGCCATAAAAAGTTGACGACATTAAGAAGTCCTGCGTTGTTCTAAAAAATTTCCTTCGGAGGCGTAATAAAACGCAGTATACACCAGGATCGGTGCTGGACAGTGATAATGTGGTAGAAAAATGTGTTGCGGAAGGAATCTGGAGACAAGAGCTACCTCAAGGACGTTTTGATTTGGTTTGTAATGTGCGTCAGGTTAACTCTACGACTGAAGCATCTGCCGGTGGAGGCTCTTATGTTCAATATTTCAACGGGCCAGGAAAGGTTCCATTACAAGACCGGGTCGTGAGCAACCGGGTATTGCGCTAAATCGTACAATTGTGGTACAATGCAAAGATAATTTCCTATACTAGCCGGCTAATAAATATCATTAAAGAAGCGACTGACTTCCTATGTTTCTGACATTCTTCAGGTAATATTCTAAACATATTCGATTATGATACCGAACTCATGTGCATTATTGGTAGATGATCTTTTCGGAGTATGCATTAAAGTCAAAATATTATACTCTATAACATGTGTGTACCTATACACAGCAAATCTTCGGAAACTCGATTGTCAAGGATATCCTTGCAAGACTACAAAGAAATTCCATGTTAAATATACTAAATAAATATTTCTAATATTACATGCTCTAGCCTTATATTTCAAGTAACATTAGATACAAATGGGAATGTAAACATTTTTTTTTATCTGGGCAGAAATTGTTATAAAGAAAGAATTAAGAATAGAGGGGAACAAATATTACTCTTACATTCCGCCAAAAAACAAATCGACATTAAATACTTTGCGCTTTCTCGGACATCCTATATCAGCAGTGAGAAGAAACATACCGCAGTACCACAATGTAGGCTTGTACACTGCATCCTCAGGCCCACCACTTGTTTGCTATTCCAAACGCCGTGCTGTTCTTTTCTAAACGACGCCCGGATATTATATATACATATATTTTTTTTACGAAATGCAAGATATCATCAGCGATTTTCTGTCGTGCGTATTGCACGATTTGATCCCAGGCCTCATACGGTAAAGCGGGTAATTCCCGAAACTCTTCCAAAAATTTTGTCTGGAATTCGGGAATCATGAA
Organism: Clitarchus hookeri; assembly: GCA_002778355.1. Taxonomy (NCBI): domain Eukaryota; kingdom Metazoa; phylum Arthropoda; class Insecta; order Phasmatodea; family Phasmatidae; genus Clitarchus; species Clitarchus hookeri. Next base: position 280,066 of record NQII01001735.1, read on the forward strand.
CGTTTTGTTCGCAATGGACGACGACATCCTCGTGACAACACAGACAACGTAATGTCTTTGCGCTCCGAATCACGAGCCTGGCCCCAGACTCGCCACAAACGTACGAGCCAATAGCGAGCCAGTGGCGACCCGAGCCGAGCCCTATGGAAGGCTCTGTCGAGCCACGCTCTGGTCGACTTGCCTGACACCGAGCCTGGCTCGTGACACCCCACACACGTGCGAGTCTCCCTCTTTGGACCCCGAGCCGAGCCAGCGTCGCGAGCCAGACTCGAAGTCTGTGGGCCACTTAACATAGAGGTCTCGAGAGCCGATGAAGGTGAGGTGAGGTGAGTATGTAGCTGCGCCGGAATGCATGGGTGGGGGAAACGGGAAATCTCCGAGAAAGTCTGCCGACCAGCGGTATCGTCCGGTACGATTCCCACGGTGACCCTGCCATGAATCGAACCCGGTTCACCATGGTGGGATGAGAGTATTCTAACCACTACACCACCGCGACCCCACAGACAACAGCGTTGCCGGTACGGGCATATTGTTGGTTGAATGTCAGTAGACCATAACATTTCTTGCTTTGGGATAGTGTCGTACAACCATTGTGCTCTCCTCTAGCAAGTCGGCGCACAGATTCTGTAATTGACCCACGATAACTTGCAACTTGACCCGAGGCGAGATTTGATGGCTGAGCGGACCACAATCATTTTCTTTGGGGTAAGAATCAGGGGCGTTGCTGGCACAAGAGTACCGCAATACGACGTAGGCATTCCATAGAGACATGTGTTGTGTGGACAAACGTTGTCTTATTGTCCAGGGAGTTATCTCGTAAAGAGTAACAAAAAGATTTCACTGACGTAACGCTGTGCCACCAATGTCCCTGAGCCACTATCAGAGGTGACCTGACGTCATACCTTTTGTTGCTACACCACGATGCCAGGAGTAATGCCAGCGTCTCTCTACACAACATTTACTAGTTGCTTCCCTCTTCCCTCGGCAACGCCTTACTTGTAAAGCAGAACCGAAGGTTATCACTGGACATGATGTAACACCGCTCTTAGTTACGTCAATTCTCCAAATATCGCCATCTCTACTCTAGTTTAAACAGCAGCATACACATTGGACGGTGAACTAATAGCCATGTTGCTTCTAATCTCCTCGACATTGGTCGACCATTACTTTCTCGCCATGTGTGGGTGCACTCACGTAGCCACAGTGGCTTCGGAATGCTCCACTTATCTGTCAAATACACGATATATCCACCCGGCCTCACACAGGCCCACAATACAGGTGAACTCATAAACATAGGTTCCATCCTTCAATGGCCTGTCCGTCCTATGGAATGAATCGCATGTCAACTTTATTTCCAATCATTAATCCGTCAAATATTTCTCAAACTTTAACTTTCGTCAGACGGATGGGCCACCGCCTGCTGACGACATTCCGTAGACTCGAATACGCAATTAAAATTAAAATTCAACAAGAAATTTGTTTGTATAGCGGCGAAAATATTTTTGTTTACCCAACAAAATACTTTGTTTGAGTGAAACAAACCTCGAAAAGCAACTAAATTAATTTTGTTTATCTAATAAATATAGCTGGAGAATTTTTTTTGCGACAATAAGGAAATAAACTTTGCTTATTAGTTCATTTATCGATACTTTATAATGACACAAACATATTAATACAACGAGTTCTATTGGAAAATTAAAATTACAGCTGCATAAGTTTAAATATTTACTTGCGTACGCTGTACATTATTAAAAAAAGAATGTATTTAAAAACGTTCCTATCGCATTAGTAATCACGACATCTGTGGTTGATAGGGCGTAGTGCAAGACGTAAAATGTTCAAGGTTCGGATTTTAGGGTGGACTTCTCTTTGTTTAATATTAACCCAGTTACATAATGAACGTAGAGCAAAACAAATATTTAGTTACACCAAACAAATATTTGTTAGAGGCAAGCACATAACAACAACAAAATAATTTTCTTTCGAAAAACAAAATTTATTCCATTGTCCCTATATAAACAATAAATTTGGCCACGACAATCAAACACTGGTTCGATTCAACAAAATGATTCTCTGTGCGCAGTTGAGGGTCGGGAGTGGCGATGGAGAGGACGGACAAGTGCGGCCTCGGCTCCTGGCGGCCGGGATGCATGCAGCGCTTTGCCAGCAACAAGTGGTTCCTCATTGTGTACAGCATGCTGGGTGTGGTGCAAGGCATGTCCTTCATATACATGGTTGCCACGCTGACAACCCTCGAGAAGCGCTTCAAAATACCCAGCAAGACCACAGGTACTATCCGTGCAAGGTTACTTACAATTATTGAAGCACTGCAAACGCTCTCCTATGCAACTTCCATTTTAGTATTATAATATCTGTGGTAAGGTTCTGTGCAGTTGCTGTCATTATTTGTATATGTATCTGACGAGTATATTCTGAAGAAGCCACGTTTGTAGCTTTGTTGGAGTTATCCGTAATGTGGTTCGTAATGTGGGTAACGTCTTGCAGCACTCAACAAGCCTCGTCTGTGGTGTGTGTTCCTCTAGTAGATCACGATTTTGGACGCAGGTTTAATAGCTTCGTGTAAAAACACGCATTTCAAACACACTGCGGCACAGTTCAAAGTCAAGTATAGGCGAGTCCCTTAAGGGCGACCAAGAAACTTAACTTTTTTCTACTGCTACAGCTTGTAACATTCTTTTTGTCTTTGGCATGAAGTAATAATGTGAAAAAGTTTGAAATTGTAGGAAAACTACTTTTATAAGAAAATAAATAGATTTCTACGAATTTGAAATGTATATATTGGTTCCGTACTGTCGCAGAGCGGGAGCGCCTTCAGGAAACCCCACCACTACATGACAGTGACCTTCAACTACTTTTACTTTCATTCCACTTATTTAAGGATAATCATTCTTTCCAAAATTCTTCAAGCACCAGAGTTGAAATAGCAGAGTACAAACAATTAACGAAGTCGCATTAAATAGCGAATATTACAATTAAAATTTAACCATCTGCTGATATGAATTGGAATACAAGATAATTAACCCCCAAAATTGTGAGAAATGATTCCACAAACTGTTAGATTTTTTGTCTTTTATACCCTGGAATATTTTTCTTATTATTACTTTTTTCATAAACTGCTCACATCAAAAAGACAAGCATTATATAAATACAATCAGCCAAACAGGCTTTAAAATATATTACAATGATAATGTTCGTTATGAAAATTATAGAAAGTTATATTTAATAATGGGCTCCCATAGGAATACAAACTTTGCACAAATAATAAAAAATTTGCAGAAATACAGAGTATACAAAAAACTGTTCTTAAAACTTTACCTACACATACCCTAAAACATGCCCTCATCAAACATGGCAGGATATTCCTTATGCCAATTTATAATGCTCTCATCGTAAGGTCCCTATCCATTCTCTCTCCCAAGACGAAATACAACCGCTTTTATAGTCGGGAAATACGTTGACCAGGTTGTTGAGGAACATCCCAGATGGTTTCGTTGTGGTTCTAATACAGTATCATTCAAATCTTGATGACGTCGAAGGTAGCGTCGGACACTTGCTAGACGTCATCCGTACACGTTGGAAGGACCAATCTTCCACGGCTCAAAGATCGATAGGGATTGTTTGGGAGGGGGGAGGGGGCCCAAGCCTCAACTCCGACAGTCAGCACTCTCTTCCCAAGCCACGCACTCGCATCGGCACCAACGTCCACGACGACTTACGTCTAACGGGTCACCAACAAGATAAGCCACAGCTCCCTCGTCTATCTATAGCCCTGTTTGAGCATACAACTTCCTGCGCTGATAAAAATTATTGATATAGGGTGTTCCAGCATCGTCACAATACTAATTTCAAAATTGAACAAAATGAAAATTGTAGGCAACATCTCAAAATAGCTGCTTGTATTATTAGAACATCGTGAGATTTTTTTTTGGAAATTTGTTGTGCGGTTTGCAAGTACTACAATTCCAATATTGAGAAAAAACTCAAAGCATAAAATGTTAAAATTGTAACACTTACCACACGTTAAAAATTTATCCTCTGTCAAATAAATAGCAACATCCCATTTCTGCGATTTCTTTAAACACATTATATAAAATTAATGTTTCTTTTAAATACCTTCTTAAAATTTGTAGGAATTTAAGTTCTAAATGAAATTCGTAATTTATGCAAAAAAAACCCTGTAGAACTGTATTTATTTAAAAAAATTGTTATTTTTATGATGTTATGATTGATATCACGTCAGGAAACCATAACATCTCCTCCTAACAGGGGGAGGGGGATATGGGTTCTCTACAGTTTTGATTCATCTTACTGAAGTTGGAGTGAAGTGTAGTGGAGAGAGGTTTAGACTACTCTTAACATCGAGGTGTTGTGAGCCGACGATGGTGAAGCGAGGTGAGTATGGAGCAGCGGCGGAATGCAAGGACGGGGGAAGCGGGATACCACCGAGGAAACCCGCTGACCAGGGTCATGGTCCGGCACGTATGCCTTGTGCAAATATCCGGGTAACATCAGTTGGAGGGAATGTTTGTGTGTGGGCAGGGCTGCTGATGAGTGGCAACGAGGTGAGCCAGGCGATTCTGTCGCTGCTCTTATCGTACTACGGCGGCAGGGGAAGCCGGCCGCTGTGGATATCCTGGGGTGTCGCCCTCTCCGCCATGTCCTGCTACATCCTGGCTCTGCTGCACTTCCTGTACGGCTCAGGGAAGGACGCCCTCGCACTCACCGAGGAGTACCTTGACCTGTCCTATCTCAACTCGACGTCGGCCGACCACCTGCGTCAGTACCTCGCCTATACAGAGTGTCTCAGAACGCGCGCATAACAACCACACCACGGGAATACTGGGCGAAAATGGAGACGAAAAGATTTGTTTCAAAATGTCGAACGATGACGTTTTACCTGAACAATGTGGCAACACTGCACGGAGTTAGTGTCCCCTCTTACGCTCCACTTATATCGTATTGCCACTGGACTGGCCATCTTATTACAGGCGCGGGTTCAAGTCCCACCCAGTCCTAACATTTGTTCACCATGTAGTTATATAACGTGGAGACCATTATACAAATGTGGGACCAACTCCTTGCTGTGTTGCCACATTGTGCACGAAAAATCTCATCGTACGACAATTGGCCTCCAACATTTTCAACTCCAGGATTCACGTGGTGTGGTCTTTATAAGCGCGTTTTATAACATTCTGTATATACTATGCACCGTAAATTGGCCACTTTTTGAAGCCCTCTCATTTACAATAATAGTCAATAAATAGGTTTTATTGTTGCCTTAGGCGTTAACTTTCGAGTTAGGTGAAACATATACTCTGTGTTTATTACTTATATGCAAAACTATTTTTAAAAAGGGCCGGAAGGATTAAACATGGCTAATCGGTAAATGTAATTAGTGTCTGAAAAGTGCTGATTTTACCGTGACGGTCTATAGTTAGGGGCACCGGTTTTCGTGAAAATATTTCACGACAAGGTGTGTTCCAACGCACTTAGGTTCAGAACAATTTTCGTGATTTCAAATTTAATTTGAATTGTTACTCGTCTTATTTGTCTTCCCTCTGTTTTTAATTTGTTTTTTGTGTAATTTTTATCTGAAATGGGTTAAGAGCAGAGGTAAATAATGATACATGATTAGGTAGAGTACAGAAGTATGAGATGGAGTTTATTTAACATATGGATTTTACAATACCTATTTACGTGACTGTTGATAAGGGGGGCTTAAATGTAACACCAAGGTGTTCATTAATTATTTTATGTATAACTACCTCACGCCATTACTATTGTTATTTAATGGGAAAATCCCCACCTTGTTCATGTTGTTGAGGCTGATTCTAGGAGGCAGTTAACGCCGGCCGAACACACCCATTTCAGTGCTCTTATCGTTCCAATGGCCCGACGACAAAAGACCACGCACGGTGTTATGCTAGCCTATATCGGGGGCGTTGTTTCATAATTTCCGGCCCCGTTTACTGACCGGTGGAGGGCGTTTCTGCATGTGTCTTTCGCAAAGTGTTATTGCAATCACGATTGTGCCATGGTTCAATGTTTGAAGTTGTTATCAGGCAGGCCTTTCAGCTAAAACCCGGTCACTTCATAACACCTCGAATAACGGACGATCAGTATCGGAGTAACATTATTCTTATTGGCTGACTCGTGCAGCAGACTGTCTTTACACACAGATAAGCGGCAAATATTCAAATGAATGCTATAAGTGTGTACACAGGATATTGAAATCTAGCCTCGGCGTTAATATTTTCGCAAGAAACAGGCTGCCTTACGTTTAGTCCATTTGCGGTTACTTAAAACTTTCCTGAATCCCTACCTAAGTTCTACTTTGAAAATGTTCTCCCATTTCACGCAAACAGACTAACCAAAAACTAGAATATTACACGGTAGGACAACGCACCGTATTTATGCACACTCAGTAGAATAACCATATGATTAAGAAACATATTTTACCAGACATCAAAACACGCCCATTTATTGACTGTATTTATTCATATTAATTATAAGTTAAATATTAAAATTGTTATGTTATATGATAGCCAAGGTTCAGTTTAACCTAAAGTAAGATACTTCTATTTCAAAAGAAGTATAACGTGCTTGTAATACATTACATATAAAAAAAATCCAAACGAATCATGCATGGGGTGATTTTTCAAATGTTTTATACTAAATTTTGAAGAAAAACCCTCGAATAGACTATAAAAAATATTTTTATGTATAGGTTTTAACAAAAAGATATATTTAGTTGCACCAACAAAATATTTTGTTGTATAACATATCTTGAAATGAAGCAAAATTATTTTTGTTCATCTAACATAAATACATTTTTGAATAATCTAAACCTCTGTGTTAGGTAAAAATAAAAAATCCTGCCAACACAATATTTAGTCTAATATACTGTATTTAATTGTTTGGCCACTAGCTTGATAGCCTTCGTTTGAAAATAAAGTTCGAGTGTTTGTAAGTGCATTTATTGATGCTTAATGTTTGTATAAACATCCTAATGAAACAAGTTCAACAGGAAAATAAAAAAATAATCTCTAAAACTTGAAATATTTATTTTCTCACGATGTCGAGTAGTTGAATGGTATGTATTTAAAACATTGATGTTCTCTCAGAAGCCAGTTAAGCTGAAGTTGCTAGGACATAGATCTCGGGCTGAAAGATCCTAGGACCGAATCTCGGTCATGCTTTACCTTTTTTTCTGTATTAACCGAAACTGTGAAATGTACGTAGAATTAAACCATTCTTTGTTTGGGGCAACCAAATCTTTACTTGGGGAAACCGAATAACAACAACAAAGTACTTCACTGCCCCTCTACAAGCAATTAAATACTTGCGCCAAACAAAACCATTTAATAAACTCCTAGTCAGTGCAAACGTGTGTTGGTTCGACATTACTTAATATCGCAATAATACAAAATATTTTATTCTTCCTATCATTTTTTGCGGCAACATTTCATATGGGGTTTATTAACATTAACACTTAAACAATACATTCGCAATAAAGTAAAATAAATCGTTGCAAATGCTAACATTATTAACTTTGTTAAGACATTTTTATATTACTTCAACTGAAAATTTTAAATAAATACTTCAATATAATTATTTGATTTTAAGAACGTTGGACATTCTCTTTGCAGGTTCCATTCCCGCTACGACCATTCTCATTCAAGTCTTCGCCGTGATTTTCCTTAATTACTTCAGGCAGTCATGGACGTTTCCTTTCCCGTTTCTGGCGGATTGCGATTGTGTAGTGGTAAGAATGCTCGCCTCCGGCCAAAGCGAGCCGAGTTCGTTTCCTGGCCGGGGTTACCCGAAATTTCTCATTTTGGAAAAAGAGGTGGACGTGTCCATTGGCCGGCAGGTTGACGCTACGCCACTGTGGAAGACAGGGTGGCATGTAGGGTCGAAGTTAATGCCTCCAAGCACAGACTATAATGTGCCTTGAAGGTTGAGGGTATTGCAATAATGTAGTCTTTTGCTTTTTCATTTTGAAGGACGAATATATTGTCTGTAGCTTGAACAAAAAACTACATACATCAACACTCCCGAGGTGTAGTACTCTAATAATTTGGCTACTCGGATTAACTGTGGACGACTTCGTGTTGGAGGGGGGGCTTCTCTGGACAGTGATTGTATATTTAACTCTGCTGCTGTTGGCGCTGGTAGGCTGTCAGCTGGGGATGAGCTCCGGTGAGTTGGGCGGCCTTTGGAAAAAGGCCCGCTGGGTGTCGTCGTCTCCCCTGGAATGCTCTACTGACGTACTGTTGTGGCCAGGAGTCAAACTCCCGGCCTCTCGACTGACTGACTGACTCTCCGCGCGGTACTCCAGAACTGCCTGATTCCTCGAACTATCATCTCTGGCCTGTAATAATTGACTGATCCCTCTTCTCTTGTAAATGGCTTATATGGTCACTAGCCTCTCCCCTTAAATGTCGGCATGTGTCTCTATTATTGGGGGAGGGGGTGAGGTGGTAGAAAGCAGAACAATGCCTTTCAAAACATGTGCTCTGGTTCCGGAAGGTTGGGGGGGGGGTAAGGTGGCACTTTGTTCCTAGCTTGCTCTATCAGCTATTTCTCGGTGCGTTTCCACATTGTCCTGTGGTTAGTTAAGAGGGAGGGGGTTCTCGGCACCATTATCCAGCTTGTCAGCTGTTTCTTCCGCGGTGCGTGTTTTCTGAATTTAGGTGAACTGCGTTTCTCTATCTCGTGAATCTTCCGCACTCAACAAATCTCACGGGCTTGCTAGAGGCGTAGGGGGTGGGAGGGTGTTTGGGAGGTCTAAGCAGCAGGACACGTGTAACTGCGATCCGCCACCTGCCTCGTGACACGTGTCAACTGGGGAGGCGCTCGCAAAGGGGGTCAGCGAGGCTTCTATTCCAAAAGGCGTCACACGTCAAGGTTTTCTCAGGGTACTGCAAGAGTTGGTTACAAGGTTGCATATTCTTCACAGTCAGTACACACAACTTCTTCGCAGTAAACAGTGTCTCATTACAAATATTTTTACACAAATAACTTGATAATAATTTCCCTCACTTGAATATATTGCTTTTTTTAATATACACATCAAACAGCCTATTCCGATTTACATATGTAATAGCGACGTTAATTCATTTTGTTATTACGACAAATATAAGGAGAAAAATTGCTGTATAAAACAATAATATCCATCATTATTTCTAACAATTACATATTTATACCGAAGTAAAGCAAACCAATTAATTTAAAACTAGTTTATAGAGATATGAAAATTTCGCGTGTTAAATGCCCTGTTAACCTAGACTTCGCAGTGTTATAAAATATAATTTAGATATCAACAGCACATTAATAGAGTGACCGTTAACGATTGGGACTACATTTTGTTTCATTTCAACTTTCAAATTTAATGGCAATGGTGAGATCATAATATTATGTTTATTATTGGTTCAGGTTAATATAGAATATTTCAAATAAAGATCGTACCAACCACAGAATTAATAAACATGTTAAGGTTTTCGAATTCACTTTTGTCCCGAAATCCGCAGTTAGTTTTACACATTCGAGAGAAAGGTTTTGTGATATTTATTGTTACTTATTTGTTGCGATGCAAGCATTTTCTTTAACAAATTGTTTCCAAATAATTTATTTTTAAAACACCAAAATAAAATGCACAGTAAAATATTAAAATATATTTTTTTACTGTGTAGGTCGCCAATTAAATGTGCAAAACAGCAAATGTAGTTAACTGTGTGCATGTATGTATGCTGTGGTGGTTGCAGGCGAGATGCCGCTGCTGTGCATGTCGAACAAGACGAGGGAGCCTGCGTCGTGTGGCTCGGGCAGCGTCATGGCAGACACTTCTCTGACGCCAATGGTGCTGATATTCCTCTCGCAGCTGGTACTGGGCCTCGGTGTCATTCTCTTTTACTCGCTCGGACAAACCTACCTCGATGACTACACCAAGAAAATCAAAGTGCCCTTCAGTTTTGGTGAGCGGAACATTACTACATTTACGCCTCGCAACCAACCTCCCGTGGCGCAGTCGGTTAATGCACCACCTTCTGTGTTGTGGGAGGTTCTGGGTTCGAATTCCAAGTAAGGTTGTGGGTGTTAGTTAAGTTAGGTCGTAAGCTAATTTGTAACCCATCCCCTGATAAGACTTCAGGCATAAACCTGAGAGACGTTAATTAGCGCTCTAAAAATATCATATCACAATGTGTTAATATTTAATTTAAACAATATTAATGATCAGTGACACCCGATTTTTGCAAAAATATTTCATGATCATCTTTATTTCGTAAGAGTATTGTTCATATCCACTTTAGTAATTGGGTAAGTTAGGTGTTCTACAATTTATGTGTTTACTTGCCAAATAAAGACATGCAGTATCGGTGTATAAGAACATTTCTCCTGAAAACGTCACGTAGTCAAAACGCAAATTAAAAATAATAATACACCGTTAGGGTAGTGATATATAGTGTGAGTGTAAATATTTTAGGGAGAATCGGGTGTCCTTAATAATATTACGATTACAATTTATCCATGCATAGAGGCAACGATATTTTGTGAAAATATTTCGAGACAATGTATAAGTACTTAACACCACTATAAGGACGTTTACCTACGCCCGAAGTTCGAATCAATGTAATCAAGTAGTAAAATCACATTCACTGAAAGTCAGTTGATATGTTATTGCCAACTGTCAATTCAAGGAAATTAACTGGGAACAAGAGACTCACGGCAGTGAAATTCTCGACATTTAGTGACAATCACAAATAAATGGGTGAAATTAATAAATCTTAATATATATTTATCAGCCAATGACAATCAGTCGCTCATTTCTCACTATTTTCACTGATTTGGTCAAATTACCACTGTTTCAGATTTTGTGTGTTCCTTTGTTGGGAGTATCATACCTTGAAATTTGTCAAAAGCTTACCGCGAATAGCAGAGAATCAATTCCGACGTTACCAGATTATGAGAGGCTCGGTCAGATATTGTAACGGTTCCTCATGGAGAGAGCAGCCAATGAGAGACAAATAACTTCTTCTATACGCGTATAGTATTGAACGCTAACGTGTGCTCAGATATCTTCGCGCAAAAGCACTGGCTCTATCAATGCATTAAGTTGACTCATTCTGCAGGACGGTGCATCAAAATGCAGACTCAGTCTTCGCCTTACTCACTGATATGAATCTAGGTCTAAAGACTGGTCTTGCTTGAGCCGTGCTTCTCTCAGTTCGAAAACAAAACAGGATTGTGATTTACAATCCGCAGCGATTTTTCAAATGTTTTAACGAGAAATGTACACTTTATTACTGAAAACATTAAAATTTACACTCATGCCAAAGCATTCACTCAGTGAAGTTCTTTCCGCTTAATAGAACGCTAAAAAGAGGAAAAATATCCCCAAAACACGTGAACTAACATGTTTAAAGTGAAATATTTGTAACATGATACAATACGTAGTTTGTATCTTGGACTTAGCGACTTAAAGTTATTTTANTGTTTAAAGTGAAATATTTGTAACATGATACAATACGTAGTTTGTATCTTGGACTTAGCGACTTAAAGTTATTTTAAGGCACATTACTAAGACGTAACAAAGAAGTCACTTTACTATCGTGCTATTGGTTCTGAGTACACATGGCTCACAAACTGTGTCCTTAAACATGTATTATTTGCTGTCCGTGGGACAATTAAGTAGCGGGATGACTGTGTGCCAATTAATAATTTGCAACAGAGTTAACCTGTTTTACAATCCATCGTTTTAATTTGAGAACATTTTAAAAGATCAGCTTTATTCTTACGAATTAAAAAGTTGAATAGTTGTAAATTTTTTATTATGTTCCGTTATAGTCCAATGAAACTTTGAAACAGTAACAGTTAAAGTTTTTTTCTCTTACAACAAACACATTTCCACATTAACATAGCCCCGAGTATATACGTGCTTACTTTTCAATGTGTTAGCGAATGCTGGTCTGTGTGCAATGAATTTCTCGGTATAATTTATTAATAAAAGTTCACAGTGCAGTTACAACGAGACGTATTGTTTCAGGGATAGTGATCTCGCTACAAATGCTGGGTTCAGCTGTAGGCTACCCCTTCTCGTCGTTCTGCCTGAGTCTGTACGTCGACCCCAGACNTCGCTACAAATGCTGGGTTCAGCTGTAGGCTACCCCTTCTCGTCGTTCTGCCTGAGTCTGTACGTCGACCCCAGACTGACGCCTGTCATCACGTCACACGACCCCAGGTGGATAGGCGCGTGGTGGCTAGGTATGTCGCCNCGACCCCAGACTGACGCCTGTCATCACGTCACACGACCCCAGGTGGATAGGCGCGTGGTGGCTAGGTATGTCGCCATTTCACTTCTCACTGTCACTCTTGAGTGACTGATTTACTGCCAAGTGGCCGCTTGCAAAGTGACATCTCGGGAAAAAATATTTTGTTCACTATTTAAAGATTGATGTTTGCCTTGACTTGAGTTATTAGGTTAAATTCTTACTTTATATATTAATTGTTTGTTTCAGGTATAGTGATTNATATTAATTGTTTGTTTCAGGTATAGTGATTTAGGACATTTTTTTGTCTGACACGTGCGTGCGAATTCAATGCATAGACTATTAACGGTATTTTCACCCTTTTTGAATCAAGTCTTTGAAATAAATCACCCATGAATCTCGTGTTTAAATATTTTCTAAATATTCCAGGTATCAGAAGCGTTTATTAATTATGTTATCATAAAATGCTCTTTTAATTTATATTGAAATATTGTTTGTAATTTATTTATAAAATACAATGGTTAATGTATGAGTTATATGGGAAAAAATAGTGAGAAAACAAGTGTGTTTGTAACGCCTAGTAAGAAACAGTTCTCATGCAAACACTGAACCGTGTCCACGATCTCAAGCAAAATGACAGACACTGCAAAACGTAAAACAGTATAAAAATATTTATGCAAAAACTAGTGGTTTTGTAAAGTGTAGTTTTGCGCAAAAATAAATGCATTCAAAATTGAATAACATAAAGCCCATAAAACAACGTAAATAATATAATCCATTCACGGTATCTTCGATACTTTTGAAAAGAACCTTTGAAAAATCACCCTAGGAGTTACATGTTNTCTCTCTCTCTCTCTCTCTTGAGTGACTGCTTTACTGCCAAGTGGCCGCTTGTAAAGTGGCATCTCGGGAAAAAATATTTTGTTCACTGTTTAAAGATTGATGTTTGCACTGACTAGTTATTAGGTTAAATTCTTAATTTATATATTAATTTTTCGTTTCTGGTATAGCAAAATAGTAGTTTTTTGTCTGACAAATGCGTGAGAACTCATTGGATAGAATATAAACGGTATTTTCACACTTTTTGAATCAAACCTTTGAAAAAAAATCACCCATATATATGTTGTATTTAAATATTTTCTAAATATGCCAGGTATCACAATCCTATATTATTTCTGTTATCATGAAAAACTCTTTTCATTTATATTGAAATGTTTTTTTTATTTTATTTATAAATTACAATACTTAATATAGGAGTAATATAAAAAAAATAGTGAGAAAACATGTGTGTTTGTAACGCCTAGTAAGAAATAGTTCTTATGCAAAATATTGTTACAACTGAGTGCGCTTGAATGCGTTGCGTTGTCCTTAAGTGTAATTTTTCAGAATTATTAAGCTTAGTTTGCACGAGGCGGAGGAATATCCTGTAAGTAGATCTTCAGCAGGGCTTCAGGAAAGNTCAGAATTATTAAGCTTAGTTTGCACGAGGCGGAGGAATATCCTGTAAGTAGATCTTCAGCAGGGCTTCAGGAAATTGTGAAGTAACATTGAATGGATTTAAACTAGTGACATGCCAAATTCTGTTTATAATTCAGGATCAGGCTGAATTTCACAAAACTCTATGCAATAGAGCCAACGTAGTTCTCTATTGGCTGCTGCTTAAATGTTAATTTTCTCCCTTTCTTCTTGAAGTGCACGTGATGGTGGCTCATAATTGTGAATTNATTGGCTGCTGCTTAAATGTTAATTTTCTCCCTTTCTTCTTGAAGTGCACGTGATGGTGGCTCATAATTGTGAATTGAGTGAGTAAGTGAAAAGAATTGGGCGGTTCTTAACAGCGAGGTCTTAAGAGCCGATGGTGATGATTGAGGTAAGTATGGAGCGGCGCTGGAAAGAATGGGTGGGGGAAACACAAGAACCCCGAGAAAACCCGCCGAACAGTGGTACCGTCCAGCACGATTCCCACTTGAGAAAATCTGGTGACCCGGCCAGAAATTCAACCCGATTAGCCTTGGTGAGAGGTGAGCAGGCTAACCGCTCAGCTACCGCTGCCCTTCGATCGCTGAGGTAGTAATATTTCTTCGCCTGAATATAACCGAATTGTAAGGAGTCTACCGTAACATCACGACATCTAGCATGGGCGAAGAAATATCACGTCTGTAACAGTTTTCATAACGTTCTCCACACCGTAATTTTACGTCATTAACACTCAAAGTGTAAATTACTCAAGTGAAACGGACGGACTTGCATTAGTAAAGATCGTTTGATTGGGAAACTTATAACACGGCATAATATTGGCAGAGATCCGTTGCAAAGTATAGTAAGCGTGTCCGGTGTTGTGTGAATCAACAAGACAGTTGTAAATAGGAATACAGAGTCCGACAGTACCTATGGTCATGCGGTCGTGAATACAGGAGACTCACTCCTAACTTGTGTTTATCTCAGTTATTGCGTGCCACACTCACAGTGTTTTATGACTACACAAGAATGAGAAGTCTAGCCTACAGGGCTTTAAACTCGCCAATTTTAAGGCTTTGTATTAGTGCCAAATAATATGTAATTTTTACTGAGAAATTGTTTGTAATTTTACAAAGGTTTGTAACAATACGAAAATATATCTTGTAAAATTACTCGTTTACAAAAATTCAAGTGCGGTTTTTGTAATAGACCTAACAACTCTTCTGTACTACACTGAACCGTATCCATGATCTCAAACAAAATAACGGACACTGCAAAATGTAAAACAGTATAAAATAATTTGTGCAAAAACTGGTGGTGTTATAAAGTGTAGTTTTTCGCAAAAATAAATGCATTCAAAGTTTGAATAACGTAAAACCCATAAAACAACTCAAATAATAGCAATAAAGTAACGTCCGTTTTAAATATACATGACATTATTATATACTCATTAACTGTTAATGTTGATATTTCATACCTGCACAGAACATTCAATAAGCGATTAATAGAGTCTTCTTAACCCAATTAACTTCCCTTACATATTGAACGTATTTACATCATTTGTTTATAACATAAATAATGATGAGGTTCGTCAGATGAGTTGGTCTTGTGGATAAGTGTGTGAGATTAGTAAAGCACGAGATGAGGGTTCTAGTCCTCGTGCTGGCAAGGTGTTGCTTTTTTTCGTGAATTATATTTTGGGATGTTCCCCCTTCCCCCTCTTTATTAATTATTCGTGTGATATGCTTTCTACAAGAACAAAACAAGTAATTTAATGTTCACTTCTCTCAATAATGTAAGTTGTAAAACAAGCTTATTATTTGTAATAATGGGGAGTACTCGGGACTGTGTCTATAAGAGCGAGGTTTGCTTGGCACAGGATGGCTGGTGCTGGGATCCATAATGCTGGTGCTGGGCTTCCTCATGGCGTGGTTCCCCATGCAGCTGCCCAGCAAGAGAACCAAGGTGGCCGCGGTGGCGCAAGAGATGTCCGACAAGAACAGCGGCCTGCTGTCGCCGGAGGCCGAGCCATTCACCAGAGACGTCTCCCCAGAGGACGACGACGAGGCGGCCTCCCGATGGCTGTCCCAACTCGACGAAGGTCAGCTCTCTTCGTAGCCGTCGAAACTTTATATGTAGTCCATTCACGGATACTTGCAACTATTCTGAGGCCCTGCTTGAGTTCTACTTCCAGGATATTCCTGCACCCCCTGCAACCAAAGCGTATCTGAGTCTTGAAAATTACACCAAAGGGACAACACACCGCAAAGGCGCGCATTCAGTCTAATCGTATTGTGGTAGTTTAATCACAATTCATGAAGGAAGACATATTCGTTGTAGACAATTTAAGGTAAAAGTAAATTGCTAGGTGGTGTGATTCTCTGTCGCCCAGAGCGCACTGCCAACTGATTTGTAAATACTTCCAAACCATCTGCTAAATGGCACCCCAGTCGTATTCAATCTCCCCCCCCCCCCNTATTCAATCCCCCCCTCATCAACAATGTCTCAGAGAGCTTGTCATCCATTCTCATATCCAAGGAGTACCAGTGAGCAGGCCAGATCATCCGCCCGGCTCTCTAATGACCCGTCACCTCTTGCAGATTACTCTCTGCAAAGAAAACAGAATATTTGAAGGCAAGCAGCAAGACTCCTAGCAAAGGGAGGTTGGCCCAAGCGAACAGGTTTTAGTAATGGCGCATTGAGTGGTGCGTGCTAACGTCACTACGGCCCAGTGACTGGCCAGTCGAGACTGCAGCTAAGGGTCAAACTTGTATCTAATACTCGTTTGCATATTGGTACAGCTACTTTTTTGTAATATATATCAAATTAATTATTTTCTTTGGTATATTTATATTGCTGTCACGGAAGATATTTATAAAAAATAAAATTGTCATTAACTTATGCAACAGAAAGTTACATGTACATCGCATTTCATGCCCATGGAATCATTTCGCAGAATATCCTCCTGGAATTAGCTAAAGATAACTGATAAATGTTAGTCAGTCCTAATAAAACAGATATACTCATATTATGTTTCAAACATTTGTGGTCATATGCATTCACACCCATGACAAGGACGAGACACTAAGAAAAACGCGCTTTAATGCGTGATTGTGTTTCACAGCAACAATAAAATAGCGAATTTCCTGTTTGTTTAAGCGTTATAGTTATAACACGTATATGGCATTGGAAATACAAACAGCGTACTAAATAATATAAAAACACTCAGATATAGTTATGTGTTGACAACAAAACAGAGGCCCAATTTTTTTTTACTATACGAATCTATTCTCTAGCTGATTGTGCCGATACTTCCATTCCGGTAACGAGCGTTGCGAAGCCAAAATATTAATTTTTGAAACGACTAGTAACTGACGAAATAAAATGTATAGGATTTTAGAAGAATCTATTTTACAACTTTGCATCGTTGCATTAGGTGTGGCTTCAGCGAAGCTGACCAACCACGTTAAATTTCTTGTAGAAGAAAATTTGCTCTAAAATAAATTAATATATATTTTATTTATTTGTAGAAAATCCGGGATAAGCACTTACAACTACCTTAAAAAATAAACAGTCTACAGTGGCGATGAAACTATTAACCGATATAATATAAATAATGAATTCAGACATTGGGAATCCACATGAACTATTTTTTCATGCGGATAAATTTTTTCCTTAAAATAACTTGTATTGACGTAATAACGCTAATATTTGCTAATAAAATAACTTAGCCTGTGAAAGAACATTTTAAAAAGTAAAATCATATTGCCGCTAGATATAGCTTTATTATTAATAAAGAATATACTTAAGAAAATGTTATATTTTAATTACATTAACATAACTTTATTCACAAAAGAACAGTAAAACGCTTTACCATGATGTAACAAATTATAAAATGCTAATTAAAAAGGAACACTAACAATTTATATTTTTCTTGTGTACATAAACGATTGCGTGTCTAAAACAAATTTTTGTACATTTTGATTTACAGTACTAACTTCGTTTCACAACTGCAGTTTTTCTTGCAAAATTGATTTTGTCTTTATTTTATGTTTCAGTTTTTTGTATAATATTTCACATGATATTCTAAAAATTCTATCAGTATTCAACTACCAACTTAACTTTGTTTATGGGATTTTTTCGTATAAATGTAAACGCATTAATATTTGATATTTGGTAACAGTTTTACTGTTCTTTATTAATTATATTTATAATAAACCCCGCGCGAGTGTATTTTCAAGGTTACTACAACATACAAAGTATTATAGACAAATCTGTAGAGGAATGGCGATTCCGGCGGATGTCTAGCTGTCTGATTCATTTCGACACTTCATGGATCAGTTCCGATATAAAATTCAGCTATTGAGTTTTATAAAAAAGGCTCTATGCATTCCGATAGTGGAATGACGTATTTCCTCTAGAGGAATAATTTGGATAGTTTAAATAATTTAGCCCCAAGTTGGGTTAAACCGCGGTTCGAAACAAGCAATAAATGACACAGGGGTGGTGCTAGATTCGGGGGAGTGCTCTGCCGCAGAGAAGTCGCATGCTACCCTTCGGAGTACCGTTACTCGAAACAGGCGAGACGGTTCAACCTTCTCCTCTCGTGGTCTTGGGTTAGCAGTACTCCGCCCATGAGAATGACAACACACATGCCAATATGGAAGATAGGCACATTGGGAAAGCAATAACACAATTTTGTAAACCTTTCACTCTTGATTTCATAGATAGGGACCATTTAAGATTCACTATTTTTACTACGATATAAATTTATGGCAATAAAAATTTACATTTGTTTATATCCACCGATTGAGTTGTTTGACCGAGATTCTGATGTGTCAAATGGCAAGTAAGTTGCTGGTGAGCAAACGGGAACGAATATGAACGCGTTTTCATGCGATAATGAGACTTATATTGGCATTGCTTATTTCCGGGAATTTTACCAAAAATTCTGTTATTTTTCACTATTAAAGTGCATAACTTAGGCTCCAAATATCCTGTACTGTAGCGGTATTATGTTAGCAAAAATTTGTTTCCTATTTAGAAATGTAGTGAAAAGGTTTTTAAAAAACATCAGCCGTGGTTTATAGTCTCATTATCTGCTGATGCAGTAGCACTTATAACATTTTGTTAATAAGAGTTTTGGTAATATTTTGATATACATTTTACATAAATTTTTCTACAAAAAATTTCGTAGCAACGAATGATTTTATTTGATGGACACTATAAGTGACGATAGCGGCCTACTAGACAAAATCGTGCACAAAAATAAATATTAATTCTGTAACCTGCAAGCGTTACACTTTAAATTGCTAGGGATATTTAACTAGAAACCTATGTTACTTGTGATAGCTTGAACATACAAATATAAAATGCCATATTTTAAATCTGTAAATGTAAGAATAAAATAGCATTAATATGAGGTTCTAAAAATTTTGACTACAAACTTATGGAGCTTTATGTTTTTCATTAAGTGTACGTAACACTTAGTTTTTTCTGTGCACAAAAAATGTATAGTTTATATTGGGGTTTAAAAGTGTGTAAGTAAGACAGGACTGCTCCGTCAAATTCGCCAACACACAAAAGACTCATAAATAAATAGTATTCCTCGTAATTTTTGTTTACCTCTAATTTAAAAAAATTAATTTATTTGCCCGAGGCATAGTAATGTGTAACTAATTTAATGGTTTATAATTTACAATGTACATATTTTCTGAAGTGCAAATCAAGCTTTTATACCGCAAAAAAAAACGTCAGACTTGAATATAAAATTTTTATTTCTAAGAAACAAGTAACAAGTATGTTAAAATATTTGTTCAGTAAGTTACTTTTACGTTATATGAAAAGCAGGATGTTATTTACGTAAACGGTTTATGAAACAAATAGCGTTACAAAACTTTTGTAACCAGAAAATTTAATAATTTATTTAAATAAGGTGACACTTACAAATCAACTAAGTTACGTTTTCTCTTCCTAGCAAAAACTGATTTTTTTTGTTTCACATTTTTAAAAGTTTTTAAAAAGAATTTAGAAATGCTTTGTGGAAGGCTTTGGTAAGTAATTCGTGCTCGAGAACGCTTGGTACTTCTAATGAGAGAGGCAATGATTGGCTATGACAAACGCATTAACTGAAAGTGATCTTCAGTTATATAACGCGCGGGAAGAAGTAATATTTTTATCTCATACTAATTTTCTTCGAATACCTCACTTTTCTTAAAAAGGTATTCTTATGTGGTATGTGTATTCTTATGTGTACTGTTATGTGTGTCATGTGTGCGCGATACCAGTGTTTACCTACATAGACGTATTACTGCATCTATACGTACGTAGACAATGTATGCATGTATGTTTCCAACCAATAACATTTCTGACATAGCGATCTGACAACACCAAATAAGGTACTGAATCACATGAAACATTTTCAGTCGTTCAAGGTTTTTAAATAAGCCTGAAGACTTTTTTAAATAGTTATATCTAAGCATTTAAAACTTGTCATGAGTTTTGAATGTAGGAAAAAAAACTTTTGCTTATAAACAGGGAGTAAATGGCCCTAAATAATGAGTTGTAATTTTTTCGCTGATTGGAAAATAGCATCCACCTGTTTCCAAAGTATTGTAATGTGAAATGAAAAAATATATTACTTATTTTGTTGTTGAATAAAATACAACTAAATAAGAGAATGAACCAACAAGATTGTACGTGACAAAATATTTAATTATTCTCTAATAACTTTGTGGGCCAGTACTGTACAATAAAAGCTGAATGCAGTAAAAATTGTCTGAAAATTGACACATAGTACTTGTAACGCTGTAAATAAAATATAAACCCTTGCGAGATACTTTGTGAAACTTCCGTAAGGCACTTAAATTAAAGAAATATTAGTGGTTACAATCCCGAAATGATCACCAGGCTGGTGATCAGTTCGAAATTGTTACCACTATTACGAAAAACAAAAAATATAACAAAAAAAATTAGTATTTTATTTCGAAAGTTTTGAAAGATATTATTAAAAATTTAATACATAATGGAAAAAATTAATTATTGTTGTTGTCATTGTTTCCATACGAAATAATTTGGTTTTCATGGCAATTCGTCTATTTATAACATGCTAACCTTCACACATGAAATCTGTTACCATACCATTGCCGGAATGGCACCTGGCTGTGATACGCAATATGCATACTCAACTGGCCACATTCCGATATCTCTACAATGCGCAGTATGATCAAACAAGAAGTTCATATCCGTACAAGAAGTCAGATCTGTGTGGCGCCTGCGTCATTCTACTTCCGGCCAATCGTATGCGCTGGTTGCCACGATACCAGGAGCAGGAGTTCTTTATGCGATGACGTCACGTTGGCGGCAAATTGTTGAACATTAGGTTAGGAATTTGGGAGGAGGGCTTCATTAGTGGGGACATGCGTCTATAAGTAGTGTATGTTACCTTTTTTAGTCTGTAAAATGTTTCAAGGAGTTATATTTAATGCAGTTGATGTGATGTGCATCGGCTGATTTAAGTTGTTCTAGGTGGAATGTTGTTCATATCATTTATGATTCATCACTAGACACCGGCTATCATAAAGGTGCACTCGTTCGTGAAATTGTATAAACTGTAAATTACAAAATATAGAATTTCCTATACACCGCTTGGCAATAAGTAATAACAATTTTGCAATTTGTAGGGCACAGACAAACTATGTTCCTTAGTTTCTCCGCTATTATTGTGGTAATGATAACTCTTTGTAAATTGATTTACTGAATTTTATTACATTGAAAACATTTGGTATAGCGCAGAAAAAGATCAATTATTTTTTTTATATAATTTTTTTAAAATTGTTTGCAATTGCAGAATACCTACCTACATTGTCATCAATTCCACAAAAATTAACAAAACAGAAACTCAAAGTCATTATTAAATGAATTTATGAAATATGTGTTACTACCTACATAAAGGTGACAAATTTTATTATAAAACATATATTTTAGAATGTGAATTAATATTTTATTTGTCACAGAAATATGCCACAGGTTTAGAGATATTTTATGACAAAATGAGCAATTAATTTAAAATGGCCATAAAGAATTTACTGCTTCGAAGATCAAAATGTGAATTCATATTTTACTTCTCATAGAAAAATTTCACAGGTTCAGGGAAAGATCATGACTAAAAGAGCTACTCATATTTTAAATGTTAATAAAGAATTGATTGCTTCAAAGAGCATAATTTTAATTGCTTATTATTATAGCACACAACAAGCTTTTATTCTCGTTCCCAGTTCCTGATGTTGAGAGATCACACATGGTCCGTTAAAAATATTTTTAAAAAAAAGCGTATTTAGTTTCTCTTTGAACAGAGTATAAACGTATTTGGTCACTTCATATTCTCCAAAATATTTACTTTAGAAGTCAATAGTAACGTCTATTTCTTACACGAAAAAGGGATACTTGAAGTTATTATAAATTATGGCATATTACTAATAAAAATTCAAAATTTCATCCAAAAATGTTTCAATCGGTTATATTAAACATTTACTATACTTTCAGGCAATAATAATATCACTTTAATAAAATACGTACATTACTCTATCAAATATAATACAATCAATAAAAGAAATACAACTTATTTTCTTTTAAATTATGAAAGCTTTAGTATAGTTTGGTATGAAATGCATTTGTTGTGCAGTGAGCTGCAGCTATATGAAGAAAGCGAGTTCGAGGAAGACGTACAGAAAATAGTATTTTTTTTTCTTGATAAATTGCGTGAACGATAAGATGAATATTTTATTAACCATTCACAAAATAATATTCCTTTTCAATTACATTTTCATCGATTTTATACATAACCATTCCTTTCAAATGCCATTGTATAGACAAGTACATACATTAAATAAATTTTTGTGTGCCGTACATACTTGTTATTGCGTTTTACGCATGATAACCTCCATAATTGAAATTTTACAGTAATTACATATTAATATTTCAGTTTGAAACTGAGATAAGTGAAATGCGTGGGATTAACATAATAAAAGGATATTTTTATTGGCTGCATAGCAACAGGCATAATAACACAGAACTGCAATGGTCAGTTGCTCATGATCGCATACTGTAGCACTGCCATTTTTACAGACAGCAGCAAATGCTCGTGGTGATAGCCAGAGACACAGGCAGACACATGTCCTTTCTGCCTCTGCTGGTAGGCAGGTGCTCAGTCCTCTTCCAACTGTTCACATCCCATTACCAGGCCTCTTATCGCGCACATCATCACCTCGCCCTGCTTGTTTATTCATATTTCGACATCTTCATGGACTTCAACTTTCTACCATTGCGCTACGAAGGCAGCAGTTTCCTAGGAATATTAGGGAGTGTTATTTGTATTTCCAAGATTGTACGGTTATTTGACATGTTATTGTTACTGCGATTTTCAATTTAACAAAACAAAAGTTTCCTAAATGCTAACGAAAGTANGTTATTGTTACTGCGATTTTAAATTTAACAAAACAAAAGTTTCCTAAATGCTAACGAAAGTAATAAATGCTTGTGCTAAGTAAAATAATTAGGAAGGTACCTAATACGTCATACGTTGTCTCACTTTTCATATGTTTGATTGAAAATGTTTGAATAAACGGCGAATGGACTATAGTAAAGAGAGTCAATAGATTTGAATGACTCTTAACAGCGATGTCTTGAGAGCCGATTATGGTAAAGTGAGGTGAGGATGAATCAACGCCGGAATGAATGGGGTGGGCAATAGGAAGATCCCCGAGGAAACCCGCCCATCAGCGAGATTGTCCGGCACGATTCCCACTAGCAAAAATCCGGAGTCAACCGGCCGGCGAATAAACAAGTTGGGAGGCAAGCATGCTAACCGTTCAGCCATCGTGGCCCCTAACTAACTGTAGTTAGGAGCACCTGTTTTTAGCGACGTTATTTCAGGACAAGTTGTGTTCCAAGACACTTTAGTTCAGAAACCTTTCGTGATTGGAGCAATTGAATTATTACGCGTTGTATTTGTCTGTTCGCGAATCACGGACGGTCAGTATCGGAGAAACTAAATTCTGATTGGCTCACTCATACAACATACACTCTTTAAACAAGGACAAACAGCCAGTAGGCAAAGGAAGGAAGAAAGTGCGCACGTATGATATTGAAGTGCAGTGTCCGCGTATATATTTTTGCGATAAACAGGTGGCACTAACTCTAATCTGTTCGCGGTTTATTCATACTTTTTGTATTAAACCTATGTATATCACCATTTTGAATGTGTTTAGTCGTTTCCCTAATTATCTCAAGCATCACAAACGTTTTATAACTCAGTAAATATAAAATTATCTGATTTTTGGTTAAATTTTAATTATATTTATTATATTTTATTTAAAATTAATATGAGCAAAACCAGTGAGAAAATATGTGTGTTGTAAATGGCATAATAATGTTTACTTTATAGTGAGCAATTTTGAAATCAACCATTGACAAATGTCACTGCCCGTTGCTGCAAGTATTTTAACGGGTCAACTGACTAGTATGTGCAGTGTAAAGTTGGTAACGAAGGAGGTAAATAAATTCCATGTTTCAACATTGAATAAAAAATTTTAAGAAAACATTTTATAACACAGGAAGAATTTGCTTTACTTTCCGTATTTTTAATATTTACCTATGTAAGATATAGCAATATTGTAAAATATTTACTGTTCTAATAATTTAATATTTTTACTTGACAAGCAGGTGAATAAAAAGATTAGGCACATGCTAATGTTAAATTTAGATACGGTATAAATATACACTATGTGCATACAAGTATATCTTAAGCGGGGATTTCTAAAGTACTCACTTTATTGTGAACAGCTGAAAGGAAGAAATAGTTCTTTAGCAAACTATGATTACACTGAGTGCGCACGCTAATGGTGCGTTGTCCCACTGGTGTAATTTTCTAGTCTTGGTTAGGCTTTGTTTCACGAGGCCAAGGAATATCCTGGAAGTAGGACTTTAGCAGGGCTTCTGAAAATTGGGAAGTAACCGTGAATTGACTATACGCCTGGTTGTCCAGGTCAGCTATCCTAAATAGTGATTGCGATGAGAATCAGATTAATTTTTGTGTGCCTTTACTTGGAAGTATGCGCCACGCCGAATTTGAACTTTCCGTTTCAACACTTGTCCGACGAGCCGCTCTAGTGGTATTCATTTCTCCAAGCAGTCCTTCCTTACTTGTTGCCCCTTTTCCTAGATCCCCGTCCCGTCATGCGCATGCGTCCTTCTCTCGTCAGGGCAGCGATTGTAAGGAGTGTGTGTGACTCGGTCACTTCGCCGCCAGTTTCATAATATGCATGTAGTTTCTTTCCTCTGCTATAGTTTCTTGTGTTGTTTGTGCATCCATATCAAGGAAGACCAAGCTGGTACGTTATGGTCTTAAGTATTGTAAGTAGGTCTTTTTTTATTTTCAAATAGACGTCTCGGTCTTCTGTCATTGAAATTTCCTTTGGCATAATGTATGTTCTTAAATATTTATCTAGTTGTGTTTCTGCAATTAAATATATCTACAGGACTGCCGAGGTCAGGTCTTCTAACAACAATCAGCAATAAATATATAAAATTATGCTAGTTGTCGAGGTCAGCTCCGTTTACTAGAAACAGTGGTGGGAAATAACTATAGGTGATTTTCAAGGTCAACTAACTGGAGAAAGTGGTAAGCACTCCCTACGGAGGTTGTCAAGTTCACCCCTCCTAACTATATACAGGAGGTTGTCGTTATAAGCTCTATATCTAAGATACACCAGTGAAAACCGACAATGGCGGGCAGTGATGAGGGTGAAGCGAAGTAGAAATGAAGCAGCGCCGGAATGAAAAAGCGGACGAAAAGGGGATCCCCGATAAAACCTGCTGATCAGAGGCATCGTTAGGCAGGATTACAAAGTGCGGAGGGCCAGGAGTGATCCCGTCGGGAACAGATCCCGCCATGGTGGGAGTCGGGCACTATAGCTGCTAAGATACCGCAGATTCTGAACTATATAGGAGAACATTATATAAGTTTATAATTCTTGCAGGATTTCTGGAGTCGCTTCAGAGACTGCTGCAGAACAAGCTGCTGTTGTGCAACATCTTCGCTGGCGTTTTCTACGCATTGAGTTTTGCGGGAAAAATGAACTTCTTCATGAAGTACGTAGAGACACAGTTCCACACTTCCGCAGCTGGCGCCAGCATGATCTCAGGTAACACAGTGTGACGATATGTAAGCGTGCGTAGCGTATAATTCACCGCTGTGAACATCAATCGTATTCAATTGCGGAAGCCCGTATAAGTAGGGTCACCGGATTTTGGCGAACGCGGAGGTTAGACTTCAATTTCCTATGTGGACACTTGCAACCTTGCTTTGACTATTGGCCGCATGTCTTTATGGGAAGAGAGTCTGTTACTTGAGAGAGCCAATCAGAATTAAGTTTATCCGATATTGACCGTCCGTTATTCGCGGGCAGACAGATAAGACCAACCACAATTCAAAATTCAAATAATCCAATCACTTAAGCTGTTCTGAACTTAAGTGATTTGGCACATAACTTGACCTGAAATCTTTTTGAAAAACTAGTCTCTTTAAGTATAAGACAAACCCAAATGGGACAATTCTACATTGATGTTCTTACAAACTTTCTCAGTAAATATGCCACTATGGGCTGTTACCTGCTATTTGAGCACTTTTGTAATCAGCCTTTCAATTTCTCACTGCCCTTACCTGCATGTATTATAACTGGCACACCGACTGGCAAGTGCCCGGTGAAGTTGGTAACGACTGAAAGAAAGTTGTTCCATTTTTATTGTTGAATTAAAATTGATAGGTAACATTTGTATATACCACTATTTATTTACTATGCTGTCAGTTTTTTATATATAGAGATATGCGAACTTCGCGATGTTATTTGACACAGTATTTAACATAACTGAACCGCCCACCAGCCCCTAAATCCGCTACAGTGTTAATGCGAAATCAAACCCTTTCTAACTGAACTGCACGTTATTAGGTCACACAAATGTGACGTTTTCATTTATTGGTAGAGCGTTAGTTACCCAAGGCGTGCCAGATTAAGTATGGCTCAGTGACAAACGTATTGCAAAGTTACACATTTTAAAAGTTTAACGAGTCCCCAAACAATAAAACGAATTTTGAGGATCTCTATTTATGCATATAAGTGTAGGAATATGCAAATTTGTAAAATGTTTACTTTAATGATACTTTCCTAACTATACTTAACTGACGTAGCAAAAAAGTGTGCAGGCCAATTCTAACGTTATATGTGAATAAGGTGGAAGGAAACACAATGTGGGTACAAGTAGATCTTAAGGATATTAAGCAGGACTTTCCAAAGTACTCAGATTACCATGAACAGCCTTCAACATGCTAGACGTCACTGCTCTATGCCTTCTTGACCGAAATTCCTTATTTAATTCGCTACCGACATCTATTTCACGTCGTTTTCAAGCATGGTATCGTTGATGGAAATTGGTTGCTTAACCACTGAACTTTTACTAGTGGTTCGAAGCAAACTTGGGACGAGCCATGCAAGTTATCGGACAATAAAAGACGTACAATTAGTACAAACCTCATGTGGGTATGTATAAAGCGCAAAATAATGCCGTTTTATATAGGTCTCCAGTGGTTATGTATGACTTAAGGGTGTTGGCCACGAAAAAGTGTTATATTTTGTACCACACACCCTTCAAATTTTAGACATTATCAGTAGAGACCTGAAAAATTCGAGTGTTCAGTGACCTAAAGGCTAGACTCTACAGTTTTATGTAGAAACATGTTGATATTAAGTTCACATTGGTTGTCTGCTGTCACAGTGGAAGGCGACGATTAGGCCAACGTTCTCCAGGAGGTGTCAAACACTGGTGTGGACTAATGGTTAAAGTTATATAAGCATACGTGTTTTGAATTCTAGCTTGTCTCAAAGTGAATCCGCGAATTCTTGAGGTCTCTAATTATCAGTGATTACTAGAGAACCGGATATTTCGGGCATTCATTTGGCAACAAGCTAGACTCCACAATCCTTTGTGTACTCGAGCTTCAGAAAAAGGTTCATTGGCTGTTGATCCTGTCTAACACCAAGCTGGGTAGCACGACATTCGGTCGTGTTTTTCTTGCTGATTAGTTACTGTCTGAAATGCGTCTAGGGCGTGGCTAACAAATATCGATCCAATTGAAAAGCAAATAAGAATGTACATGTTTTTGAAGTTTGGCTTGATCTGAAATGAATTCGTGAAATTTCCGAGTCTCTAGTAGTTACTATTTTGAGCGCATAGTTTTAGCATAAATGAATGTCAAAGTCATAATTTTACGCTTTCAGAAATGTATAGAAATGATATAATTCACACTGAAAGGAGATGCCCATAGCTACTTCAAGATGTCTACAAAACAGTACAATGTAACGTCTTTGTAGTTTCAAAAACTTTCTGAAAATAAGGAAATTCTTGCGCGGTTATTATTTGTGATTGCTCCAAAACTTTTAGAAAATGACTTTGGCTAAAAAAAACTTTGAAATTAATTAAAACATGATATTTTAGTTGCCCTTCTTAAATTTTCTGCAAATAGTTTGGTTTATTTTATTTTTACGTTACAAAAACATAAATATTTTGAATTTGGCATGTCTTTTGTAGAAACCAGGCGATATAAAAATGTTAACTGAGGAAAATGTAATTACAAATAATGTCTACAAGTTGAACAATATATAGAACAATTATAAACTAACAAAATTTTTCTTTTCCAACGCCCTTAACGAAGCCACGCGTCTAAGTTTTCTGCCCACGAATCACAGACGTTCAATACAGGAGAAAGCAATTTTTGTTTTGTCAAGACAAAAACAACACTGTCTCCAGACGAAGACGTGCGGTGAGATAACAAAGGTACACGAGTGCAAGAAGGAAACTGAAAAAGAGCCATTCTGGAAAGGTTTTGACGAAAATCACGTATCGCTATCGATGTGTCTTCTGACTCAGCACTTTGAGTGCAACCGACATAATATTACGCCCTTTGTATTTAAGTGATCGCGTATATGAAGTGTCCCGTAACAAGACTACATCCACATTCTTTGGTGACAGTGGCTAAGAAATATTATTTCTACAGCAGTTTACCTCAAATTAATAGTCGATAGTAGAATATTCTTAGCAGTACCTTTGTTCTAAAACACTTTAGTTTAGAACCACTTTCATGATTGGAGCATTTGAAATGTTTCGCGACCTATCTGCCTGTCCACCAATCATGGACTCCCAGTATTGGAGAAACATAATTCTGATTTGCTCACTCATGTAACAGACTGTATTTACACAAACACCAAGACAAGCGGCTGATAGCCCAAATGAAGACTGCAAGTGAGCACATTAAATATTGAAGTCTAGCTTCCGCGAAAAACCTTTCCGGGAAAAACATGTGGCCACTAGCAGGTAGGAAATAATATAAGATTGGGGCAGTTAGAACTTGGCATTATATTGGCAGATAACCGGCTAGTAATGGGCGTTGTACAGTAAAGTAAGCGTCTCCGGTGTAGAGTGAACCAACAGGACGGTTGTAAATGTGAATACAGAGCTGAATACAACTGATAGATCTGATGGCCATGCAGCTGTAGATATCAATGACTCACCTCCATCTTGTCTTTATTGTATGTAAATATGTACCGCACTAAAGTGTTAAACATGGAGACAAAATTACAGTAAAGTGAAGTTTACGAGATTTAGGCAGCTCTTAACATCGAGTTCATAAGAGCCGATGAGGGTGAAGCAAAGTGAGAATCAGACTGTGCCGGTGTGAAGGGGCGGGAGAAACAAGGAATCTCCGAGAAAACCCGCCGACCAGCGGCATCGTCCTGCACAAATCCCACATGTGAAATTCCGGGAGTGACTCCGCCGGGTATCGAACCCAGTTCGCCTAGGTGAGAGACGATTATTCTACTTACTACACCACCGTGGCCCGTTCATAAAATTAAGGAATATATTTTTTTTTTATTGCAGGTGTACCCATTACGATGGCGTCGGTGTTTGCATTGCTGTGTTCCGGCTTCCTGATAGGCAAGTTCAAGCCACGACCAAAGATCCTTCTGGGTTGGAACGTATTTCTGGGATTGGTCCACGTAATCAGTCCCATCCTCCATATATTCATCAGCTGCGAAGACAAGGGCTTACGGGGTCTTGACATACCCACTGGCAAGTGAGTACATGTTTCTCTGCCTACCGTGCCACAATCAATAAAAATATTTCTACATTGTAACCTTATCTATTTGGTCAATAATAATGCTTTCCATAGAAAAATGTAGTTGCTGTTAGAAACATTTTGTGGTTCTTAATAATCCGTAGGTTGACGAGTACTGAAGACATTTCATTGTGTGCTCGTAGCGAAAGTTCTTTTTTCGTGTTCCTGTTGTACAGCTGAAGATGTAACGTGCTTCAGGGGTAAAACTCCAGGTAATATACTGAGTCACCAGAATGTAAAAAACTACCCGATATTTTTCTTCAATGTTTTTGAACCACTAATTCTTCTGTTCCGACCATCAGTTCCATACATTCTATTTCTCCAAGACACTTTTTTCTTGGCATAAAGGAATCAGAACTAAAAAAATAACCAATATATAAAACGCTAGGTTAAGTCATGTAAGGTTAAGTTAGGTTAGGTTAGTCTACAATGGTTACTTAAGTATTATCTTAGAATGTCACAATGAACGAAACTTAGTTTCAAATATTGAATGATTTTATTGTTGGCTATGATCATAAATGAACCACTCAAACTCAAAATATAACAATACCCCAATTTCTTTGAACATACGATAAATATTAATACACTGATTATTCAACAAAAATTACACAAATCTACACATTATTTACAATATTTACTCAGCACACAAAACTATGACACGGAGAGGACGTTAAAGAAAATGAAACACCGGGAAAATTTTTACAAATTAAAGAGAGTTTTATTTTGTCATCAGAAATAAATAGAAAATTGATGTATTATTTGTATTTGCAAGCGTCCTTTAAGAACAGACGAATTAGTGAAATAAATTGTCAATACGATAATCACGCATTTATTGTGTATGGTCTGTGTATAATTTATAGGGACACCGGAATATTGCCGAAAGATTTAGGACACGGTAAACTTTAATAATATACAGCCGCGCCGGCAGTTTTCTTTGCTTATTGGCCACGCGTCTTGGCGTGAAGATATTCCTAACTTGACTAGCCAATCAAAATTAGGTAACTTCAATACTGTGTGCCTGTGATTGGCACGCTCACACATAAGACGTGTAAAACGGAAACCATCCAATCACGAAAGTGTGTCTGAATTAAAGTGTAATATGAAATTCAACTGGTCGTAAAAACCTTTCCGCGAAAAATTCTATGTCCCTAACAAATTGCGACTGCAAGAGCAAAGAATATTATTTAAAGACTGTACGTTCTCGATCAAAATGACGTACTCTTTGTTTCCGAGCACGCGTAATACGTCTCAAGTACAGTGTATATTGCCAATACACCAGGAGTGTCATACACCTCAGGTATAGTGCATATTACACATACTCCAGGAGTGTCATAAACATCAAGTATAGTGCATATTGCGCATACTCCAGGAGCGTCTTACGCCTCAAACGTACTGCATATTGCGCATAATCCAGAAGCGTCATACGCCTCGCGCATAGTGCCTATTGTGCATACTGCAGTAGTGTCATACACCTCAAGTATAGTGCATATTGCGCATACTCCAAGAGCGTCATACGCCTCAAACGTACTGCATATTGCGCATAATCCAGGAGAGTCATACACCTCAAGTATAGTGCATATTGCGCATACTCCAGGAGTGTCATACGCCTCAGAGCGCATATTGCGCATACACCAAAAGTGTCATACACGTTAAGCACAGTGCATATTGTGCATAATCCAAGAGCGTAATAAGCCTCAAACATAGTGCATATTGCGCATAATCCAGGAGCGTCATACGCCTCACGCATAGTACATATATTGTGCATACTCCAGGAGTGTCATGCACCTCAAGTATAGTGCAAATTTCGCATACTCCAGGAGCGTCATACACCTCAAACAAAGTGCATATTGTGAATACTCCAGAATAGTCATACACCTCAAGCATAGTGCATTATGCACATTCTCCAGGAGTGTCGTACATCTCAAGTAGAATGCATATCGCACATACTCCAGGACCATCATACGCCTCAAGCATAGTGCATATTGCACATACTCGAGGAGCGTCATACACCTCAAGTTTAGAACATATGACGCATACTCCAGGAGCATCATACGCCTCAAGCATAGTGCATATTGTGTATACTCCAGGAATGTCATACATCTCAAGCATATTGCATGTTGTGCATACTAAAGGAGAGTGATACACCTCAAGTATAGTGCCTATTGCGCATACTCAAGAGCATAATAAGCATCAAGCAAAGAGCATATTGCGCATACTCCAGGAGCGTCATAAGCCTCAAGCATAGTGCATATAGTGCATACTCCATAAACTTGATACATCTCAAGCATAGTGCATATTGCACCTACTCCAGGAGTGTCATACATATCAAGCATATTCCATGTTGTGCTTACTAAAGGAGAGTGATACAACTCAAGTAGAGTGCATATTGCACATACTCCAGGCGCGCCATACACCTCAAGTATAGAACATATTGCGCATACTCCAAAAGTCTCATACACCTCAAGCATATTGCATGTTGTGCATACTAAAGGAGAGTGATACTCTTCAAGTATAGTGCCTATTGCGCATACTCAAGGAGCATAATTAGCATCACGCATAAACCATATTGCGCATACTCCAGGAGCGTCATAAGCCTCAAGCATAGTGCATATTGCACATACTCCAGGAGTGTCATACACCTCAAGTATAGTGCATATTGCGCATACTCCAGGAGCTCCTGTACGCCTCAAGCAACGTTTGTTTTCAGCTGTACGCCAGGAGAACATAATTCTCTAACATGTCGCTACCAATTTAGTTCTCACCAACATATCAAGTCATTGAATATATATTTATTGCCTGCCACCAAATATATAGTTGGCAAGAGTACAATTCGTGTAGTCCATAGTAACCCATTAACGTACACATTTATTTATTTAATTTCAGTTATTGTAAAAGAAGAAATTTATGGTGTGAAAAGTTCTTAAGAATTTCTTATTAACAACTAATGGGTCCTATGGAATGTATTTCAGCTGGTCAATGCCATAAAAAGGAACCAATTTTATAATAGTTGGTGTGCCGTCAGCAACCAATATCATTTCGCAGGGAAAGGCGTTGCCCGTAGTTATACTAGGTTCTGGACATGCACAGCACCAACAATGATTTCACCTGTTCTGCAACATTTCAGACGTCAACGAGTATACTAGGGATAATGTGTTAGCGGAGTAAAACATCTTGTTGCAACTGCAAACATGCATCCGTTATATTCTGCTCAGGGCGACAAGGACACCACATAACACGCGAACCGATCATGCAAACAGTACGCCATTATGACCAGACCCTAAGGTGGTCATTTCCAATACACACAGCTTTTGACATATTACACTATTGCACAAGCCCTTCCTCGCTAACACAGCACATTTGAAAGCTCTGCTTAATATATACTTTTCTCCTCGCATCTTATCCTTCTGCCATTACTTAAATTTTCGTTGCCATGAGCCTAACACTATCATTCATATGTCAGTTAAATGAAGACGTGAAATTGTTGCGTACTCTAAAGGCCAGTTCGCATAATCTAATGTTTTGTTGAATTTAACCAATTTAATCAACTTATTGAATAAATAAATTGTTCACACGCATTTCAATGGATTGAATTCGAAAGAAATTTAATTATTACTTCAAAGTTTTGAAAGTCTTTCCCCACATTCAGGTAAATTCAATTAATAATTAAAGTGGCCACTTGAAAAAACTTTTTAATCTCAGTACTAAAAAATGGCATTAAATTTTGTACATTTTGTTTTTAACCTTTATACCCATACACAATGAAAAAGAATTTTTCGAAATGAAAAGAAACTAGGATGATATTATTTCTTTATATGAAATTAATATATGCAATAATTTTAAAGTTAAGGACGACACATATTATTATATTTAGACACTACACTTTATATTAATGCTGTGTTTTAATAAATCGGAGTAAGATTGATAAACAAGATTCAAGAAATTATATAACATGTTCTAAACGAAAATATTTGCAGCAATATAAGCCATTTGATGGATTCAAAGACAAAATAGCAGCGATCAAAACGTCCGAGTGACGTCACACATCATTGAAGGAGTTGAATTAAAAAAATTTTAAGAAAATTTGAAATGAAAATTGATCGGGTGGCAGTGCTTTAATTTTCATAAAAAAAAAACACAAGAATTGACACAAATGCTTGCAATACAACCTCAAGACCTGGAACTATGCCTCCGTGAATCGCTGCCAACCTAACTATGAGCTTGCATGCTGGTGTCTACAATAGCAACTGTGCAATTTACTGTACGTTATATATATTTATAATATATATATATATATTTCAAATTTGATTTCAAAAGCGTTTTCTTTAAAACACCTATTGTTAGGGACATGAAAATTTCGCGCTTTGAACGACGTGTAGTCTAGTCTCCCCGGTTGTATACATATTTGAGCCTCACGTTTGAGTTAATTGGGTGTTGCCCCAGTGTACATTGTGTTTTGCCTCAGATCAGGTGGAATGGGATTTACTGCTTTTATTTTTATATCTGTTGTTGGCTCAGAGTTCACCTGGGCGTGTCAAATAAATATCATCAAATTGCAAACATGCAAGAAAAAGGCATGCGTTTAAAGTCTGGCTTTCTCTAAAATAAATTTGTTAAAATTTCTTGTCACTACCTATAGTAATAAAACCTTTTAGATAAAATCGGTTGTTCAAGCATAATTGATAAAATACCCAATGGGTTCGGAGTAGGATAGAAAGAGTGTGGAGTGGACAGATTTGGACGGCTTTTAACATTGAGGTATTCAGAGCCTTCGAGGGTGAAGCGAGGTGAGTAAGGAGCAGCGCCGGAATTAAAGAGCACAGAAAACAGGATATCTCCGAGAAAATCCGCCAACCAGTGGCATCGTCCGGCACGATTCTCTCGGGGGAAAATCCGAGAGCGACCCCATTGGGAATCGGTCCAGGTTAGCCTTGATGGGAGGCGAGAAGTCTAACCACTGCACCACCGCGGCCCCACAGAGAGATAACTTAGTGTCGGTGGCTAGTGCTAAAGGCTTTTCACGTTAAATATTAACTTTTGAAAGATCTGCCTAAGATCTAGATCTACCTCTCTGCCTGTTTTGTATCATTCCATAAAAATATGAAAAATTACCATTACCATTCATCCTTTCACATTCTTCATGCGCTAGTCAAGTGTAACTGAAACCTGCGAAATAATTAATAATGTAAATATTTTAACAATAGCTAATTTTTACAATAACATGCGTAACAACTGAAATAATATATTCCAAACATATTCAGCAGCCACAAATGCATAGTTACACCTCCAATACGACGATGACATACGGGACAGCTTTCCATGTTTCGCTGCCAACTTAACAGGGGACGTGGCAGGCAGTGTGTTAGTAAAATCCATGCTGTTAGTAGCAGTGATATTTTTGATAGGTTGTCGTGGAAAGTGCATAGTTTACCATGCATCACCTACAGTGTTGGGCTGCTTGCAGGCTGAGCATAACGAACAAGTGCAACAGCGAGTGTGGCTGCGAGGCGGCCAAGTACCAACCTGTGTGCTACCCTCCAGACAGTACCACGTTCTACTCAGCCTGCCAAGTCGGCTGCTACAATGCCACTGCCACGGTGAGTACCAGCTCCCTTAAGGCCCTTACACAAGTGCAACAGCGAGTGTGGCTGCGGGGCGGTCAAGTACCAGCCTGTGTGCTACCCTCCAGACAGTTCCACGTTCTACTCGGCCTGCCAAGTCGGCTGCTACAATGCCACTGCCACGGTGAGTACCAGCTTCCTTAAGGCCCTTACACAAGTGCAACAGCGATTGTGGCTGCGAGGCGGTCAAGTACCAGCATGTGTGCTACCCTAAAGACAGTTCCACGTTCTACTCGGCCTGCCAAGTTGGCTGCCACAATGCCACTGCCAGGGTGAGTACCAGTTTCCTTAATGCCCTTACACAAGCGAACACTTTAACGTTTCACTTTACGATTGGACTTGACGTCTGCTTTAAGACATGTTGTTTCCTGTGGAACTTGACGCCACGGAACTGTCAAAAGTAAAGTAAAGCTCTCTTGACTTCACGATTACGGAAAGTTGAAATTTAATTGAAAACAAAGCAACCATTTTGTGGAATGAGTGTTATTTGATTGTTGGGCGGTTTTCATCACGGTTTGTTAAATCAAGCCCGTTTAATTTTAATAACTGGAAAACGAATATATCTTAAATAAGTAATTAGATTTTGTTATTTTTTAATAAATTAAACAAGTTAATTTTTTTAAAATTTAATATTAATCTTATGTCTACTAAAATAAATCACATAAATTTCATTCCCAGATAACATGATAATAATTTACATAAAAGGTACACATTTTTACGAAGCTTGCAGAACTTATTTGGCATTGTATGAACTTTGACTTTACAATGGTTTTGTTTATTGTTGGTTTCGCGAAACGAAAGAAAATATTTAGTAAAATTTTAATGTTTTCTATTATGTTAGGGTCTTTAATGCCTCTTCTCTTTTGCCGCAGCGTTGCCAACTTTACCTACGATTAGAGAACATTTCCTGTTTAACTCTTCCAGACATAACATATATCAAAATGTAATTTTAGGCGTTGAGACGATTTTTTTATGTTTAGAGGTGTGCAAGTGTCAACATACCATTTTATCTTACGTCCTCACCGCAGAAAATGCATTTTAATTTTATGTAATTGCTGTAACGTTATGATTAAGCTCGTGTAAAACAGTAGTGTTACAATTATTTAACTACCGCACAAGTTTTTCCAAAGACAAAGAAAATTTTAATATCATTTTCCAGCAACGGTCGGACATAGTTTTTAATGTGTTAGTGGTTAGCCTTTCCCCCGGCACTAAAAGTGTCATCCACCAAGAAGCCATTCTGATGACAGTCTCAATCAGGTTACTTCTTCATTGAATGTCTGTGATTCGCGGACAGACAGAAAATACGTGATGCAGTTAAAACTATCCACTCGAGAAAGTAGACCTGAGATAAATATATTTTTTTTAAATATGTAAAATCATATGAACTCTTGCGCGATAATTAGGTGTTCTCTGGGGTGTGGGAAAGGGGAGTAAGGGTGCAATTTGTCATCTCTACGAGTGTCACTAGGGGACACAACAAGAAAACATTACACAGACCATTTAACATTTTACGTATAATTAGAGATACCCGAATTTTGCGAACATATCTTAGTACAAGTTAAATATTAGCTCTCTACGTGCACACATCCGCAGTTTAATTTTGCTAATTGGCTGCGTGTATTTGTGAGAAGACATCTTCTTACATGTCAGAGAAATGATAATAAGCTGATTCTGATGCTGCACATCTGTGATTCGAGAGCAGACACCTAAGACATGTAACACGGAAATAATGCAATCACGAAAGTAGATATGAACTAAAGTGTAATGAAATACCACTGGTGATCAAATCTTTTCGTGAAATTCGGGTGGCCCTGCATCCTTTATAGTTACTAAAATATAAATAATAATTTTTATTTAATTTAGTAATATCTATACCGGTATATGTATTTTCTGTCAAAATATGTCAATAGGAAGCAACACGTGTAAATAAAGTGACAATTAACTTGAAAATAAATTTTAGACAGGGGTACATTTCGTAGAATTAGGGGCACCATGTTCTCCACAAGACCCTGTCCACCCTCAACCGAAAAGGGTTTCAACACTCCTGTGTGTTTGTTCCTAACACTATGAGTGCTATCGGCGTAATATTACGCCACTTGAGTATATCTGTGTTGTGTGGAGCTTGCAGTAACCTTACGACAACAAACTTTGAATTTGCTGGAGAAGAAATATTATTTCGCCAGCAGTTTTCAAATGATTCTCTGCAACGTACTATTACATCAGCAAAGAGTGTATATACCTCAGATTAACCAGATGGTTCGTGTATTATTATTTTAGGGGGGAATATTTGATTGGGACACTATAACTTGGCAATATATTGGCATAGAGCTAGCCGGTAATGAACGTTGTACAGTCCAGTAAGCATTTCCGGTGTTGTGCGGTCAATATGATGGCCACTTCCATACTCCGGGCGCCAAGGGCAAGTAATAAAGAGTACAAATAGACAAGCGACTCATGTGGTGAGATGCACGTAATAAATTTAATAAATGTACAAATAATGCGGTCTGCAACAGGAAGCCACACATGCGCGGTTCAACCTATGGTAAGTGGGTCGTTGTGTCGCAGGGGTTCACGGACTGCAGCTGCATTCCGAGCGGGCTGTCCGGCGGATGTGACGTCAGCTCTATGCAGTGCGGAGTGGATCCGCCGGACTTCTTGACGAACTCGAGCTTGGAGGTCGAGAACGGGCCTTGCCCCGTCGACTGCAACTCCGTCCTCTTCACCTACGTCCTCGTCGGCTTCATCGTCATGGCGCTCGGCAGCACAGGCACGATCGGCAACAGACTCGTCAGCTTCAGGCAAGCAAAGAGAATTTGCCTCCTAAGGAAAACTTTGTCCCTAACAAAACGTGTTGTCTTTGTTGGAAACCAAATTTTGCAAAACTAAGTGAAACCTGTATTCGTGATACGGCCTGAGAAATCACGCCACATGTCTCAACAATCATTTTTGTTTTATATTCCTGCCAGTAGAATGCTTAATTCATAACATTAATCAAAACATCACATCTCTAGCTAAAAAATATCGTTATTTACTTCATTTTAAATACATATATATATATATATATATATATATATATATATATATATGTATTTACCTATAGGCAGGTAATGTCTGCCATAACTCATTAAGAGACAATGGTATATAAAACATATATTTTAACGTTTAATTTTCTTCTCAAGTATTTGTAATATGATTTTTTTTTCGGCTTGAGATGGGATATTATTTTAAAGTTCAGGAATAAGCATTTTATTTACAGGAACAAAAACAGGAACCTTATTTTGAAGAAATGAGTCGTGGTTTCTCAAACCACATCATATTAGTTCCTGTGATGATAGGGAGTCGGATTTTGAAACAGGGGATTGTATCCTGAATATAAATTGTGTGTACCAAATTATTAACATTTGTGTTATTAATTTCGCAGTATACATGTATGTTAAAAATTTGTTTCGATGTTTCAGAAAGTTTTTTTTAGAAAAGAGACCTCACAGAAAAACGTTATTCCGTTCAAACATTGTTTAGCATGTTATAATAACGAAACTGCAAATCTTAGACTCAGACGCAATATACATCATATTATAACGGCCAGTTCAGCTATGAAATTATATCATGTGCAGTTAACAGTTTTTAGCCTACTTCAGAGGGAAAAAAAATTAATGGGATAACTTTCCTGAATGTGTGGGTGTGCGTGTGTGGCGGCCATATACACATTTAAGCAAATAATGCTATATCGTCGAAACCATGTTATCAATTCCAACTGAATTTGTATGCTTGCAGTAGATATTACAACTATCAAATGTGTGTAATCTAAGAATATTTTGTCCACTGTTTTGTAAAATAGCGCTTCATCAATAAATAGATTTTTATATAATATATAGATAAACAATTGATCGATTTCTATCAAATTTAGTAGACAAGTAGTACAGCGGCAGAAAATGTTATATGGCTGTTTTAAGAACGTCAGACACTTATTTTTAAGATTTCGGCCATTTAGGCATCTTAGCTTAGAATGAGTTATCGTTGTAACTATGAAATCAATTCCAACTTAACTTCGTATGATGGCTGTATCTATTTCAGCCATAAAATTTTTCTATACAGAGTTCCATTTCTCTGCCATTTTGTTAGTTAGACCCACAATATAACTTAAATTTTTATGTCATGGCTTTGGAATCCAACACCCTTATCCCGTCNTAAATTTTTATGTCATGGCTTTGGAATCCAACACCCTTATCCCGTCAGTCCCCGAGTTCACAATCGAGGACATGTTGTGTACATAAATGATAGTAATGGTTGGCACTGGACTTAACAAAGGATCTCTGCCCGGTGTTTTGAGCGTCTTCATACCGAGTAATGTGATTTGTTGAAATTTCTGCATCTCTCATTTGTGAATGGTTAAACGACCGCAGTCGCTTTTGTGTTGTGTAACAAGTGTAATGGCGAGAAGCCGGCTTGACCCAAGTCCAGCCCCCATAAAAAAATTTAACAACTGCAACACTTGAATATATAATTTAACCCTTTAAGACCCACCTTAATTTACAGTTTCAGGTGNCAGTCCCCGAGTTCACAATCGAGGACATGTTGTGTACATAAATGATAGTAATGGTTGGCACTGGACTTAACAAAGAATCTCTGGCCGGTGTGTTGAGCGTCTTCATACCGAGTAATGTGATTTGTTGAAATTTGTGTTTCTCTCATTTATGAATGGTTAATGCTGGCGTCAGCGAAAACACAACACATTGTTCACTAATGGCAAGAAGACGGCTTGACACAAGTCCAGCCCCCATCAAAAAATTTAACAACTGCAACACTTGAATATATAATTTAACCCTTTAAGACCCACCTTAATTTACAGTTTCAGGTGCTGCAGACAAGAAATTTACTATGCGTACTGTACTTAAGTCCACACGACACTTGTTTGGTTGTCACAATGAACTGTACTCCATACGCTCAGCTACAGTAATATGAACCAATTATGACATATACCAATAAGGCGGTTGCGAACCATATCCCTAGGTTAAGATCACTGGTCATTGTACTTCGCAGTGGGCAGCACAGATCAGAAATTACCTACAAGCGCATGATGTACGCAATTGTGTACACTGGGTCCGGAGTGATTTAATTCCGGACTGAACGTGGTAATGTGTTGCATTGCCTGTTCCATTCTAATATATGGTATAAATTGTCATAAAAAATATATTTAATGTACATATTTCAGATGCGTAAAGCAGAAAGACAAAGTACTTGCACAAGGCCTGAGTCTTCTGGTCGTCAGTCTTCTAGGTCTCATACCAGGACCGATCATCTTCGGGGCCATCATTGGTAAGTAAACCATAGCATACGTGATTGACTCGCACTGAGAGAATATCCAACAAAATATTTGTTTGTAAAGGCCAAAAATATATTATGTTACCAAACAAAATATTTAGTTGAGTAAACAAAATTTGATAACTTACCAAAAATAAGTTAGTTCATCTAACTTAATACGCTCTTGAATTAACTAAATATGTCTGTTGGGACAAAATATATTGGATAGTTATCAAAATATTGGTTTTAATATTGGGTTGGTGTATATTTGTTTTGCCAATCATATTATTGCCGTCATTCGCAAATATCGCTATTAAGTTTGTTTGCATTTTTGTCACAATCTGGAGTGTAAAAATATATGTTAGTGCATTTATTGATGCTCAACAAAGGTATAAACATCCTAATAAAACAAGTTCATCTTTAAACTAAAAAGTAAAGCTGAAAAACATGAAATATTTATTTACGCACGTTGTGTACTATTGGAATTACACCGCCGGAAGTCAGTTTAACTGAGGTTACTAAGACTTAATGCTTGGGGCCAGCTGATCTAGGTTCAAAACTCAGTGCAGTGTCGTAATTTCCTTTATATTTACCGAAATTGTTTAATGTACGCACAGCCAAACAAATCTTTAGTTGCACCAACCAAAGCTTTGTTTGGGGGAAACGAATAACTTGGATTCACCAACAAAATATCCCCCTCCTCTAAACAAAAACATCAATTTGGTTACTGCTAACAAACTTAGTTTGATTTAACAAAACCAATTCTCAGTACGGGGTACAACTGACTCGTCTTCCACCAATGCTAAGTGGGCTCGATTCCTAGGGGAACCATCCGGATTTTCGCATTTGGAAAACGTGGCGGACGTTACTGTTGGCCTCCGGGTTTTCGCGGGTCGATCCCGGTTTCCTCCGCCTATGCATTTAGGCTCTGCTCCATTAGCACCTCTTTTCCCCCTCATAGGTTCGCATGATGTCATTGTTAATAGTCGACCGGAACTCTCAACTTTAATTACTTTATTCATCACAAGCGAAACGAACCGGCTTCGTCCGGTAACATTTTATGTTATTACAGCGATACTTGGAAAGACAAAAATGGTTAAAATGGGTCATCCATAAAAGATAAACATATACTGTCGCGGAATTTTCTCTAGGCCTTTGTGAGAGCTACCATTATATAGTAAATTATTTTGATGAATCTGTTATGGTGTAGTTAGCGTAAGCCAAGCAAGCACCCTAAAAGTGGTTTTTTACAACTTGATTACAAACGGTTCGACATTTCTCTACTATTCTTTCACTAAATAAAATTTAATTATACACCACAACCTTTATCAAAACATTATTTAAAGGATGTTGTAAAACCACATCAAATTCCATCAGGTTGTTTAGATGTACTAAGCGAATACACAGACAGTCGCGGATAAGCGACTTTGTTTTATACGATTTAGAGATAAACGTAGTATATATGGAATGAAAATTAATCACATACCCAATAACATTAAGCACTTCATTAACACTTGTTTCACCATCAATACACTTATAACATTGTTTCTCTTGTAGGTAAAAACGAGGATAGTTAATAGAAGTAAGGATCTGTAATTATTTGTTATAAATCAGACTACTTTCTCTTTGTTGTTAAGATACTACATGCCTCATATGGGACTCAAGCTGTTCTGACAAAGGCAACTGCTGGCTCTACAACAAAGACAAATATAGGTTATACACGAATGCAGCGACGGCAGGTATGTTTGCACTATGACTTCATTATGTTCTGGTTTAAATCAACTGTAATGTTTACTTTACACTCTATTAAGAGGACTGGATCAACTCAGCAGGAAAGTTTATAAACCTCTTTATTTACAAGATACAAGCAACATTTTATAAATTATCAAGTGTTGTCAATTCCATAAGATAGAAAAGTAGTTCGATTAAAAAGTAATAATAACTTCTTACATTATAAACACTGTGTTATAGGAGTTAATTCTTTTTTGTATTAAAGACTTCATAAGGAGTGGGAAAATAAGGAGAACAAAATATAATCTTACATTATTCTTGGCATTCACAAAATTAAACCAAACCATTAATGTTGTGTTTATTTCCCAAGTGTTCACAAAACTGGGAATGGAAGAACATGTAGAATTAAAAAAAGGTTTTTTTTTCTTCAAATTTTAGTTTTTTTACATGAAAATATAGGAATTATTTATACTTTGATTTTGTTTTTTAAATAGTTGGTATCATCAAAAATTAGAAAAAATAAAATTATTCAATATTCTACGCTTAGAACTNGATTTTGTTTTTTAAATAGTTGGTATCATCAAAAATTAGAAAAAATAGAATTATTCAATATTCTACGCTTAGAACTCAGAATTAATCTATTTCATTTTACAATCCGAATAAATAGAAATAAGGTAACATTAGGGTCTACAACAATTCCTTATGTTGTCAACGATAAAATAGGCTATAGGAGTTATCTTGTTTTCCCCAAAGGGTTGAGAACAGTAGAAACGAGAGAAATATGTAATAAAAAAGGAATTTTAAAAACTGATTCCTCTATTAACGTTAAGTTCCTTTATATTCTTCCCCAAGTTTTAATGTTACCGTAGTGAGGAATTATATTACAAAACAAAACTTTTGTGGTTTTTGTTATTATGAATATTAAATTGTTGTAGTTATTTCATGAGTTTTACTCAANTTACAAAACAAAACTTTTGTGGTTTTTGTTATTATGAATATTAAATTGTTGTAGTTATTTCATGAGTTTTACTCAACAATAAGGAAAATTCAAATAATTTAAAATTAAAAAAAAATTCACGGCTTTAAATGTGGAATCTAAGAGTTGTCCATTTCTTCTCTTTTTTGTCTAATTTTAACAACAATATAAAAGAGAGAAAATCATAANGTCTAATTTTAACAACAATATAAAAGAGAGAAAATCATAACATGTGTTATTTAATAATTATTTGTTACGCCATAGTTATTGAAATACAAATTATTTGGTACAAACATTGCCGCACCCAGAATATTCTTCATTGGAATTTAATTTAGCAAATTCAATGAAACAATATTAATAAATCACTTACTGAACCAAATAAAAAATATAATTATATAACGACAAAAAAGAAAAACGTTGAAATATCCATGTAGTACATTGTTGCACCACCTGTAGGGTAGATAAATATAACGATAAGTAGGGCAACCTGTTTTCGGGTCAATATTCAC
The DNA here is from genome assembly GCA_002778355.1 of Clitarchus hookeri. NCBI lineage: Eukaryota > Metazoa > Arthropoda > Insecta > Phasmatodea > Phasmatidae > Clitarchus > Clitarchus hookeri. The sequence continues at coordinate 324,180 of NQII01001735.1, forward strand.
GCAAAGGTCATACTCCAATGTCCTATGGCATACGTCCAGTTTTTCTTTGGTTATTATTGATGTATATTTTCCGGGAGACAGTTCCTTATCTGACTGGGGCAATAATAACTAGGAATCTCCAACACTGAATGTCCGTGATTCGAGGACAGACACCTGCAATAAGTGACAGAATCATCCAATTACGAAATTGGATTTGAGCACTAGTGTCTTGGAGTACAAGAAATCCTGAAATATTTTCGCGAATAACAAGTGGCCGCAGAGATACGATGCAGTAGCCTATGACATGAGGTCACAGAGCCAACTTATGTTGTCCTTTAGACGATTGTTCCATAGTTGTTCCAACTGCCGTTCCAGAAGATGCTGCAGGCACTTTGATGCTGAATTTTGTCTCAACTGTCACAGCACAAGTTGTTCAGTCGAGATGTCTGGAGACCGAGCTGACAAGGGGAGGGTGTCAACAGAATGTAAGCAGACCTGAGACACCCTTGCTCTGTAAGAGCAAGCATTATCAGATTGGAAAGTTGCTCCAGTAGAGATTTCCATGAAGGGNACCAGGACCGATCATCTTCGGGGCCATCATTGGTAAGTAAACCATAGCATACGTGATTGACTCGCACTGAGAGAACATCCAACAAAATATTTGTTTGTAAAGGCCAAAAATATATTATGTTACCAAACAAAATATTTAGTTGAGTAAACAAAATTTGATAACTTACCAAAAATAAGTTAGTTCATCTAACTTAATACGCTCTTGAATTAACTAAATATGTCTGTTGGGGCAAAATATATTGGATAGTTATCAAAATATTGGTTTTAATATTGGGTTGGTGTATATTTGTTTTGCCAATCATATTANTATATTGGATAGTTATCAAAATATTGGTTTTAATATTGGGTTGGTGTATATTTGTTTTGCCAATCATATTATTGCTTTCATTCGCAAATACCGCTATTAAGTTTGTTTGCATTTTTGTCACAATCTGGAGTGTAAAAATATATGTTAGTGCATTTATTGATGCTCAANCGCTATTAAGTTTGTTTGCATTTTTGTCACAATCTGGAGTGTAAAAATATATGTTAGTGCATTTATTGATGCTCAACAAAGGTATAAACATCCTAATAAAACAAGTTCATCTTTAAACTAAAAAGTAAAGCTGAAAAACATGAAATATTTATTTACGCACGTTGTGTACTATTGGAATTACACCGCCGGAAGTCAGTTTAACTGAGGTTACTAAGACTTAATGCTTGGGGCCAGCTGATCTAGGTTCAAAACTCAGTGCAGTGTCGTAATTTCCTTTATATTTACCGAAATTGTTTAATGTACGCACAGCCAAACAAATCTTTAGTTGCACCAACCAAAGCTTTGTTTGGGGGAAACGAATAACTTGGATTCACCAACAAAATATCCCCCTCCTCTAAACAAAAACATCAATTTGGTTACTGCTAACAAACTTAGTTTGATTTAACAAAACCAATTCTCAGTACGGGGTACAATTGACTCGTCTCTCACCAATGCTAACTGGGCTCGATTCCAAGGGGAATCAGCCAGATTTTCGCATTTGGAAAACGTGACGGACGTTACTGTTGGCTGGTTGTTTTTCACGGGTCAATCCCGGTTTCCTCCGCCTTTGCATTTAGGCGCTGCTCCATCCTCACCTCATTTCCCCCTCAGAGGCTCTCATGAGTCCATTGTTAATAGTCGACCGAAACGCTCAACTTTAATTAGTTTATTCATCACTAGTGAAACGACCCGGCTTCGCCCTGTAACATTTTATGTTATTACAGCGATACTTGGAAAGACAAAAATGGTTAAAATGGGTCATCCATAAAAGATAAACATATACTGTCGCGGAATTTTCTCTAGGCCTTTGTGAGAGCTACCATTATATAGTAAATTATTTTGATGAATCTGTTATGGTGTAGTTAGCGTAAGCCAAGCAAGCACCCTAAAAGTGGTTTTTTACAACTTGATTACAAACGGTTCGACATTTCTCTACTATTCTTTCACTAAATAAAATTTAATTATACACCACAACCTTTATCAAAACATTATTTAAAGGATGTTGTAAAACCACATCAAATTCCATCAGGTTGTTTAGATGTACTAAGCGAATACACAGACAGTCGCGGATAAGCGACTTTGTTTTATACGNTCAAATTCCATCAGGTTGTTTAGATGTACTAAGCGAATACACAGACAGTCGCGGATAAGCGACTTTGTTTTATACGATTTAGAGATAAACGTAGTATATATGGAATGAAAATTAATTACATACCCAATAACATTAAGCACTTCATTAACACTTGTTTCACCATCAATACACTTTTAACTTTGTTTCTCTTTTAGGAAAATATGAGGATGGTTAATAGAAGTAAGGATATGTAGTTATTAGTTATAAATCAGACTACTTTCTCTTTGTTGTTAAGATACTACATGCCTCATATGGGACTCAAGCTGTTCTGACAAAGGCAACTGCTGGCTCTACAACAAAGACAAATATAGGTTATACACGAATGCAGCGACGGCAGGTAAGTTTGCACTATGACTTCATTATGTTCTGGTTTAAATCAACTGTAATGTTTACTTTACACTCTATTAAGAGGACTGGATCAACTCAGCAGGAAAGTTTATAAACCTCTTTATTTACAAGATACAAGCAACATTTTATAAATTATCAAGTGTTGTCAATTCCATAAGATAGAAAAGTAGTTCGATTAAAAAGTAATAATAACTTCTTACATTATAAACACTGTGTTATAGGAGTTAATTCTTTTTTGTATTAAAGACTTCATAAGGAGTGGGAAAATAAGGAGAACAAAATATAATCTTACATTATTCTTGGCATTCACAAAATTAAACCAAACCATTAATGTTGTGTTTATTTCCCAAGTGTTCACAAAACAGGGAATGGAAGAACATGTAGAATTAAAAAAAGGTTTTTTTTTCTTCAAATTTTAGTTTTTTTACATGAAAATATAGGAATTATTTATACTTGGATTTTGTTTTTTAAATAGTTGGTATCATCAAAAATTAGAAAAAATAGAATTATTCAATATTCTACGCTTAGAACTCAGAATTAATCTATTTCATTTTACAATCCGAATAAATAGAAATAAGGTAACATTAGGGTCTACAACAATTCCTTATGTTGTCAACGATAAAATAGGCTATAGGAGTTATCTTGTTTTCCCCAAAGGGTTGAGAACAGTAGAAACGAGAGAAATATGTAATAAAAAAGGAATTTTAAAAACTGATTCCTCTATTAACGTTAAGTTCCTTTATATTCTTCCCCAAGTTTTAATGTTACCGTAGTGAGGAATTATATTACAAAACAAAACTTTTGTGGTTTTTGTTATTATGAATATTAAATTGTTGTAGTTATTTCATGAGTTTTACTCAAAAATAAGGAAAATTCAAATAACTTAAAATTAAAAAAATTTTCACGGCTTTAAATGTGGAATCTAAGAGTTGTCCATTTCTTCTCTTTTTTATCTAATGTTAACAACAATATAAATGAGAGAAAATCATCACATGTGTTATTTAATAATTATTTGTTACGCCATAGTTATTGAAATACAAATTATTTGGTACAAACATTGCCGCACCCAGAATATTCTTCATTGGAATTTAATTTAGCAAATTCAATGAAACAATATTAATAAATCACTTACTGAACCAAATAAAAAATATAATTATATAACGACAAAAAAGAAAAACGTTGAAATATCCATGTAGTACATTGTTGCACCACCTGTAGGGTAGATAAATATAACGATAAGTAGGGCAACCTGTTTTCGGGTCAATATTCATGCAAAGGTCAGACTCCAATGTCCTATGGCATACGTGCAGTTTTTCTTTGGTTATTATTGATGTATATTTTCCGGGAGACAGTTCCTTATCTGACTGGGGCAATAATAACTAGGAATCTCCAACACTGAATGTCCGTGATTCGAGGACAGACACCTGCAATAAGTGACAGAATCATCCAATTACGAAATTGGATTTGAGCTCTAGTGTCTTGGAGTACAAGAAATCCTGAAATATTTTCGCGAATAACAAGTGGCCGCAGAGATACGATGCAGTAGCCTATGACATGAGGTCACAGAGCCAACTTATGTTGTCCTTTAGACGATTGTTCCATAGTTGTTCCAACTGCCGTTCCAGAAGATGCTGCAGGCACTTTGATGCTGAATTTTGTCTCAACTGTCACAGCACAAGTTGTTCAGTCGAGATGTCTGGAGACCGAGCTGACAAGGGGAGGGTGTCAACAGAATGTAAGCAGACCTGAGACACCCTTGCTCTGTAAGAGCAAGCATTATCAGATTGGAAAGTTGCTCCAGTAGAGATTTCCATGAAGGGGAGCGTGTGAGCCATTGGAATATCCTGANATTTGTCTCAACTGTCACAGTACAAGTTGTTCAGTCGAGATGTCTGGAGACGGAGCTGACAAGGGGAGGGTGTCAACAGAATGTAAGCAGTCCTGAGACACCCTTGCTCTGTAAGAGCAAGCATTATCAGATTGGAAAGTTGCTCCAGTAGAGATTTCCATGAAGGGNCTGAGACACCCTTGCTCTGTAAGAGCAAGCATTATCAGATTGGAAAGTTGCTCCAGTAGAGATTTCCATGAAGGGGAGCGTGTGAGCCATTGGAATATCCTGAACACTCCACTGTGTCTTCAGTGTTCCCCTGATCACTACCAGGCAGTAATGAGAATCACAGGAGATGGATCCCCACACCATGACACAACAATACTNAGTGTTCCCCTGATCACTACCAGGCAGTAATGAGAATCACAGGAGATGGATCCCCACACCATGACACAACAATACTAGCGGTGTGTCTCTCAATTATTTGATCCGTATTTGTGCGCTATTTGTGCCTCTCCATACTTGAGTATGGCAGTCCTCTATGTCAAGGAAAAAACATGTATTTTTCTTTAAAGACGATGCACCGCCTTTCCTTAGCGTGGAGTGGAGAGATTTGGGCGTCTCTTAACATCGAAGGCTTGATGGTCGATGAGCATGAAGTGGTGTGAGTATGAAACGGCGCCGGAATGCAAGGGTGGGGGAAATAGGGATCACTGACAAAACCCGCCGACCAGCGGCATCGTCCAGCACGATTCCCACATGCGAAAATATTGGGACGTCCTCACAGGGAATCGAACCTGATTCGCCTAGGTGGAAGCGGGCAGTCTTACCTCTACACCACTTTGGCCCATCTTTACTTAGCCGTTCATTTCATCTAGTTATCGCAAAAATTAAACGAAATTGACATTACTAACGTATCAATGGAAGACGGTGCTATTTAAATATGTTTCTACATTCGCTTCGCAATACATCGGGGGAAATAGGTGTCACGAAAGATGTCGTTGCATGTTCATGGATTGTGGAAATAGACTCAGATTAATGAATTCGCTCATATCATACAACGAAACATTCTTATATTCTGATGGTTATTCTGGATCACCGAATAGAATTCCCACCATGCTTGTCCCAGCATGCTTGTCTTCTATCATATTCCCACTACAATGTTCCAAATTGGCANGAATAGAATTCCCACCATGCTTGTCCCAGCATGCTTGTCTTCTATCATATTCCCACTACAATGTTCCAAATTGGCATGAAATTAGAGAGAATGTCCACCTTACCCCCAATAGTTCAACGATGCGTCTTCTCACGAAATAAAAATTTAATGAAACCAGCGTCCCCGAAGCAAGTTAGATACTCACTTACACTCATTCACTCCCAAACACTGCTTATATCAAAAACAGCTTCGTCTTACGACCGTTCATATTGCCAGGGTTATAANGAATAGAATTCCCACCATGCTTGTCCCAGCATGCTTGTCTTCTATCATATTCCCACTACAATGTTCCAAATTGGCGTGAAATTAGAGAGAATGTCCACCTTACCCCCAATAGTTCAACGATGCGTCTTCTCACGAAATAAAAATTTAATGAAACCAGTGTCCCCGAAGCAAGTTAGATACTCACTTCCACTCATTCACTCCCAAACACTGCTTATATCAAAAACAGCTTCGTCTTACGACCGTTCATATTGCCAGGGTTATAACGGTTTTAGCACTCTTATGTGAAAATTCATTATGGGTGTGGCTATTTCTTTAGCAATGGGTGTATTACCTCAAATTTTGACAAGTTATAAATACTTAAAAATGGACAAGTGGCAAGATGTGAACTACAGTTTGTAACACAGTGAACATGGCTTTGTGCTGGCAGTGCTGGCGACGTTCGGCGTGATGCTCGACATGAAGGCGTGGCAACTCGGCAACACACTCGACTTGTACGGCGAGAACGACGAGGACACCGAGCACGATCGCCACTTGAGCTTGTCCGAGCGCCGGCGTGAGCTGAGCTTCTCCGAGAAGGGCAAGAGATTGAGCGTGGTGGGCGACGACGAAGACGCCCGGCGGTCCAGCTCGGCCACCGCGCGCAACTCCAACACCAGCCTGGCGCCCGGCATCAAGGTCGAGGCCGCTATGTCTAATGCCTAGCACTTTTGGGGAAAGTCGACACCGCTCAGAGGACTACACAGCCCTTATAAGGGATAGTCGACACCACTAAGTGAGCTGCACAATCCTTATGGGGGAAGTTGACACCGGTAGATATATAATGAGAGTATATAATACAAATTTTATTTTATTAATATGATATATAATTATTTTGGCATACTGATTTATTTTTATTTTTATTTTTACTTTTCTTCTGGAAACTCTCGTGTATTGGTGTTTTGAGAATTGGTTTTCGGTATTTGTGAGTTGTAGAATGGGACACAAAGTACTTTCGCTTAGCCTTTTCCACAGCAGCCTTGTTGGCAGGGACTTGGGTCTTTGGACGGTAGGATGGACATTGACAGGAAAATTTCCCTTTTTTGTCCCCTCAAAAATAGTTTCCTTTTCCCTTAAAAGTACTTTTTTACCTCGAATGTCCCGCAAAATTGTGTTTTCCACAATGCAGCTGGCATTTGCATAATCCAGCGGAATCCAGCAGAAATTTAGCAAATGCCTGCCGGATTGTGCAATCATTTGAAGGACTTCACTATCTGTCATTCCATGCCAGCATGACCCATCTTGCCTGAAGAATGTTCGAGTTCATTGCCCTGACATGCAACTTAATGCACTGCCTTGTTACAGGCATATAGTTTACGAACTATTTGGAGTACATATATGCAAAGACACTATACAAATCACACACANCGAGTTCATTGCCCTGACATGCAACTTAATGCACTGCCTTGTTACAGGCATATAGTTTACGAACTATTTGGAGTACATATATGCAAAGACACTATACAAATCACACACATATATACAAAATTATACTTTTCATAATATGTGGTTGCAGCATCATATGTTACAAATTTGTCTTAGAAATTCTAATCCACAGACATNAATTATACTTTTCATAATATGTGGTTGCAGCATCATATGTTACAAATTTGTCTTAGAAATTCTAATCCACAGACATATTACTCGACATAATCGTTTATGTAAATTTTAATAGTAATGAAATATATTACATTAAATACATAACTTTTATTCATAAAATTATTTTTGGTTTCATTGAGCGATATTACATAGCAAATCAAATTATTCTTAAAAATGCGAATCCATAGACATGTCTTTCTATATCATTTTCTCTGCAAGTTTAAAAATCACCCTCTTTTTTATAAAAAAAACTCATTTTCAGTGCCTTGTCAACATGACTTGTATGAATTAGGTTATATATACATATATCATGTAGACCNAAAAAAAACTCATTTTCAGTGCCTTGTCAACATGACTTGTATGAATTAGGTTATATATACATATATCATGTAGACCTGTACTGGCACCCATGTCGTGGTGGCTCATTTTGGAAATTGTGGTCAACAATTTTTATAAGAGGGCTTGTGACATAATTGCCCAGCCACCCTGATCGTTGTCAGGAGCGTTGCCTGTCATACGAATTATGTGGCTATATTTTAAACTGTTCGGAAAAGGCAGTCAACTATCTTTATAAGTAGACTTAGGCTATACTTGATCGTTCGGACATTTTCATCCTCAGGTGTGATACCTATGTTATGCATTGGTAGCTATAGCTTCGGTAGGAGGGAAATGTGGTCAAGAATGCTTATAGAAGGGCTTAATTTATCCTTTGCCCTGCCACCTTGATGCTACACTCTAGCTGACACGAAGGCTAGTTTTGTGGTTGGAATCATAAATTTCGGGGTACGAAGGCAAGGTGGTGGAGTGATTGACGTGTGCGCGATTAGCATAAGTGCTATTATTTTATGTACAATTAGCATATATGTATGTGTGATTTGGATAGTTATTCTTAGCATATGTGTACTGGGCATATGTCTACAATATATGTTTGTAAAAATGGAGTGCATGAAGTTGCTTGTCAGGTCTTTGAACTCGAACGTTCTTTAGACAAGATGGATCGTGCTGGCATGGAAGGGCAGAGTGTGAAGTGCTTGTAAATGATTGCACAATACGGCTGGCAGTTGCTCAATTTCCGCCTGATTGTGCAAGTGCAAGCAGCATTGTGCAAATCCAATTCTTTGCGGGAAATGTGAGGAAAAAAGAATGAAAATTTGAGGGGATAGATTGATTTTTAGGAGTTTTTGTGGGAAAAAAGGGGCTATTTTTAATGGAAAAGGAAAATTTTTAATTCAAGGTCGAAGTTCAAGGTTCGTTTTACTGTCCTATGCTCCAAGCTCATACCACAAAACGCTCTTTATACATGAACTAACACCGCCCAGTGAACTCTACCCCTCTTGTGGGGATAGTCGACACCAGGCAGTAAACTTCACAGCTATCATGAGGAAAGTCGACATCGCTCAGTGAAATGCACATCCCTTATAGAGGAAGTCGGCACTGCTATGTGAACTGCAAACTCTCGTAAGAAATAGTCGACACTGATCAGTGAATTGCACAACTCTGCGAAGAAAAGCATATTCTAACTTGATGAACTGTGGGGGTGCGTGCAGGGGCGGACTAAAAGCGTTGGGGCTTGCATTGGAAATAACGGAAGGGCTGGGTAGATTATATGGAATACTCACAGCAAAACGTTAGAATTTAAATCTCAAGAGAATTTGGTTTTATGTTCATCCATGATTTCTGAAAATAAGATATAAAGTTAGAATTTAAAATATTGAAAGTGCAACTTTTCTTATCTGCTTATTAACTTTCATTCTTTGCATCTCTCTTATACCGCATCTCTTAAANATATTGAAAGTGCAACTTTTCTTATCTGCTTATTAACTTTCATTCTTTGCATCTCTCTTATACCGCATCTCTTAAACACCCGCCTTCTCTTTTCAAGCAGATCAAAGAGGCCTCTGGCAATTAGGATTTCAGAATATTTACTACCCATCCTACCCTGACACGTTCACTACCTGCACCGGTGTTTCTACAATGTCCTTCATTCGTGTGATTGTTACTTCAACACACATCATTTCAATTCAAAATTTTCATTTCTACGGACTTCAGAGGTGTATGAACGTTTGTTTTTCTTCGCATTCTCTTCTGATGTTTAAGGCTAGCATAGGTCGCCGAATTTCTGTATGTAGAATATCCTTGTCATTTAAACAATAGAGAATACCGGAACATTATATTTTGTAAATATCCTCTTGTTTTTACATTGTGATTATAAAAGTCTATGACTTTAATATAACATGTAGACCTAAGGTAAATGTGTAACAGGTCTGCCAGCTCAGGAGTTAACAATAAAGTTCTCAGAAGCAGTCATTGGTATTTTTTTCTTTAAAAATTTCTGCACTTTTTACATGTATATCCGTATGGTCGCAAATTGTTTAGGGTGTACCCAAGTTCATGAGTGATGGATACCTTTATAAAAACAAGAAGTTACCGATATAACATATGAGTCTACTGCCCTCTACATTGTTGTAAGTAGTGTTAAGAAGTTCTTGAAGGCATAGATTGTAGGTAATCCTTGACGTCTTGTTGACACAAATACAATTAAATGCGTAACCAAAAACATAAGCATTTGTAATAAGACAACTACTAAAACAGATATGGTCTACCCAGGCCTCGAACCCAGAACCCGTCGGACCGTGGGACCGAGCGAGTTAGCGCAGTGATTAATTTTCGGAATGACATTCGGAAGGTCCTGTGTTAGAATCACGGTTCGGCCATTCTGATTTCGGATTTCCATGGTTTCCCGAAATCGCTCCAGGCGAATGCTGGGATGGTTCGTTACTATAGACCATCCATGATCGACTCCTGTCCGGTTCCTGCTTCTCTGATCAACTTGCTCCTTTACTAATGACCTGGCTGTTGACGACACGTTAGCCATACCCTACAAACCTATCGTATAGTAAGCTGTCATGCAACCAACTGCATTATGGTGGTAGTATTAGGAGCCTCATCTTCGGTTGTAATCTGGCCAATGTTTTGGTAGACAGGGGCTACTAACCTCAAATATTTACTGTGCAGTCATTTTTATTTCAAGTATTGGTGTCAGTTAAATTATGTAAGTTTCCGTACCGTATGGTAGCACTGCTAGACTGAAAAATTAGGTGGAATTCGGATTATTGGTCACCAAGATATATTATAAAAAATCAATTTTTCAATTGTGGTGCTATCACTTATTAAGGTGGAGAAAAAAGTGCCCTATATGCATACTTTTGACGATTGTAGTAGTTACTGCGATCATACCAAATTAAACTGAGATTTTTATCATCGCTTCGTAGATATAATATACCATGCGAAAATTTTTAGATGGCAACGGTTTTGTAAATACGTGATTTACCCATTTAAAATAGATCTGGTTACATGTCCTACATGGTCGCCAAATTTGGTAAGGCCTGGTATACAATTTCCTGAGATATGACAACAATTTTATTTTCCACTTGTACTACTTGGTTGGAAAATTTGGTAGGACCAGACGGTTTCTATCAATTGATAACTTACACAAAAACCTTAAATATTCCGTCAAATTTAACAACATTTTCAGTTTTTGTAGCAAAATATGAAAATTAACTATTGATAGACACTTTATAAAAATTTATCCCAATATAATTCAAAGTTAACGAAATATTCAAAAAACAAAAATAAGATTGAACGGCACAATGACGAAACCAGTTTACTTTATTTGGCTCGGCAATTGCCATGAATGAGCTTCTGTACAGAAATCGTTTAACACAATACACGTTCTAATAACTGGCAATGTATTGTATCGTCAATATACATAGTCACATATCAATAATGGGTTATCAAATTTTAATGATGTGAATTTGCTGCGATATTGAAAATAAGCAACCCGAGAGGTCGAAAATTATATATGTCAGATGTCCTTACTAAATGCATTTTGTGTATCGAGTTTGTTGAAATGCGGTTCACGGGTACAACAGTTTTTAGGGGCCGCACACAGGCACATTAACATGCACATATACTCATACACAGATAGAAACGTTATCTCATAACCTCATCTATTTTTCATTAAGGGAACAAAATTTGTGGTCACAATATTATAAAAGTTCACACTGCTATTATTTACATAATACAACTGCTTAACCCTACTGTTGATACTTAATCTTTAATCACAATTGAAAGCACAACAGTGCCAAAAATTGACCGCCATGTTTTCGAACCTATTCATTCAAACCTGCCTATAGGCTATTCACGGTAAAGTGAGCATTTTTTGAAGCTTTCTCATTTGGAATATTAGTCAATATATGTAGTTTATCGTGGCCTTGTGTGTTAAATTTCGATTATGGTGATATATATAAACTTGACCCTACTCCCCACCTGTGTGATACAGGATGGTTCATAGGGCCTGTGTTATTTCTACCAGTCACAAAATATAAAGTGTCTTGAAGATTTAATAGGGTGAAAATTTTACTGTGTTATATTGTCNGTTATTTCTACCAGTCACAAAATATAAAGTGTCTTGAAGATTTAATAGGGTGAAAATTTTACTGTGTTATATTGTCTGGAATCATAATGAATACATATCACCGAGATGTATCATCTTGTAAGTTCGAGGCCTTCAGGGCTAGATTAACGTACTCTCTAACAGTTGTTGACGTCTTGGGGGACACATCCCTGAATTGTGACGTTGGTACCTATCTGTATTTGTTGTTGGGTTGTTGTTACGGCGAAAGTTTGAGGTTTGGTGAGTTGGGTAGCCCTTTTACATGCCCTCGGACCAGCTGTTCCATGTTCTCTCCCCTTCCGTCCTAGGTATCATCCTCTGCGTCCCGACATGATTCTCCATCACAATCTGGTGTTGTCTGCTTCCTCTTGGGGTGGTGCCTCTCGTGAGGCAACCACTCGACTCCCTGGTTCGGGGTCGCGCTTCGCGTCCCGATAGAGTGATACGACTGATTCTAACTGACTGTGTTGCATCGCCTCCCGGCGTACGGAGTTACAAGACGACTGTCCCGATATGACTGACCACTTAACACTGCGTCACGTCCGGCACCTCTCGGCGCACGAAGTTACTGGACGACTGTCTAAATCACTGACTCTGCTCTCGGCATAATGATATGACTCACCCTAACTCACTGACTCTGCCGGTGTTCAGTCGTACAAATGATAACTTTCGCGGCCTACATAAATGTAAGTTGCATAAATTTTTAAAAATATCTGCTAACGTTATTATTATTTTTTTATGACCTCCCTACTTGACGTAGGTTTTATTGCAAAATATGTTGTATGAAACATTCATAATGGCAATACACTGCAATTTTGATTCAGAATAAACTCATGCTATTATTATATTTGATTTAATAGGTAGATTGTAGCAAAATGTTTACAGTTTTACAAAATGTATGTATTCATATGCAACATAAATGGTAATTTTTTGTGTGTAAAACTTTTTTGTGAGATCTGCATGTTGTAGAGAGACCACAGTGTTGTGTGTTTGTTTCTTTATCAGCGGTTCGTGAAAATGGGAAATGCAACACCTAAAATAATTCTTCTCTATCAGTCACAACGGATCACTTAAGAGATGTCCTCAAACAAAAGCGAATTTGAATAATATATCAAGTTGGCCAACTTACATTAATGAAAATTCAAATAACTCCGTAATAGTGAAAATGTGAAATTGAAAACCTGCTGGTCAACAAAAGAAAATACCAGGTTGTATTACGTCAATATTACCATAGGATATTTTTATGGCTATTGTTATGCTTATGTATATTGTTATTTCAAGGGCTATTTCGAGTGTAACACAGCTATATAGCTGAAATCAAGGATGGTCGGACCTGGATATCGAAGACAGGTCCTCACAAAAGTGGGCCGAGTGTTTGAACACTGCGTCACAAGGCACGGGCAAATAAAGTTATTCACACCATATAATTTTATTAATGATCGGTCTCGAACTTGGGCGCCAAATTATATCGTAGATCTGAAATAACAATGATGTTACACCATCGTGGCGCATTTGAAAATCTGTCAACTACATGCCATAGTTCAGAAAATAGTTCAAGTCCAGCCAATATTTAATGTACTGTCTGGGCACTTCAAAATATACCATGTAAAATACTTTATAACAGCAAGGTGTTTAACCAACGGTTATTTCCATAACGGTTAAAACTGTTGTCGTACAATNTATATCATGTAAAATACTTTATAACAGCAAGGTGTTTAACCAACGGTTATTTCCATAACGGTTAAAACTGTTGTCGTACAATCATATATGCGGCTTGTGCTTTCATTAAATTTCCACACAATGGCTTCTTCGTCTATTGAAATTCCTATTAAATTAGTCAGATATAATAAAATTTCTTCGCTCAATTTACCAGCAAAACTGTGTTGGGAGCCCAATAAAATATCGCGGTTTCACGTCGCCTTCACTGCTTCCATGCTTTGTATTGCTTCTTAATATCTGGACTGAAGACGATTTTCTAAACAGCCTTATATATAATACTTAATTGATTTTCGTTTTCGCCTTATATTTCATCTGCAATGATGTGGAATAATAATATTCTTAATGAAATAAATGATATATATTGGAGACATTATGAAAAATTACTTAATATCACTATTAAGTCATTATGTGAGTGAGTGAAGAAATTTGGGCGGCTATTAACATCGAGGTCTTGAGAGCCAATAATGGTGAAGGGAGGTGAGTATTGAGCAGGGCTGGAATGAAAGGGCTGAGGATGGAAAATCCCCGAGAAAACCCGCTGACCAGCAACATCGTCCGGCGTGATTCCCACATACGAAAAACCTAGAACGACCCCGCCGTGAATCGGGCCCGGTTCGCATATGTGGAAGGCGAGTAGTGTACCCACTACACCACCGCGGCCCCATAGGGTCATAAAGGGGTCTCGATAATTGTCATAAGCGCCTAATTGTAAGCATTTTTATATATTCTAATTGTTAAAAAACCTTTTGACTATTTCAATATAAATATTTGATTCGGGACAGAAATGAAATTCGGTATGTAGTTGTCCATTCGATTTTTTGATATTGAAACATAAACGTGGTTGTTCAAATCTGTCAAAGTGAGCGAAGATCGTTGTACATAGTCCTCTATTTACGAAATTTAGTATTAGGTAAATACACGTATAAACTATAACGACATTGGTGAATATCTTCTGGACAGATTGCTGTGTTAAAGCCCTATACCCACATCTTAAAATTATGTGGAGAAACAAAACACGCGAATCTAGTTTATGTTTCTTTCCATCGCCGTTTCAATCCTAACTTATGGCCGCATGTGATATTGATGATTTTTATATTGCCTACTAGGGATCACCCTTAAAATATGGTCAAAACCAATTCGCGCAATATATCCTCTCTAACATATATTTTTGCTAACGAGAGAAATAGACGTTACGAAATTCGTCTAAAACTTAAAATTTTTCTTTCCCAGTAGCCCAACTTTTCAACTACCTTTGTCGAAGTCATGAAAGTTACTATTCGCGCTATATGCACGCCATCTGTCTTCGGTCTTGTGTACTGTTCACCTGCGTCAGCCATCAACATTTTCACTATATTCGGAAACGTAACTATTGCCGATTGTCACTACGGAGTAATATTTCGTTATCTATTCATGTTATATCCACGTATGCCAGTGCGTGTTAGAACATTAATTTCGTTTTAGAGTTTGTTCTGCGAGTGCCTTCGTACTTTGCGTCTTCCTCCTGAACTGTACGCTCGTTTTGCTTAAAGACTTCCTGCAGAAATAGCACTGTAGTCGTAAGAGAAAACAGTAAGATGGTGGACGCGCGAACGGGTTTTTAAAAACTAAAGAGTAATACGTCAATAAGTCGTGTCCGAAACAAATACGAGACGATTATTTAGGTTTCTAAATAGACCATGTGACCAACTTTATGTTCTAAATATCTGGGGATATTGGGTCATAATTTACTGAGATAGAGAAGAACACTAAATCCCCAAATACGTCCGTAAAAGTGTCTGGTATTATTTACGTCACATTTCGCATATTTCATCATGTAAATATATGTGAATTCAAACTAAATCACAAATGCATAATGTTGTTCGTTACTCATTTTCTTAGTACTGATGGAAACAATATTTGTAACAAAAGTTATAACTTTGTAAGGGAGCGAGTAAATATTTTTTTTATAGTTTACCGAGAAAAATACTTGTAGATCTTGTATTTTTTCTTTACCTAAGTGACATAGGATGTATCATNATTATAACTTTGTAAGGGAGCGAGTAAATATTTTTTTATAGTTTACCGAGAAAAATACTTGTAGATCTTGTATTTTTTCTTTACCTAAGTGACATAGGATGTATCATAAAATTAAAAAAAATACAGTTCTTACACTTAGCACTGGGAACGCAGCTCACTGTTCAAATTCCAACACCATAAGGGCCGGGTATCCTTGGCAGCCGGCGGGTAGAATTGGTAAGTGTCGCACCTGTTGGTGGACATTAGAGGCAAAGCTTCAAAGTTCTCTTGTTTGTTAAGCTGTCCTACGAAAGATGGCGATACCAGCGACAAGTATAAGTAACAAAACACAATCGCCATTCTTGGAATGCACGTGTCTGTTTTCCAGGTGACATAGTCCCCTTGAGGAAGATGTCTTGGGGGGAGTAAGGTTGGAAGCGGGCAGCGTGGAGATACATAAGAGCCTACTTACACTCTGCGATGACACACAACACGATGACCTTCACCGCACTTTCCTCGTTCTAATTCAGTACAACTTTTACACCACAAATCTCCCGTTATAAAATAATCAGTGTATAAAAAATATGGCAGTTTTTAATAATTAAGTACATAAATTCAATTGACAATATTGCTGTTCTCATATTCTACACTGGCTAAAATATTATGTAATTTATTTTGGCTGTGTGGTCAGGATGGAAAATTGACTATGGTCAACACACCGAACTGCTGTCTCACCTAAAATTCAGCACGTTATAACCTAGTGATTTTAAAATTATATGAAACAATTCTGACCAGTTTTTAAAACGTTCTGCACACAACTGTGCTAAATAGATTCAAACTGCATTATTTGCAAGAAAAGCCATTTTTGCCAGCTTGAGTTGTAATGGACTGTGTGTTTTATATGTATGTACACATCATATATACCCACAGAGCAAGCATCTGTATTTTGCAAGGAATATTTCAGCTTCATCTACGCACTTTTTTTGTGTATACTGCACATCTCTTAGACATTAGCGGTGTTTTAAACCGATACGAGCTCGCTATTTAGGTTAATAAATTAACCGCTAACTCGTAAAGTCGTCTTTTGTTGTTTATTAACGCATCACATGTATGGTGCGTTTCGGCTGAAATCCAATAGAAGTATCTGCCATATTTAATAAAGTGCACTGTAATAATGGTAATTAAGAGATCTCAATGTAATTTTGTGCGCAAGTAATATGGTAATAAGATTATTATGCCATATTTCCAAAGCCGAAAAAGACGATCAGATATCGTTTTAAATAAAATTTGAATTACAGAAAGCGACGAAGAAATGAAAAAATTAATTTTTTCTACGGAAAAATACGACTGTATATATGCAAGCCTGTAGTTNCAGAAAGCGACGAAGAAATGAAAAAATTAATTTTTTCTACGGAAAAATACGACTGTATATATGCAAGCCTGTAGTTTCCAACTGAGTCACGTGTAGTGCTGTGACGTTCGAATTCATCAACCCTAAATTCCTAAACCCTANAAGCCTGTAGTTTCCAACTGAGTCACGTGTAGTGCTGTGACGTTCGAATTCATCAACCCTAAATTCCTAAACCCTTAATCCCCAAATTGACGGATTGGAACTCGCCTTTTGTCATTCAAACTAAACGATTGCGGGCGGGCATAATAAACACTTTGATAACGTAATGTGATGTCAGATTATTATCTAAGAGGGTATACAAATATTATGGGTCTTTATTATCTTTCTAAAAGTATAATAATATATATCAACACTTTTAAATAATATGAATTGTTATATGTATTCTGAGAAGANAGTATAATAATATATATCAACACTTTTAAATAATATGAATTGTTATATGTATTCTGAGAAGAGTAATTTCATTTTACAATTTCATATCTCCTTAATTAATTTCTGAACTTTCCGTTACAGGAGCCACATAATGTAGTAGTCGGATCGCTCGTCTTCCACCAGCGGGATCCGAAACGCGGATTATCGCATGCGAAAAATCTGGTGGATGTTGTCATTGCCCGGTGGGTTTTCTCGCAGTAATCCCTTTTCCCTCAGCGAAGCATTATCAATATACTGGAAGATTACGGCCAAAAGTAACTCATGCAATAATATTGCAACCTAAGTTACATACAATAAAATAAATGTGGGAAGGGGCAGCCAAATGTCAAACAGAAATTTGTTACATTACATGTATTAGTTAGATTAGTGACTGAGGCCGTGTTCCAATTGGTTTGGAAGAATTTCGCGTTTCGTATTTTGTAAGGTTTCAGATGTAATACATCGACATTCGCCTGTTGAGAATGCAATGCTGCTATTTGTATTAACATTTTATATATAAGTGTAAAAGCATAAGTATAAAATTAAAAATACAGGAATCCTTTAAAAATTCATATTTTATATGAACTTTTTATGGGACTGTTTCGTTTGAAATAAGCAAATATAAAAGTGACACGTTAAAAATATTATTAAAAATAGTAATAAAACGCATTTTACATAAATATATAACAGCTTTCTTTATAATGACTGCGATACACTTTTATTTATCATAATAGCTTAAATGTATGAACATATTAAAACACCCTTGCATGGAAAACTAACAAGGCGTAGCTTTGAAGTTGACGAAATGCAAAACGCAAATTGCAAAAATATTTCACAGATTTTGTACACAGCATTGGGTCACATGACTGTTTTGTTAACAAAAAGTGCCAATTGTAACACTGCCTTAGATCATAGTGGGAAATCTATTGGCGTTACATTATTACGAGCAGTGTTCTTCGAAATTCGGATTAAAATATTTCATAGTTTAGATGTCCCTAGCATCTTAGCATTTGGCTGTTTATTTATTAACATCCTTTTAAGTACACATCGACATTGATGGATTTCAAATTTTTACTTATATTTTAATTTATATAATACTTAACATGAACGATACATATATCAAGAAAGATGACATCTGACAATACAATCACAAGTACATTCATTAAATCAAAGCTGTTTTACATTTCGAAGACTGTTTTTATATATTTATTAATGTATTTACTTATTTAACTTTACTTATATATGACAGACATTATAAATGGAAACACACACACACTATTGGAGATGGGATAAGAAATCGGCCTTGGTTCCAAGCAAGGATTCGTTACATTAGCCTGGAGTGATTCCGGAAAACAATGGAAAATAGAAATCTGGGTGACAGGACCGGGACTCGAACCCGGGTCCTCCCAAATGCGAGTACAGTGTTTTTAAAACTGCACCACATTGTTCTGTGCTGATTAAATTATTCTGGAAAATGTGCTCTTACTCGTACATTAGCTACATTTTATAATTGTTCATCTATTGTCACTATTTCTTGTTTTGTCGTGTAATTTTTTGAAGCTACTAACACCCATAAACAGCACACTTTTGTTGAAATTTGTAGAGCCAAAAGCAATACTCGTGGCCAATATATATAATCAATTAAAAAATATTTTTCTTCCTTTTCACATTGATGAATACTGACCTTATTTACAGACAATATTTTTCGTATTTCCCAAAATTATCCTTAATACCATTTTTTTTTTTTGTGATTTAAAAAACTCTACAACCTTCACGGACACTCCAATATTCAATCATGAAAGATCAACAGCGTACAGAAAATACTCTTAGTACATTATCATATGCATTTTACTTCATTTCCATTTATCAAGCGGAAACAAACACAATATAATTCTGATAAAAATAATATTGTGTTTTCCTACCAATTTAAATGACTAATACGAAATACGCCACGCATTTTATTTTCTTCTAGTGGGAAGAAAGTATCAGATACTTATAAGTATAAAATACTCATTATACAGCATTCAAGAAAAGGCTATGAAACGTGTCTCGAAGTCCATAGGATGAGATATCCAACAAGATGACTAAAATGGCCCCGCTTTAATAATAACGTGATAGTGTTTTTGTGCTCTTTTTCGGGCGACATCATGTAAAAAAATCATTAATACTAAATTTTGTATAAAATTAAAATTAAACATATATCCTATTGTCAACCGATAATTAGGGTGTAATAAATTTAATAGAGGCGGTTATTTATAAGGAATCGCTACAAAAATCTTGAAAAGACTGTAACAATTGAAAGAGTGTTCCTCTGCAGTCTTTTTAACGGAAAGAGCTGCGGCGGTGTAGCGACTTAGAGCGCATGCCTTCCGCCAAGACGATCGACTTCCGGCCAGGTCACCTCGCATTTTTCGCATGTGAAAAATCTGGTGGAAGTTGCCGTTGGTCTATGACATATAACGGATACTCCCGTTCCTCACACAATTGAATTCGGTCGCTGTTCCAGCTTCACATTACTTCTTCCTCATTGGTGCCACTATAAGATCTAAGTCCAGGACTGTCACTCACTTCGAACCGAGGTAAAGATCTTCCCTGTAATTATCTATAAGAAATTCACACCAACAAATAAGCATTACTTTCTATATAATTGGGATGTATGAAAAAATATCCAAACTGCAGGGGTAACCCCCTTTATAACATGCAACCCTATAACGTTAAAATAACACTATAAATGGTTTTATATAGGCTATATGAAAACTTAAAAAATTAAAATAACGTTAGCTTTGGAATGATGCTGCATCGACCAGAAAAACGTGAAGGTAGAGCAGGCGAAGGCCAAGTGANTAAAATAACGTTAGCTTTGGAATGATGCTGCATCGACCAGAAAAACGTGAAGGTAGAGCAGGCGAAGGCCAAGTGACGCGCCACAAAGGTCGCTTCTCAGGTGATCCTGCACAGCTCTGTTGCTGTGCATGACTCTGTACCGTTACAACTACCTCTGCTTGGTACACAACAGCTAGCAACCGATCGACTCTACTTCGTCACAGCCAGCACACGTATCTCCGGTGCCGCTTTGTAGTACTATGCTGACAATCGGCCAATGCACACACGCGGTTATTTGCCGTAGCTGTGAGATTGACGATGTTTTCAAATTAAGAACCCTTCATATAAGATGTGGAGAAGCATACAGAGTTTTTGGAAAAATGCCTTGGAAGAATTCCACAAACGTATCAAAAAACAAAGCTCGTGGATTTCCATTTGCATACAGTTTTGCAAAGGATCTGNTTGGAAGAATTCCACAAACGTATCAAAAAACAAAGCTCGTGGATTTCCATTTGCATACAGTTTTGCAAAGGATCTGATGATTAGGAAAAAAAAACCTTTTGAGTAAATATATTAGCATTTTACATTGTTGAAGTTAATGAGTGCATAATACTTACACAAGAATATGTCATTGAAATATAACAAAAACGAAAACGGAACAAAGAAATATCATCACCGTATTGTATCGTTTGAACTTTCCTAATAAATATCACAAAACAAAATTTTTCAATTTCTTTTAACAATTATAAAATGTTTACATGAATAAAATTACCTATTTTATCCGATTGAGTTTGAAACTAAAAAAATTNTCTTTTAACAATTATAAAATGTTTACATGAATAAAATTACCTATTTTATCCGATTGAGTTTGAAACTAAAAAAATAAACCACTCTATTTGGTTTTCACTGTTTAAATAGGGCTATCAGTCGTTATATTTTAATAATAAAAATAAATTTAAAATATTGTTATTAGGTGGTGATGAAAAAAGTAACAGGCAACTGTCGTTACACAACCGACATTAGCATGCTTTTTTTTCATTTTGCAGTATTGAAGAGCCTTACCGATTATTTATTACAAACATTGCATACCCGCTGTATCTGAGGTTTTTCACTAAAAGCATGCATTATACGTCATCAATATCTGTAATAAACTTGTGTACATGCTAGGCAAAAATTAATCGTTTTATTAGATACTGCTTGCCGATCTCTTTTGTTGGAATAGTTCAGTCTGTGCAGTATTTGTGCGCAGCATGTGAACACATGTGTAAAAAATTAGCAACCGCTTTGCTGTTAAATTCATACGACAAAAATATAGACTGCGTAATATTTACGTCATAACCAAAACTACATGTTCCAAAACCAGTTTTGTATACGTGACGAACATTTATAAATAGTGTTGTAGTGTCGACAGCGAATCGACACTCAACTCTGAATCAATCTTTGACTGTTAATTCGGCATAGTTATATTCGCTCCAATTACCTATATTTTTGATAGTAATTCTAGTAATCTGTAACACCACTAGTTATCTAATAATACTTGGTTTAGATAGCTATTTAATATTTTTTGTGCATGGGAGAACTTGTAAAGTACTTCTACATACTCGTACGTTTGAAATAACCAAAATTTATTTTCGGTGGGAAAACAAATTCTGTCAGCAATCTTAAATTCGTGTTCAGCGACCCAAAAAACATAAGGAATGACAACGATTACGACTATACCTAAACTTTCCCCTATTTTTTCCTAATTTGCCTAGCCTAATAGCAATGTTATTCCTATATATCGCGGAAGGATAAAAAAATATGGATAAAATTAGAGCCAAAGCATTGCTTTCAATAGTGCTGAAATTGCTGTGAACATCCTATAAGTGACTTNAAATATGGATAAAATTAGAGCCAAAGCATTGCTTTCAATAGTGCTGAAATTGCTGTGAACATCCTATAAGTGACTTTCAGTGATTGGTATTTTTACTTACTGGTCTCACTAATTCACGTTTCGAGTGTATATATCTAGCTCAGTTCCTTGTAATGTTTGTGTTTTTTACGTGTTGCCAACTGTTACAGGAGCCTGATGCTATTTTTTGATGTTTGAAAGAATATGGCTAAGTGGCGTAGACATCCTGACTTCCGCAGAAACGATCATTTTCTGTTTGCAGTGCCGAAGAGTGCTTCGTGCAGGCTCGGTAATGTTCGTTCCCGAAACTCGAAGCTATAGGAAACACGGAGACATTCCGTGTTTTGCATTTACGAAACTCAGCCCTTTTTATCATCGTCGTTACTGCTCTCGTTTCCGTATATCAACTGTGCGTTTTCTTAAAAAATTTCCTTGAAGATATGGACATTTTTACAGTGCAGAGAATTTAAGCGAGCTTTTTTCCATATCCCAAGAATTACAGGGCCAGGATCTGGATTCGTGTAACAGAATGTTATACGCCATCGACAGTATCTTCTGCGGTTTTGCTACTTGTACAATTAGAGAATGTGTGTTAATTTTATTTTTTTGCATTATGAGTCTTCGACTAGTAAATATAAAATAGTGGTATTTTTTTTTTTTTTACGTTTTTCTTTAAATTTTGAATACGTTAGCTTTGAAATTAGTTTTGAAAAGTGAAACTCAATCTCCCGAATCCTCTTTCTAAAACTGTTTTTACAGTCATAATTTCAATGCGAGTTAATTTTGTTCATAGGCCGCAATTCACGTTGAAAGCTTAAAAGTGTTGTGATTCTCCTTCATGTAGTAGAACCCATAGTTTACCAACCACATTAAACACTTAATATAAAAATGAGATTTTTTTAAGTTAGTAAATGTTTTACATAACTACGTCTAATTTTAAATTCCACGCATACTTTAAAATATTTTATAAAAATTATGTAATCCGCAAACATTTCACAAATCACTAGTCTCGAAGTTAGTGCTTGGAAAAATACAGTCAAATTGGCTGTGAAGAAATTCGTATTCTAATGTGTTTTTTTTTAATGCAAAATTCTAGCCATTATTTAACGACAGAATAGACATAAAGTACTGTTGGCGTGTATGGCTTTCGTAAATTGACAACAGTTCATTTGACACGAGTAGAAAGACTTTGAGAAAATGGGAAAAGATTAAGGCTCCTGCCTGCCCGGAACTATTTTCCGAGTCTGACATGAGGCCGAGAAGCACGGGAGCGACAAAGGAGACAATGCTACGCTCTGCAAGTGCCTCAACGCCTCTAAGCGCAAGGCTCTGAACTGGCGTGCGGTGTTCTCGTCGTATTGCGTGTACCTATGGGGCTATAAGCGGTGACCCTGTGATTTCATTGGTGGAACGTCTGTGGCAATGCTCAGTGCAGGACACTTGAGTATTTCTGTATTTATCTGACCAGAATATTTTGATATACCATCACTTAAGAATAGTTTCCAGCTATGTTTGAATGCTCCGAAATGGTATCTCTAAAAAATGTCACGTCATGAAATTAATCGACAGACACAATCTGAAGTGTGTGTTCTCTTAATTCAGTACTCTGCCCCCCTCGCCCCCCCATTTTTTTAACGTGTGCTGTTACATACCTGTGTATATAATCTTAGATGTGTATTTTATTTTAAAAGTTAGCAATATGTATATTCCAGTGTTATACTTAATTTGCATGATCACAAACAAAGAAACATGCCCTTTCTGCACTTCAGTCTCGAGGCATGTTAAACGCCAAGAATTTTAACTTCCCCACACAGGACAGGTAATGTCTAAATCCTTCGTTGTTATAACGCGTCAAAAACCAAGGTCCTAGTCATAAATTTAGCAGTCCCGTAACGCTTTGAACTGAACAGTTTTTTGGAGGTTTAGTTGAGTTGAGAGATTTGGGCGATTCTTTACAACGAGGTCTTGAGAGCCGACGAGGGTGAAATGAGGTGAGAATGGAGCAGCGCCGGAATGCAAGGGAGGGGGAATCGGGAGATTCCCGAGAAAACCCGCCAACCAGAGGGCCGCGTCCGGCACGATTCCCACTTGCGAAAATCCGGGAGTGACCCGGCCGAGGATTCAACCCGGTTCGCCTTATAGGAGGAGGAATAACGGTATTTATTTTGTAATTAAAGTGGGTAAAATAAGATAATGAGACAAGTGTATTGCAACGCTTCAATCTTTCATAAATAAACTTACATATTTAAAATATAAATTAAAGGTTTCATATTTCATATTCATAACTAAGCGACTGAGCTGAATAACCAACAAACAAAAATAGCTTCGCCTTGTTCTTTGTAGATTTCAAGTGACGAAACAAAAGCAGGGTGGTGATGAATGTCAGAATGTTGGGCTGCTAATTCGCCAGTTGCAATAATATAGGCATATGAGTTTTAATTGTACTGTCAATCATGCCGTGATGGTAGCTTATCATCCTAGTGTTTTAATTTACAACTAGCCCGTCCATGAAATAGTGTACAATTCCCTACTTATAATGAAAGTGTGAACGATATTGAAACTTCATACACTGTCGGTCGTTGTGGTTCTGTTATGACAAGTTCGTTTTAGAAATAATAATTATTATTATNATTGAAACTTCATACACTGTCGGTCGTTGTGGTTCTGTTATGACAAGTTCGTTTTAGAAATAATAATTATTATTAATGACTTGAAATACGTTATGCTTGGGCAAAAAAGGAATATCTCACAGCAGTGCCGGGGCAGCGTTTNATTATTATTAATGACTTGAAATACGTTATGCTTGGGCAAAAAAGGAATATCTCACAGCAGTGCCGGGGCAGCGTTTCGGCTTCTCTGCACCCCTGTCAAACACCCTTAAAATTAAGGAAGTATTATAGTTGTATTTTTATTTTCATATTCAAGTAGTCGTACTTTATTGTTTTCGCAGTATAGATTTTTTTCGTATAGAAACTATAAAAATGTTGTGTTTAAGCCTTTTTTCACTCTACGTTTTTAATTACAAAATTATAAAATAAAGCAAAATAAACCAATATCGAGCAATTTAAAATATACACAATTGCAGAATCTGATATTACACGAAAATAGCACCAGTAAGAACACATATTAATCACTCAAAATTATGAATGCTCAGTAACGTAGTGGAACAAATGCACAAATGGAACAAGTTATATTTGCATTTTGAGCACACCCGTTGATTTTTAAAACATTTTACGCTAATCTACTATAAATAAGTCTTTTTTTCGAACAGTTATAGAGACCTTAAAAAAAAAAAGTACCATTCCTCGACCGTGACAGGACTCGAACCTGCAATCTTCGGATCCGAAGTCCGACGCCTTATCCATTAGGCCACACGGTCTCATAAAGTGATATGTTTATATTTCAATATTTTTATAATTCTGTAAGTGAAATATTAATAAAATGTGTTGAAAATTTTGTTCAATGCGGTACGATAATTGTAAATACAAGTGAATATTCATCAATGTAATTACAACATTTTAAAAATGGTAATGTTATTTTTGTATTATGCATACCTTCACAAGTAATTTCCAAGTATGCGCATTAAACAGTTCAGGGTGACGTTATTTTNCAATCTTCGGATCCGAAGTCCGACGCCTTATCCATTAGGCCACACGGTCTCATAAAGTGATATGTTTATATTTCATTATTTTTATAATTCTGTAAGTGAAATATTAATAAAATGTGTTGAAAATTTTGTTCAATGCGGTACGATAATTGTAAATACAAGTGAATATTCATCAATGTAATTACAACATTTTAAAAATGGTAATATTATTTTTGTATTATGCATACCTTCACAAGTAATTTCCAAGTATGCGCATTAAACAGTTCAGGGTGACGTTATTTTNTTATTTTTGTATTATGCATACCTTCACAAGTAATTTCCAAGTATGCGCATTAAACAGTTCAGGGTGACGTTATTTTTTATTATCTCTAAGCTTCGTTTCCTTGGCAACGCCCCTCTGGCATGATTTACTGAAGTCTGTAGACTGGTGGTGAGTAGGAACATGTTAGCTCCATTCCACCGCACTGCTCGCGCTGGACTGCGTTTTACGTATTACGTAATTAACTGTACGAGTTATAATGTGCATTCTAAACATTTTTCCGAAGCTTGTTTTTTTTACACAAGATTATCTGTTATTTTCTAATTGCCATTGATGTTTATTTGTGCACTACTTACTTACGCTTTGCTGCTTAACGTTGAATTCATTGGTGTTTACAATGCGGTAGTCAGTACGTAAACAATTATTCGTGGAAGAAATATTGGATGTATGCATTGTTACAGTTATATGTGTATTAACTTAAACATTGACTTCAACGTACGGCATTGCAGCAATTTAACTTAAGTCGCAGAAAACGCACATCATGACAAAACATTGGACACAAAAATAATAAAATAAAAAATAAGAAACGAGCCAGTGTTTGCTTTTGTCGTCAAATAAGCGAGTACCATCATACAAATAATTCCACAGGCCCCTTGTAGTAATCTGGTCAGCTATAACCAAAAATATACAAGAAGGGATTGTTATATTTTATTTACTCAAACAGGTGTTCTTGTTTATTTTTCTTGTGATAACCGACTAGATCCGTTCTATGGAACTATTTGTATGTCATTCACATATATATCGACAATAGCTAACAATGGCCAGGGCTCTATACACTGTAGAAATCATTTGTAATTAAAACAAATGGCAGCCAGTTGCCAGGATGTACTTATTTTTTAAGTGCTACAACCAGTTTACTTGTATAAATTGGAATACATATATTTCTAACATTACAAATTCAGGCTTGTATTTCATTATCGAAAAGTGAGTAAATTTTTTTCCAATGCTCAGAAAATAGTTTCAGTGAAAAAAAAAAACAATATAAGAGGAAACATCTTTCGAATTGTATTCAGATAATAAAACAGTGCCAGCACAAAGACTCGAACCTGCACTCGGGATCGCAAACTCCCACCAAGGCGAACCAGGTTCAATACCCGGCCGAGCCACTCCCGAATTTTCTCATGTGGGAATCGTGCCGGACGATGCCGCTGGTCGGCGGGTTTTCTCGGGTGTCTCCCGTTTCCCCCGCCCTTGCCATCTGGCGCTGCTCCATACTCACCTCAAAATTACAGTTTTAGTGTTTTTGGGATGTACAAATAGTAAAAACTAACTCACCGAAATGAGATAATTCTCGTTGATAAAATACCATCAGTTATTTCAAGAAATATTTAAAATCACTGTATAAAATGTTTTCGCAATTTTTAAAAATTGTATTTAAAAATAAGGAATTTTACACTTATTTTTAATATGCAGCAGTCCTTGAATTTTTGTAAAATATATTTTGTTAAGCATGCCTTAAAATTAATTAATACATGATATTTCAGTCACCCTTTTATAAATGTTATGTAAATGTGTTCCTTTTATTTTATTTATACATCCCAAAAGCACTAAAATTGTGATTTTGACATGCCATCAAGCAAACACCATGCGATATAAAAAAATATTATGTGAAAAAATAGTACTTACAAGTATGTCAGCGGGTATTTCGTACAATATAAAATGATGCAAATTTTGGTGATCAGCATCCTTAAATTAGTAAATTCGTTCGAAATATTTAAGTGTTACAGTGTACCAGGTTTAATCTAACAAATTATAGTAAACACCATATTGGGGTAGACGAGCACAAATGGAGCATATCTCATCAAAGAACAAATTGTCTATCGTCCATATTTAACCCACAATGGCAGTGGCAATGTACAGGGGCGGGTATGCAACAACATTAATTAAGCAATAGGCAGTGCCATGAAATTAGAATGTATTTACACATTTGACAGAAGGCATGGGGCTCACAGTATCTGTTCAAAGTTTGTCGACCTCCGCTGGCCACACATGCAGTGCAGCGCTGAAGCATGTTGCGACGCACATTGCAAACTTACCCGGCGTGTTATTGATGATGTCAAACTGCTCTCCGTATCCGCATCATGAGCTCATCTCTCGTGTCAAGTGGTGTGGCGTGCGCAATCTATTTGACGTGGCCTCGCAGTCAGAAGTTAGGAGGGGTGACGTCAGGTGAGCGTGGCGGCCATGCTGCGAGGGCTCCGCTACCTGCCTATCTACCAGTTCAGGGAGTGCACGTCGAGGTAACAACGATGGGTGATATGAGGCGAAGCCCCACCCTGCTGCAACCACATCATCTCACAAGCGCCTAAAGGAACATCCTCCAAGTATTCCGGTAACAAGTTCTCAGGAACTGGGTGGAGATAGTAGCACCACTAAGACTGAGACCATACGGTACTGAGCGGTGTTATCAGGCAATCAGAACTGCGCACAGGCTGGTAACAACGCCAAGCACACAAAGTTACATACCCGCCCCTGCACAGTGCCACTGCTATTAGCGGGATAACTATGGACCTTAGTCAATTTGTTCCCAGATGAAATATGCTCCGTTTGAACCCATCTACCCCACTCTGGTGTATATTATAATTTGTTCGAGTACATCCGGCATACGTACTTTTCGTTTATGAGCAACAAAAATAGTACTTTTCCTACAATTCTGTTAGTGTGTGTACTGCTATTTAACCCCTTAAAGTCCATTTTAACAATTATTTTAAAAATTAGACTATTCTATAGTATTACTAAAACACAGTATCGTTTTAATGGCGCTATCAGTAAGGTAATTTCATATTTTAAAAAACTTTCAATTCTGAATTATTGGTACCATCAATTATTTGCATTCTAAACAAGTATCACATTAAGACGTTAAAATTCTGGTAACCTAGTACCGTCTATTACTTGCCTTATTAACAAGAATTATTTCAAAATAAAGCATGACAATTCTGAAAAAATTGGATTACAACCTTGGTTTTACAAACCACAATATTTAAAAACATTCTTTCTTGCATAACACTTTATGATTACTATAACATCGATGACTAGACTGTGGTGCTCCATTTTATCTACAATAGGCTGAAAGGAGGGCAGATTGTCGAGGCCAGTAAAGCTCCATTTCCCTACAAATCCATATTAAAATTTACACTAAAAAAATAGAAGCGCGGAGGAGGCAGTCACTTACGACCCTTCAGAGCTCCTACCGATTAAAACAATTAAAAATGGACTACAATTTAAATATTCATAACACCCAAAATACGTGAGAGTCGTGGAAGAACGTGAACATTAAGCATGAAAGAAAACCCACTTGCATGGGCGGCCAAATAGCACGATACAGGACACGTTAAAACACGGGAAAATACAGACACGCGACGCCTTAGATGAGCGGAAAAAGGATTTAGACGGGCGATCAAAACTACAATTTTGAAAAAGCTAATGAAACTGCACACGCAAGACATTCACAAATATGCCTCACATAATACAAAACATTTAAAACTGCCCAAATTAAATACGCCAACGATCTCCACGACTCATCGTTAAATCTGCCCCATCACGCAGTTGATCGCCCAAAAGACAGTATCAGGAAGTTAACGTTACGACGGCTGATCCCTGCTGAACGAAAACGGTGTAGCTTATCCACAACGACATTCTTGATACAGGAGACACGTCGCAGGTAACGGACGAGCGTAGAATAGAAGGAGCCTTATTTTTTTTCTTTACTAACTACCCTATTACTAAGTGTTAAGTGTTGTACACGGGTAGGTCTGGACTGTGTTGCGTCTCAGGGCTAAGCCCCATACGCCTACATGAGAGGGAATGTAGGAAAGGAGGCGTGCATCGCGGCAAAGAGGGATAAAGCAGCCATGGCCAGGTTTGTGGCCATGACTGCATCCCTGAGTGTGTAATAGCTAAGCTATAACTACGAAGGGGGAGAGGAAAAACCGGCAGAGACACCGTTAAAACCCTCCCGACAGGAAAGAAGTTCAAAACTTATTCATGCATTTAAAAAAATGCTAAAGGAGGCAGCAGGTGTGGATTCCGTGCTCTTTAAAGTGGAGTTGAGAATCTAGAAGAGAAAGAAGCGGGGCTGTGGACGCAAGCGTCCTTGAGAGGAGACTGCTGTCAATATTTCTGTGCAGGTGCACCTGCACAATAATATTGACATAAAAATGTGACGCACGAAATGGTGGGGGAATAGGAAGAGGGAGAGCCAGGGAATAAAAGGGGAGGGTATCCGAGCCGCAGAGCGTGCACCACCGAGCCGAACATGAAGCCGAGATAGACGTCTTAGCGCGACGATCGCTAGCGTCGCAACCCCCACCCCAAAGTCTGTCCCCTGGGGACCAGTCTCTAGAAAAAACCACGTTGAAACACTAAACATCGTTCACAGAAGAAAGAGGATACTCGTAGACAAAGTATAAGAGAAGCGAATACGCATGAAGTTGAAGACTAGTCAATGGAGTGGTAGAACCAGAAATTACACGGTGGTCAAGTCCATATTTTACAATTTCGACACAAGGGGTGATCAGCTCCTTCTTCAAGAAGTCTCCGGAGGGTAACCAAGAGCCGAAGCATCTCAGCGCCACAGAGAGTCAGTCTTTTCTCGGGCACAGTAGCTCAGCATCACGCCACAGCAGGTGAGGGAGGGGGGGGTGGTTAATGGAACGAGCTGTTGAGCCACCTCAGCGGTCTGGAAACTCGAGCAGCTCCCAAAGAGCTCGACCATGGAGTGATGGGTAGGGCTCAGCACAGTTAGGTGGAAGGGTGAGGAAAGACAAATATAGCAATTTAGAAAGAGAAGACGACAACATAGACAACCAAGAAAAGGATAAGATACAATGTGCGTTAAGAAACGTAAACCTCGGTGACAGCTAAGCAGCAGGTACAAAACATTATAAATAAGAGACAATTATTTGCGTTGCTGATGAGCCTTCAATTTCGTAACCTGAGCCTTCCTAAAGGAGCTATTAGTACTGTGTGAAACCAAATTGATTGTGTTGGGCTCCAAAAATTTGTTAATCTTATATGAACCTAAAAAATTTGGTATAAGCTTCCCCCATACATGCTTTCCCATATCTGCGAGCAAATAATTTTTGCATATGACCAGGTCTCCTACTATAAAAAAAAAACTGGCAATCTACCCTGGTCCATCTTTGCCACTACCTGCAGCTTTGCTACCCCGAGCCTGCGGTGGACCTCCTCCAGCAGGCGATCATGGTCAGTGTCACCAAGGGGCGGGAAAAGGGGGGATATTCCAAATATTAAGCAACGGATGACTGATAACAACCTACGAAAGGTAGAGAAGGTGGAACTCCAATATAATCATGCAGAGCGCTATTAAAGTCAACACTTATGAAATCAAGATCTTGATCCCCCTTACTATGGTCGTGATTATAGAAAATAATTAGGCAGGCCTTCAAATTTTTGTCAAACCGTTCTACCTGATTACCTTTTGGATAGAAGAGGCTGGAGTTAAAATATTTTATCGTCCAGAGAAAGCACATGTTTTTAAACACATTGGATGTAAAATACTTGGCATTGTATGTAAAAATCTCCACAGGAGCACTAAACATTTTCCAAACTTGATCAATAAGCACTTTTACAATTGATGAAGCTTTCATATAACGAAGAGGTGACAAATTGATAAACTTTGTGAATGTACCCAATAAAATTAAAATACAAACATTATCCTTCTTGGATCTAACCAAGGGACCAAAAATATCGAAGTGAGGAATGCTCCAGGGAGCTTGAGGTATCTGTGTCACCGCCGGTCCAACATTTGTGTTCTGAGCTTAGTTACATTTTTGGCACAAGTCAGAAGAACGGACATAATCAGACACCTCGCTCCTTGGGCTAGGTCAAGCAAATTGCACCATCATCTTAATAAAGATTTTACTTATGCCTAAATGACCACCGAACACTGAATCATGAAAATATGCTAAAACCATAGGCCTTAACGATTCAGGAAAAACAACCTTATGGGAACATCCAAATTTACCGGTGAAGTACAAGATGCCATTTTCAACAACTTAGGGGAGTACCGCGCCACCGCTTAAATCCATCTTTACCTGGCTACATAAGGGGTCACTTGCCTGTGCTTGGCGTAATTTTACAAAATAATTTTGGTAAATCCTGTATAAGATTAGGGGACTCCTCCGCATCAAGAACACGTTCCGATTCATAATCTACTGGATAATACATTAGTGATATAGCATCTGCTACCTGATTTTCGGAGCCGCGAACATGGTTAACTCTAACAGGGAAACATGACAAATGCAAAACCCACCGACCTAACTAACCCAGCTGTTGAGGATGATTCAAAACCCAGCCTTAAGCCTGATTATCAGTGTACGGGTCACATTCCTCGTGTTCTATATAAGAGGCGAACTTCTCTAATCCAAAAATGCACGCCAAAGTTTCTCTCTCATATATAGCTACCTTGCACTCCGACTCCATTAAGCTATGGCTGGCGAAAACCACTGGGACTAAGTCCAGTTCAGTCCACTGACTCAGTACGGTGCCTAAAACCAGTGACGATGCGTCGACTTGTACTACGAAGCGGCGGGAAAAGTACAGTATCTGTAATACCAGGGGAGAAGACAACTTCTATTTCAGTATAGAAAGGGCCGACTCCTGCTCCTGACCTCACCGGAACTCAACTCCCTTCTTTTATAACAAATTAAAGGGTGCCGCCACTTCAAAAATAATGTTTTTTTTAAAACGGGAGTAATAACCCATAAGACATAAGAATTTCTGAACTCCCTTCAGAGTTCTTGGGCGAGGGAAATTCAAAATCAAGGCTACACTATCCAGGTCAATCACCAGTTGACCCAAAAATGTCACCTTGTCGGCTCCCAAGGTGAACTTGTCTGGATTGGCCGTAAACCCTACGTCCCGCATCTTAAGAAACACTTGGCGCAAATGGAACAGATTGGATTCCAGATCGTCACTACACACTATGTCGTCATAAATGTAGTTAAATACAAATTTAAATTTAAATTTAGACCAACTGTGGTCTAAAACCCCTGGACAATGCCTGGCTACCAAAGTTAGAACCTATGAGAATACGCATTAACTCGAACTGGCTCCACGGTGTAGTAAAAGCAGTATACTTCCTGTAAGAAGTGTCTAACAAACACTGGTGGAAACTGTTATTCAGGTCTAACACAGAAAATACTCGGGCTTTGCCCAAATGTGGACGAGCAAAATCTATTGTCGACAAAGGAAATTAGTCGTTATGAGTTTTCTTATTTGCCAATTAATGATTCCGCACCAGAAAACCAGGTGAACAATAATCTGAACTATAAGGAACAATGATGCTGGCCTCTAACAACCTATCTATAATCTCCCTTAGAGCTTGCAGCTTAGGGAGAGGACACTTGAAATGCCTGTCGCGCACCGGAATATCATCCGTCAGGGAAAATGTGTACGGAAGTACATCGCACTTCCCAATTTTAGGAGAAATAACGTCACTAAATTCCCGTTTACCGTCTCAGCTGATCTAACTTCCTTTGATAGTGTTCTAATGAACTATTTGCGCTATTGGACACAGGTGTTAACCCTTCCAGAAACGAGTCGACCTGGAGACCAACCCGAATGTTCGGGGCAAAACCAAAGGATAGATATAATTAATCTAAATTCACAGATGCCCTTATTTTCCCTAGGAACTCTAAACCTACGATGACGCCATAGTAAATATGCGTAAACAACCAGAAAGGAAACGTCCAAGAGAACCTGCCAATCTTAAAATGCAAAGGGATCACCATATTACTCCTAATGACGTCAACATTTGCGACACACAACCCCCTTTCGGTAACATACCTAACACGTCCCCTTTAGGAACGATGTTCTGCTCCAAGAGCTGCTTCAAAAGGGTTGTACTTAAAACACAATGAGTTGCCCCAGTATCGACTAACTTGGAAAATTCCGTTCACCACAGGCGATTAACACCATGCACTTCCTTATCATGTGTGGTACTCTACCTCCAGTCAGAGCTCGTTTCCGGCCTTCGGACAAGTTCTATGCAGGGTAGATTAGTTGAGTGAACAAAATATTATTCAGCGTAAGCAAATACTCTTAAAAAAAAATTGTGCTTTATCTGAAACTAAATTTTTCTCTCCGTGTATTCAGGGGAGAATGCAAAGGACATTTAATTTATTAAGAGTCAATTTTTTCCAATTTTTTATGATAGTTGTGTAGTGCGATTAACAACACCATTTAAATGGACTAATTCCATTGCCAAACATAAATCGGAAAGAAATTAAATAAAAAGAACATGGCAAAGGAATAACAACCACAGAACAGCATTATAAGTAAATCAGAAGCCACAGAGGTACTAGGGCGTCAGGCAGCCATGAACACCTTCGAAAAGGACTTCTTCAAGTTGATGAATAATGCTATGTACGGCAAGCTTATGGAAAATAAGCGTAAACACCAGCGTATAGAACTCGTATCCAGATAAGTTCAGGCCAAGAAA
This sequence comes from Clitarchus hookeri, assembly GCA_002778355.1. Lineage (NCBI taxonomy): Eukaryota > Metazoa > Arthropoda > Insecta > Phasmatodea > Phasmatidae > Clitarchus > Clitarchus hookeri. The sequence continues at coordinate 358,723 of NQII01001735.1, forward strand.
TTGATTGCAAAACCATCCTTCAAGTGTAGAACTATTAATGATGAAACTCTATCCCTGGGAAAATTAGACCACAAGAATATTCTATTCGATAAGCCCATATATGCTGGCTTTGCTGTACTTGACCTGTCCAAGACACTCATGTACCGCTTCCACTATGGTGTTATGAGTGCACAGTGTGGGAGTCATGTTAGTCTAGTATACACTGACACTGACTCCTTTGTAATGGAGATTGCCTGCCCCGACTTCTACAGTGACCTCGCCTCAGACCCGACAATTATGGCCGAGTTCGACACCAGCGGCTACCCTCCCACTCATCCCTGCTACAGGCCCGCCAACACAAGAGTGATTGGTAAATTTAAGGAGGTGTGTGGAGGTAATTAAATTATTGAGTTTGTTGCGCTGAGAGCGAAGCTGTACGCTTATCGCTGTAACGGTAAGGTGGTAAAGTGTGCGAAAGGCATACAGAAGAGTGTTGTATGGAACATCATCACCGTAGAATACTACAAACGCATTCTAACGAACCAGCAAGTAATGAGTGTGCAGGTCAGTAGCATTAGGTCGCACCATCGTGATGTATATAGCGAATGCACCAAGAAGCTCGCTCTTTCGTGGATGGACGACAAGCGGAAGATCGTGGACGATGCTATTATACCGTCCCCTATGGTTACCATACCTAAATCAAAAACACCTCTGGGGCCGTTGCGTATCATCATATATGTGTATGTCCCCAGGAGAGTGAATGGGGTCGGGATTCATAGTAGGGGGCAGTTCCTCGCCCCATGTTTGCCGAAGCAGAAGCTGTTCCATTACCCTATCCCACAACGCGTAATATGTGTGTGTTTTCCAGCAGTATACTAGAGCATATGCAAGAGCCATATTCATATTGTCAGGTATATTGTTGCGGGTTGGTAGCCATATGTCCTGTTTAGCATACTGTAGCACATGCAAGAGCCACATTCACCTTGGCAGGTATGCTGNTATTCTTCTTGCCAGGTATGCCAGCTGGTAGCATGCTGTAGCCCGTGCAAGAGGTATTTCATATCCTGTCAGGCATACTATCAGTGTGTTTTGCTGTATGTGCTTTTTCTTTTGCAGCTGTATACTGTAGCACATGCAAGAGTCATATTCATTTTGTCAGGTTTGCCATTGTTGATGGTTTTATGTTTTGTTTTTTTTCCAGAATACTGTAGCACATGCAAGAGCTGTATTCTTCTTGCCAGATATGCTGGCTGGTAGCACGCTGTAGCTCGTGCAAGAGACATTATTATCTTGTCAGATGTGTCACCAGTATTTCCTGTATATGTACTCTTTTCCAGCAGTATACTGTAGCACATGCAAGAGCCACATTCACCTTGGCAGGTATGCTGCTGCTGTTGATGGTTGTTTCTATTTTTCCAGCTTACTGTAGCATGTGCAAGAGCGATATTCATATTCTGGTATTCTGGCTGGTTGTATGCTGTAGCCCGTTCAAGATATATCCTGATCTTGTCAGGCATGTAACCAGTAAGTATGGTTTTTTCCATAGCACTGTGTTGGTGAATGGTGACATGCTGTAGCCTGTGCAAGAGATATTCTTATCTTGTTAGGCATGTTATCGATATGTATATGTATATCGTGCATTCATTCACAAACTAATGCAAGGGGGTTTGCAAATGTGAAATGGTATACCTAGCACTGTAGTAACTAGTAGTTGTAACGTACTTGCTTTTATTCACTAGTTACTGCACTATACCTCCCTTCTCTCTTTCTCTCTCTCTCTTCTGTACTCTTACCCTTTGCATTCCTTTGTCCTCTTTGATTTTTTTAGGTGGGTCTACTTTCACTTGCTGCGTTGTAAAGCACATGTACACTATGCTTGCGACATCACTGATGTTTCTTTACACTCACACACATATTGTGTGTGCCTAAGGAAACACCGATGATATTTTTTTCCAAGTGTAGTGTACTGCCCTGGTCCTAAGCCCTGGAGCCATCCGCGTGGTCATGCCATGTGGATGGTAAGTTTGAGGGCAACGCTGTGAAGTGTAGGTAAGTGGCATAGGTAGGTTTGTGTGTGTGAAGTAGGGCCTGCAGTCGGGGGCATTCTGGCAGGGACTGGCAGGGGCGCGACCCTTTCAAGAGCCTCGCATAGTCAGTCAGAGACGAGACCCTTTAGACCGCAGACAGAGAGACTTGCAGGGGCGAGGAGATGTGCATGTCACGAGTCGGGGCGTCCTGGCGGGGACTTGGAGGACACATGCGGGAATGCGAGAGCATGAAGTAGGGCCTGCAGTCGAGGCATCCTGGCAGGGACTGGTAGGGGCGAGGGGGTGTGTGTAATGCGAGTCGGGGCATCCTTGCCATGCCTTGGGGGAGGAGGATGTACCTGATAGGAGGGAATGATAGAGCATGGAGTAAGGACAGGCAGGGCATAATGTAAGAGCGCTAAGTAGGGATGGAATGGGTTAATATGCGAAAAGGTATGAGAGAGAGAGATGGACAAGAAGGAATGATAGAGTGAGAGAAGGGGTGGGAGAAAGAGACGAGTAGGAATGCAGGAACATGATGTCGGGACAGGTAGGACAAAACACAGGAGCACGAAGTAAGGGACAAAAAATTACCGCAGTCAGTACTGGCTGCCAAAATTAATGTTGTCAGTACTGGCTGCCAAAATGGCCGCGGTCGGTACTGGTTGCCAAAGTGAATTAGGGGGCAAAAATGGTCGGTGCAGGTAGGGTTGAATGCAAGAACATGAAGTAGGGGAACAATATGGCCATCGTTACTGGCTGCCAAAATGGCCGCCGTCTGTACTGACTGCTAAATGGAGGATATCGGTATTGGCTGACAAAATTGTCGCCATCGTGAAGGAATGACAAAGCAGAAGGTTTGACTCGTGATGTCATCCAAGATGGCTGCGACTCGTCCCCTCGTCCCGCGCCCAGCGCCCCTGCCTTATAGTACCCCATTTCTAACTACTCACATATCTCTATTCCAAAGTGTACAAGAATCCGATCTCGGCCATGGCATGCAACAATGAACAGATCCGTTATGAGAAAAAAGCCAGTGAAGTACGCGCAGTTTTATTTGTGCAACAGCACAAATAACACTAAGTCAAACAGATTTGAACAAACTTTGTTCTTCGAACTATAAATAAATTTTAATGAGATACGATCACATTTTATTAAATATTGGATTGTAAAACTGCACTTAGTAAACTTTAGTGTACACAATTACTTCATTTAAATCTGACAACCGAATTGAAAAATAAATTTCGATGACAAATATAATTATTTTACTCTTAAACTCGTAATATTTCTTCACTAAAATAAGTTTGTTTTCGAACGTTCAGTGCCAAAAACATTTGTATTTTGGTTACTTTTGTAAACACCACTCCGTTGTGGCTG
>NQII01001735.1:362143-377242 GCA_002778355.1 Clitarchus hookeri
CAATATTTACAAATTAAAGTTAATAATTTTTTTTACTGGGGCAAGTGTAAATAACAACTCAGGCTTAACAATAACGTTTGCACTCATCTAAATATAATTTCTTCACATACTGTCGGTTTAAAAGCGACCTTTTTGAAACACCAGTGCACCTTGCGGTGTACATTTTCCTAATGCCGAACTCTCCCATAGGGAATATCGTTTTGTTCCCAACCTGAGTCAAATATACTATAGTGTAACTACGAGGCCGATCTACAATCTACTCTGTCCTTATCCCAATTCCAACTTGGATGACGTTACATCGACGCATTCAGAACCACGATCTACAATTGCGATGTCCGAAGAAGAGTTTTGGCAAACTGCCAGAACAATTTTGTAGATAAAGCAGGCCTAAATGTTATTTTTGGATATAGTTTTTTTTTCACCTTGATATTGACATTTAACCTGTTTGCTTGTGATTAACATAATAAAGTTAGGTTACTTTAGCAAAAAATTATTTTTTTTAAGTAATTTAGAATACAATTTTTTCGCAAAATATAATGTTATATTCGTTCCATTAAAAAATGTATTGATTAATTAGTAGTAGCATGGATGTTCATATGAAGTATAAATTTTTATACCAGTTTGTTGATGTCAGTTTCCTGTATTTATGTTATGGTTTTAGCGCACAAAGAAATATAAGAAAATTAAATATGATTTTTGTCCCATCATCTTAGGATACAGTTTAGGACAACACTTTAAAGTTGGTGAATGTATTTCTTAGAACAAAGATGGTCTGAAGATCCGGGAGATTCGGACAGCGTCTTGACGTCAGAGGATCACATAACCAATAAATGTGTCCTTGTCCTTCGGCACAGCTTGAGATAGTGTAATTTTGGACGGACGCTATGAGAAATTCAACTGCGATTCTGTAGTTTTATCGGTAATGGGTCTGTGGCACAGTTCAATGAAAGGCTCTGTGATAGTTTCGTATGCACCAAATTAGTATAGTTTGAGAAATAGTAGTGTAGAAAAATTTTCACCAGCTCCAAGGCGATGACGTCTTGAAAATCCCCATCATACTTCGTCCAAAGTGTGTGTTCTTTTTGTAGATCGAAAATTTCTGTCAGTTTGCTATGCAGTTCGAAAGCCAGGAATTTAGGTCGATTAACAACTGGAAACACATTCGTGAGGCCAAGAGGTTCACAAGGATGCAATGCAAGTAAACACTTTCATGAATATTTACTGATAAAATGTATAATGCATCACAGAGTCATTTCGGTATACAAACTGCATGTAAAACATTCATTTTAACATTACAAAGATAGTTTAAAAGCAAGTTTTTCCTCACATAAACAGTTATGACTGATTCTGCAGACGAACAAAAGAATTTTACTGCAACAATTTGGCATGGTTATTCCGAAACTAAAAAATGTATTGCTGGAATATCGAAAACCAATTTAGACATTATCTGAGATACAAATAAACCTAAAAACTAAGTCAAAATAATTGATAAATTGGCATGTATGCCAGAAAATGAATTTAAAGAACAAATATATATCCAAAACCTGAAAATAAATATAAAAAAATAAAAACAATGATAATTTTTTGTAAGTGTAAAAAATTGTCATATGTATCATCTGAAACTAAAATTGTAATCCAAAATATTTTAAGAAAATAAAAACAATTTTCCTTTCAAAAAAGGTAAAAGAAAAAAAAAAGCCTAAGTATTTTTCTTGCAATCTGTTGAACAGTAGTCTATTTGAAAAAAAAATGCAGCAAAGATGTAGCTAACTAAAATATCTTTGTCATATAATAAATACACAAAGCTAAAATTTCAAGTAATCTACATTAAAACAATTTTTTTTTTGTTATGAGCAGTATTTCTAATGAGATTTATGGAATGGCGTTTCTTTTTCTATGGTTCATATGATGCAGTCTCCAAACGTTCTTGGTGCTGATGTTTTTTTTTTTTGTGTTTCCTTCTATCCTTCTTCTTCTGCGCCATTTCTATGGCAACGTGAATTTCCTGATATATCAGGTTTCAAAATGAATCTGGAAGCAGAAAACGGTTATAAATAATACTTCCCACACACCACAGAAAAAATTAAACCAACTGATATTGAGACAACATGTTCTTAAATGTAGGTATTTGATTAATAAGACAATTTAAAAGATTGACAAAAGTAAGTCAGGAAAAGACTTGATGAAGAAAGAAACACCACAAACAAAGAACAAAGGTTGTAAAGAAAGGCAAACAACTGCGAAACGGTAAAGATCTCAAGGCTAACTAAACTTTTAACAGCAAGCAACAAAGTATTAAACAAATGAAAATCTGAACATAAAGCAACCACAATATAAAATAACAAAATATCACATTTAATATCCTGGGCATTTAAATAAATAAAACTTCGAGTTAAAATAACAACCATACAGNAAATAACAAAATATCACATTTAATATCCTGGGCATTTAAATAAATAAAACTTCGAGTTAAAATAACAACCATACAGTGGCGGACATAGTCAAGATAGTATCGAAACATTCAAAAATATTTAAAGACTATTTGTACAACAAAGAAACAACACAGCAAATAAATTTTGAAAAAAGTCAATATGGGAAAAACACAGATTCAGTAGATACAGTAAAAATGAGAATAAAAGTAAGAGAAACAACAACAAGGCAACCAGTGTCTCGCTTAATGATGAAGACAGATCCCAGGCTCCGAAACAACTCGTAAGGTTTTCTGTGTTGTGTTTTTCTCACTTTTTGTGGTGTTCACAGAGTTTGTNACTCGTAAGGTTTTCTGTGTTGTGTTTTTCTCACTTTTTGTGGTGTTCACTGAGTTTGTTTTTTCCATCACACTATCAGCATTGCATTGTATTTCTGGTGTTCTTAGCAGGGCCAATGTTTCTTTGATTTTTTTGTTATAATACTCTGTTTATTTATATATTTTTGATCCAGTTATTTTCAAGTGCGTTCACCAATGCTTTGTCACTAATTTAACATTTTTAACACTGAATGTATCTTCTTCAGTTGTCTAGGATTAAATTTTTTTTTTGGCACTGGTTTTCACTGTGGTTTTGATTGTCGTTGGGGTGGTTTCTTGTTCAGGCTTTTTGTTTGGTGTTATTTTTTTCGCGAATTACTGTTTTAGTTGCGTCTAGTATCACCGTGGCTTCTGATTTACTTATAATACTGTTCTGTGCTTGTTATTCCTTTGCGATGTTCTTCTTATATTTAATTTATTTCCTATTTATGTTTGGCAATGGAATTAGTCCATTTAAATGGTGTTATTAATCACACTATACAGCTGCCATTAAAATTTAAAAAAATTCGACCCTTACTAAATTTAATATTCTTTGGATTCTCCCCTGAATACACGGAGAGAAAAATTTTGTTTCAGATACCGCACAAATTTATTTGAAGAGTATTTGCTTACGCTGAATAATGTTTTGTTCACTCAACTAATCCACCCTAGCACAAATATCTGCATTCATTCCCTTGAACCAAATAAAGCATTTAAAAATAATTTGTTGAGTCGATCATTTATTTTGTTTTCCCAGCATCATCTACGTGTAGTTATTACTGACAAAAATTTTAAAGTTCGTTGAACTAATCGGTTTAACTTCCGTAAACATTATACATATAATGACAAATTCAAATGAATGAATGAGTGAAGAGATTTGGGCGGCTCTGACAGCGAGTTCTAGAGAGCCGATGAGGGCGATTGAGGTGAGTATGCAGCAGCGTCGGAACGAAAGGGCGGGGAAATGGGAGATCCCCGAGAAAACCCACCGACCAGCGGCATCGCCCGGCACTATTCCCACATGCGAAAATCCGGGAGTGACCCGGCCGGGGATTGAACTCGGTTCGCCTTGGCGGGAGGCGAGCAGACCCAACGCTCAGCCACCGCGGCCCTAAAGTAAAATGAACATTTATCTTGGAATCAAAATTGCAATGGGTGTGAATGACTAAATGGATATTTTTGTTAATTCGCCATTGTGATGCATCGAAATGGCGAATGTCCAAAAAATCTCCATCTAGACAAATTAATATTTAGATTGGAGTGAAAAAGAAACTGGTTAGCTGGAACAAACTCATGCCTATTATTACAGAATCAGCTTGGTCCAGTACCGACGTTTATTTGGTTGGCTAACGGGTAATGGAGTTATTTGTTTGCCTTCNATTACAGAATCAGCTTGGTCCAGTACCGACGTTTATTTGGTTGGCTAACGGGTAATGGAGTTATTTGTTTGCCTTCGTTCGAATTTACAACTGAAGAGTTTGTTTGTAATATATACTACAATTAGGATAATAAAAGAATTTATTCGTGTATTTGTTGATTATATAAAATGGCATAAACAGTCTCGATGAAAAAATTTCAATACACAACAAAAAAGTAAAGCTATAACAATTNTGATTATATAAAATGGCATAAACAGTCTCGATGAAAAAATTTCAATACACAACAAAAAAGTAAAGCTATAACAATTAAAAAATATTTGACATAAATGAAGTGCATTAAAGGTTGGAGACGTGTAAAATTCGCGTTTTTCTCTGGCAGCAACCNAAAAAATATTTGACATAAATGAAGTGCATTAAAGGTTGGAGACGTGTAAAATTCGCGTTTTTCTCTGGCAGCAACCTAATCTTCACCGTCCTCTTTGCATTCGAGTTGAGGTCGATTGTTTATCAACTTCTGCCAAAGTGTAGGCCCATTTTTGTCTGTGACGTGGTTGAACGTGATTGGGCCATAATTGACGTTTAACTGTTTCCGATTGGTTCGAAGCCACCCGGGGCGTGTCAAACTGTAATTCAATGACGAGATCAACACAAGCACACATGTGTTAGATGTCTATCGCGTCTTTAAAAAATAACGACAATTTTGCAGGTTTCTCGATAGCCTATATATACACACATGAACACACAACGACTTTCCCAGCAGTCACGCTGGTCAAAGTCGATAAGGCATAGCATTCGGACACATTTGTCCCGTGGTCGAATATCGGTAAACTTCTCACTATGTTTTATGCTAACACAAACTCTTTAGTTCCGCCAACCAATTCTTACACGTTTAAGGCAACCAAATAACAACAAATAAAATATTAATATTTCACCAACAAAATATTTAACTGTCCCTACACAATTTGGTTGCGCCAAAAAAATATTCACAACAGAACCTTTTTCTCAGTGTAGCTGGTTCGCTGTTAGCTGTACGCTTTATTGAGAACTGTACTTGATTTAATCTATCATTCGAATGATAAATCCTTGCGCGGCATGTAGAAGTTAACTCTACTTGTAACCTAGATTACTATAACCATGTGAAGATGAAAGGGCGATGTGAAATTGTTATAAACGAAAATATGTTACAGCTCTTAATCTGCTTTCTATAAAACAAAAGGAAAATGTTTCAGCANGTGAAATTGTTATAAACGAAAATATGTTACAGCTCTTAATCTGCTTTCTATAAAACAAAAGGAAAATGTTTCAGCGTTCGTTTCTGATATAACATTTTCAATAAGAGCTTGCAAATAGAAATATTTTCGTAGCTCGCAACTAGAGGTATTGTAGAAAGGCTATTCAAAATTTGTATATGTCGCCATACGAACAGACAATGAATGTTANCTCGCAACTAGAGGTATTGTAGAAAGGCTATTCAAAATTTGTATATGTCGCCATACGAACAGACAATGAATGTTATTTTTTATTATTCCCAAATGTTCAATTAGCAGTGAACCAGGTGTAGATATATAACATTTCAGAGATAGTATTATATTTAATATAATTATGAAACATATTACAAATTAAATTATATGCAATAAATAAAAATATAAATTATATTATATTAAAATATAATATAGAGTTTATAAAAAAAGAATGGTGATTTGGACGCTAGCACACAAAAGGTCACACAAAGGGAAGGCATAAACTTTCTAGCNGTGAAATTGTTATAAACGAAAATATGTTACAGCTCTTAATCTGCTTTCTATAAAACAAAAGGAAAATGTTTCAGCATTCGTTTCTGATATAACATTTTCAATAAGAGCTTGCAAATAGAAATATTTTCGTAGCTCGCAACTAGAGGTATTGTAGAAAGGCTATTCAAAATTTGTATATGTCGCCATACGAACAGACAAGGAATGTAATTTTTTATTATTCCCAAATGTTCAATTAGCAGTGAACCAGGTGTAGATATATAACATTTCAGAGATAGTATTATATTTAATATAATTATGAAACATATTAAAAATTAAATTATATGCAATAAATAAAAATATAAATTATATTATATTAAAATATAATATACGGTTTATAAAAAAAGAATGGTGATTTGGACGCTAGCACACAAAAGGTCACACAAAGGGAAGGCATAAACTTTCTAGCNGTTTATAAAAAAAGAATGGTGATTTGGACGCTAGCACACAAAAGGTCACACAAAGGGAAGGCATAAACTTTCTAGCAACCTAAGAAGGATGCTAGATCAGCCACACCGTAAACAAGACGTTACTGATTTAACTAATGAGACTGCTTTCCTCAACATGGGTGCAAATAATTTTTAAATAATTTTCTTAAAACCTGAGTTGGTAGGAAAGACTAGACTTCTCTTTGAAAGCAATAACTTTAGAAATGAAACCAGAAACTTATGCAATAGTAGTGAGAAAATTACAAATACACACATGCCTTACTCGGGACTTGAACCCAGAAAACCTCGTACTATAATATAACGTGCGGTCCACTGCATTACGGAGGTCAGATTCGGAGAATCAACTTAGGATTTAATCAGTCTAATGCTTCGAATGATTGGGTTTACTAAGCTAAAATATTAACAGGGCCTTTATTTCGAAAATAAGTGACTGAGCCACTTAAAACATGTAAGTTTTCATGGCCTACCGTAGCGCTACTTGTGTGAAGAATTTCATGAAAATCGGTTGTTTGGTACCTGAGATATGGCATAAAAAGCATTATTTTCTTATTTAATGTTATCGTACAATATTGCCAGAAAAATAGGCTCTAAATACGACGCTTCTAACGTAAACTTTTTACACAAATTTTGGTTTAATTTGGTTAAATTGATTAATATATATGTCAAACTTACTTACATGATTTATGAAACTGCCATTTTGAACATCGTTGTCTGACCCATTTGAATCATGAAAGTTTACATGGCCTTCTGTACCATTTACGGTGTGTACAAATTGGTAAAATTTATTTGAAATGTTCCAGTGTAACATTTGGTGGGAATCGGCTGAATGGTCCTCGAGACATGGCATAAAACCTCCAAAATTTTTATGTGGAGATCTTCATAAATGGAGAACCAAAAAGGATGGTAGTAGCAATTTCCATGATCGTATACTGCCAATATATAAATTTAAGTTAAAATAGATTTCACAGTTTCGTAGATATCACCCACAAAACTAATATACTTATATTACTATGGCCTACCACAGCACAATATCTTAGCCAGATTTTTAAATAATGGGTTGATTGTTTCCCGAGACATGAGACAAAAATTAATTTTTTATTAGTGGGGCTATCACACAAAAGACACAGAAATGAGGCTCTGCATTTACATATTTGATGGTTGAAATAGGCACTGTCAGCATACCAATTTAAGTTGGAATTAGTTTCGTTGATAAAATATACTGAGCTAAAATATTTATATAGCCACCATTTTGTAAATAAGTGCCTGGCTTACTTAAAACATACAAGTTTACACCTGCTGCAGTACTATTTGTTTGCCATATTTGGTAGGAATCTGTCAATTGCTTCCCGAGATAAGAATTAAAATCTTTATTTATTCGCATGTTGCTATCTTACAGAATGGAGGACTAAATATGCTCTGTGTAGATGCAGTTGATAATTGTAATACCTATTGCCAGTATACAAAAATAAGTCAGGATTGTTTTCACAGTTTCGACGATATAGAATTAAAATCTAAAAATGGCTATATGTCCGCCATTTTGGAAAAAAAAAGTGTCTGAGATGCTTAAAACGTATTGCTTAACACAATATGTATCAGTACTATTTGTTTGCCAAATTTGGTAGGAAACGGTTAATTATTTACAGCGTTATTATAAAATAACTTTATTTATTCGAATGGTGCTATCTTTAAAAATGGCCTACAAAATTGTTTTTGTTAGTATACGGAATGTTCGTAATATATACTTTAATTTACAAAATTTGGTACACATTGGTTAAATGGTATGGCATATATACTAAATAAACTTAAAATATTTGAATGGATGCCATTTTGAAAAAAAAGTAACCCATCATTTTTAATCACATACGTTTCCATAGTCTACTAAAGTTTTACTTACATTCCAATTTGGGTGAGAATTGGTTCAACAGTTTTCGATATATAATGTAAAAGCTTTATTTTTCATGTGTTGCTTTCTTACAGAATGGCGGACCAACAATATTATCTATCTCAAAATTTAGTGCTTACGCAATGGTCTGCCAGAATACAAATTTTTTTTCAACTCGGTTGAATGGTTCTCGAGATACGACATACCATGCAACATTTTTTAATGACCGCCATTTAGAAAGGAACTGCCCGATGTTATTGAAAACTATAAAAGTCAGGTGTTCTTGCTAAGTATTATATGTGTACCAAGTTTGGTGAAATCCGGTTCAAGCGTTCAAAAATTAAAAGGGGACACACACCCACAGACACACACACACAGGCACACACATTCATCCACAACACTTACACACACATACACACACAGCACATAGGCAGGAAAGTGATCTCATAAGCCAAGGCTGAAAAAATGTGTACCATTACTAATATTTTATTTTTTGCCTTNACATAGGCAGGAAAGTGATCTCATAAGCCAAGGCTGAAAAAATGTGTACCATTACTAATATTTTATTTTTTGCCTACTTTCCGAAGGAAAGAAAGGCTTATGAGATCACTTTCCTGTCAGTGTGTGTATGTCTGTGTGTTATGTGTATGCATGTGTGTCCCCCATTTTCAAATTTTGAACACATAGACTGAATTTCACCACACTTGATACATATAAAGTACTTAGAAAAAGCACCTGACTTTAAAATTGTTTAACCACTTCAGGCACTTACTTTCAAAATGGCAGCCTTTCAAAAATTTGGTGTGCTATGTCATATCTCAGGAATCATTAAACCAATGTAAACTAATTTTTTATGCTATAAGAGCTTCATGTAAGTATTAAATTTTGCTTTAATATTGGTGTTGGTCTGCTAATTTGGAAAATAGTACCAAATGAATAAATGAAGATTTTTCATTATATCTCAGAAACTATTAAACCAATTCTCACTGAATTTGGCAGGTAAGTAATACTATGATATGCCAAGTAAACCTTAATTATTTAACTTGATTAGGTACTTTCTTTCAAAATGGCAGCGATACTATTTTTTTGTTTTTTTTTGTATAACTGCCATACCATTTAAACAATTTCAACCAAATTTCGTAAACTAAAGGTATATGTTAGAAGCATAATATATACCAACACACAACCACTTTTGTAGGCAATTTTGAAAGATAGCAGCATATAAATAAATAGTTATTATGTCATACCACAGAAACAATTTACTGATTTCTACTAAATTTGGCAAGCAATTAGTACTGATGCAGATGATGTTAAGTAAAATGCTTTAAGCATGCCAGACACTTATTTTCAAAATGGTGGCCATATAGTTAATTTAGCATAAAAAGAAATATTGTCTAAATTATTTAAGTAATTCCCCCATTACATTGTATTTTGGTAGTATATATTACATATAACACCTGTATCTGGAAAATATTTGCTCTGCCACTTTGTAAGATAATGCTATGCGAATAAATGTAATTTTTTATGTTATATCTAGGGAAACAATTGACTAATTCCTATCAAATTTCGCAAACAAGTAGTACGGCGACATATGATGTAAAACAGTTTTTTTTTAAGTATGTCAGACTTCAAAATTGTGGACATTTAGTTTTTATCTTTAAATGCTTTATTGTGGCAACCTTGTAATAATTTCCAAATTATCATTATATGCTGGCAGGATATATTACGACTATCAAATTAGCTACATGGAACTTTTTTGTCGGCCATTTTGTAAAATAGCACCATGTAAAAAAAATTATTTTAATGTAACATCTCAGAAAACAATTGAATAATTACTACCAAATTTGGCAATCAAGTAGTACTGAGGCAGATTATGTTAAGTGGTTTGTTTAAAGTGTGTTAGACACTTGTTTTCAAAATAGTGGTAATATAGTTATTTTTAGATTTTAATTGTATGTCGTCGAAAATGTGTCATCAATTCCAACTTATCTTTGTATTCCGGCAGTAGGTTTTAGATCAACTGTATCTACAAGGAGCATATTCTGTCCTCTATTCTGTAAGATAGAAACATGCGAATAAATAAAGATTTTAATTCATTTCTCGGGAAACAATTGACAGATTCCTACCAAATATAGCAAAAAAATAGTTCTGCAGCAGGTGTAAACTGGTATATTTTAAGTAAGCCTGGCACCTATTTTAAACTGGTTGCTGTATAAATATTTGAGCTCAGTATATTACATCAACGAAACAAATTCCCACTTAAATTTCTATGCTGGCAGTGCCTATTTCAACCATCAAATATGTACATATCTGCAGAGCCTCATTTCTCTGTCGTTTTGTGTGATAGCCTCACTAATAAAAAATACATTATTTTCCTGGTGTCTCGGGAAACAATCAACCCATTCTTTCAAAATCTGGCGAAGATGAAGTATTGTGGTAGGCCATATTAATATATGAATTTTTAAAGTATGAAACACTTATATTCAGAATGGCGGCTATGAAATTATTTTAATTTTGTGTGCCATATCTATTTTAACTTAACAATCATTGTATGTTGGTAGTATACAATAATCGAATGTGTTACCAGCTTACTTTTTTGTCTTCTATTTATAAGGATCGCCACACGAAAATTATGGAGATTTAATGCCATATCTCGAGGACCATTCAACAGATTCCCACCAAATGTTTCACTGGAACATTTAAACTAATTTGTACCAAATTGTGCACACCATAAATGCTACAGACGGCCAAGTAAACTTTCATTATTTAAATGGGTCAGACAGCGATATTCAAAATTGCAGCATCATAAATAATTTAAATAAGTTTGCCACTCATATTAAATAATTTAACCAAATTCAACCAAAATTTAATGTAGACAGTATATCGTGTATCGTGTATAGAGCCTCTTTGGTGGGGGGGGGGATTTTGTAAGGTGGCATCAAATAAGAAAACAAATTATTTTATGGCATATCTCAGTACCAAAAACAACCGAATTTCACCAAATTTTTCACACATGTAGTGCTACGGTTGGTCATGTAAACTTACATGTTTTAAGTTACTCAGTCACTTATTTTCGAAATGTATACCCTATAAATATTTTAGGTTAGTAAACCCTAACATTTGAATAATTAGACTCATTAAATTTCGAAGTTGATGCTAATTCGACCTCTATAGTTCAGTGCATTGCGCGATAGCGTATTATACAAGGTTTTCTGCGTTCAAGTAACGGGTAAGGCACGTGTGTATTTGTAATTGTCTCACTAATGTTGCATTAGTTTCTGGTTTCATATCTAATGTTTTCAAAGTGAAGTCAAGTCCTACCTACCAACTCAGCTTTTAAGAACTTATTTAAAATGTATTGCACCAATGTTGAGGAAAGTAGGCTTACTAGTTATGTAAGTAACTTCTTGTTTCAAACTAGGTACTAAGATTACTTTCGTGACACTACAAGTTAATTGCACCATAATTTACAATAACTTGCTGTGTAATGTATAGAGGAATTGTTGTAATTTAAAAAGCAATTATTATAGAGTTAATTTAATTTTACTTCCGAAGGAAAGAGAGGCTTATAGGATCACTTTCCTGTCTGTGTGTATGNTTATTATAGAGTTAATTTAATTTTACTTCCGAAGGAAAGAGAGGCTTATAGGATCACTTTCCTGTCTGTGTGTATGTGTGTATGCGTGTGTGTATGCGTGTGTATGTGTGTATGCGTGTGTGTATGTGTGTATGCGTGTGTGTATGTGTGTATGCGTATGTGTATGTGTGTATGCGTATGTGTATGTGTGTCTGGGCATGTGTACCCCCCTTTTAATTTTTTAACGCGTGAACCGAATTTCACCAAACTCGGTACACTTATAGTACTACGTAAGGACACCTGACATTTTTGGTTTTCGACCACGACAGGCACTAACTTTTAAAATGGTGGCCATTTAGATATGTAGTGTGATATGCCATATCTCGGACACCATTCAGCCGATTTAAACNTATTATAGAGTTAATTTAATTTTACTTCCGAAGGAAAGAGAGGCTTATAGGATCACTTTCCTGTCTGTGTGTATGCGTGTGTGTATGCGTGTGTATGTGTGTATGCGTGTGTGTATGTGTGTATGCGTGTGTGTATGTGTGTATGCGTATGTGTATGTGTGTATGAATGTGCCTGTGTGTCTGGGCATGTGTACCCCCCTTTTAATTTTTTAACGCGTGAACCGAATTTCACCAAACTCGGTACACTTATAGTACTACGTAAGGACACCTGACATTTTTGGTTTTCGACCACGACAGGCATTAACTTTTAAAATGGTGGCCATTTAGATATGTAGTGTGATATGCCATATCTCGGACACCATTCAGCCGATTTAAACATTTTTTTTATGCTGACAGCGCACGTTGTGGGTATTAAATTAATAGGTGAACATTGTTAATGGTTCGCCATTATGAAAGATAGCGCCACATAAAAAATAAAGATTTTACGTTATATCTCGAAAACCACTCAACCAATTTTCGCCAAATTTGGCACGTATGTAATACTACAACTGACCAGATAAATGTAAGTAACTTACCATAATTATGTACATATTTTAAAAATGGCAGCCATACAAATATTTTAGGTTCATTTGCTATAACTACCATGCCGATTAACCCATTTCAACCAAATTTTCTATGCTGACAGTATCTATTACAAGAATCATATAACCAAATACCAATCACTATTATCTTCAATTTTGTAAGATAGCACTAATTGTATTAATAGAGTATTTGTGTAACACCTCGGGAAAAATTGACAGATTACTATCAAATTTGGCAAACAAGTAGTACTACCGTAGTTGATATGTATGAATAAGTTTAAAGTATGTCAGAGACTTATTTTCAAAATGGCGGTCATAAAAATATTTTGGTTTTATTTGGCATAACTTCCATACCGTTTGACCAAACTCAACCAAATGTTGTACACTGACAGTATCTATTTCACGCATCATATAAGCCAAAAACAACCACTTTTTTTGGCAATTTTTTAAGGTACCGCCAAATGAATTAAAGAAGTATTTGTGTATTATCTCGGGAAACAATTAAAACAGATTCCTACCAAAATTGGCAAACAATTAATACTGTGGCAGTTTATATGTACGAATATGTTTCAAGTATGTCAGACACTTATTTTCAAAATAGCGGCATTCTTGCTATTTTAGCACAGTATACGATATCTTCGAAACCATGTAATCAATTGCAAACTTTACTTTGCAAACTAAAAGTACATATAAAAACATCATATGTGTCTATACAGAGTCTCTTTTGTACTGAATTTTGTGAGATAGTGCCAGACAAATAAAAAAGTATTTTTTTTATATCTCGGGAAACAATATACCGATTTCTACCAAATATGACAAACAAGTTGTACTGTGGTAGGTGATGTTAACTGATATGTTTTAGGTATGTCAGACACTTATTTTCAAAACGACAGCAATATAAATATTATAGTTTTGTATTTTATATCTTCGAAACCATGTAATAAATTCCATAGAAACTATGTATGCTGGCTGTATATATTATAACCTTCAAATGTGTCCACACAAAATCTCTTTTGTTCGCCATTTTGTAAAGTAGAATTACATGAATAATTAAAATTACGCGATATCTACGAAAAACAACCGATTTATACCAAATTTGGCCAATTAGTAGCTCTTTGGCAGGACATGTAAACTGTTAAACTTTGAGATGGTCAAAAACATATATTTTCAAAGTGGCGGCCATAAAAATTTTTAGATCAGGTATTTTTATCAACAAAATTTCTACTTAACTTTGTATGGTGACAGTATCAATTAATTCCATAAAAATTGACTATGCAAAGATTCATTTCTCCGCCATTTTGTAATACAGCCCCTCGTGAAATAATATAATTTTAGTGTCGCATCTCGAGAATAAATCAACTGATTTCTTTAAAATTTGGCGAAGAAGTTGTAATATGGTAGGCGATATTAATTTTTGTGTTTTAAGTGTATAAGTCTCTTATTTTCCGAATGGCGACTATACAAGCATTTTAGCTTAATGTGCTGTATCTACGAATTATCCAACATATTAAAATTTTACTTTTTATATTGTATATACGGCAATCACCGAATGTGATAATGTATAAGCTTTTTGTCCTCCATATATAGAGATCTTCACATGAACAATAGAGGTTTTATGCCATATCTCGAGCACCAATCAAACGATTCATACAAAAATTTCACGAATTGTTACTACAGTAGGGTATGTAAATAAACATGTGCTATGTGCGGCAGGCATGTTTTAATGGGGTTTGCATAAATTATTAAAATTTATTTGTTATGTCTATGAAATGTTTCAACAAAATTCATCCAAATTGTGCACACTTACAGTATTGATTAGAAGCATTATTTATGTATACAGAAATCCCCTTTGCAGGATTTTTTGCAAAATAGTATCAGGTAAGTAAATGGAACATTTTGCCATATTTTCGGGCAATTCAACTAATTTCCACCAAATTTTGCACATCTACATAAGGCCATGTAGAGTAACGTGGTTTATTAGAGCCAGACATTGATTTTCGAAACGATGGTCATATAAATATTTAGATATGTTTCGCATATTTATTTAGCAATTTAACCAAATACAATTAATCTTTTTCTGCTGGTGGTATATATTATCAAAACCTATACCGAAACTTTTTAGGCAGTATTTATAAGATATCTCTGTTTAGAAACAATAGAGTTTTTATGCCATATCTCGGAGACCAATAAACCTATTTCCACCAAATTTTTCACACAAGTAGCGTTATAGTAGGTCATGAAATATG
>NQII01001735.1:383041-395638 GCA_002778355.1 Clitarchus hookeri
CGGAGCTGGTTGGGGGTGCGATGAATGCTGGCCGCCCGACACTTCTGCCTGGTGTTATAATAACGCTTGGGGACGGCACTACATTAACTGCGGCTGCAGCAACACAATTTTTAACACCTCAAGTGATAAAGGAAACTAACCAAAAAATTCTAGGAAACAACAGGCAAAAAACTGACGTGGAAACAGACAGCTCTGAACAGTACGAGCAAAGACGCCAACAAAGGCAGAAAGAAAACCATGGCTATAACCAACGCCTCTGCCAAACGCCGTTACTGGCGCCAGAACCAATTCCGGTTTCAAACTGGTTCAGCCCACTGCTGGAAATCCCAGGCGAGATTTCCCCACCAACACCAGGCCCCTCAGGCACTCTACCAACCAGCATACAGCCGCGTGTCGTTGAAGACAGAAAGGAAATAAAACAAAAATACAGGATTGTAGTCCCTGATATCAAAAGCTGCAGATCAGTCGTGCAACTGATAGGGCAAACTTCTAAAACTGGTTTCACTCTATCCATAACCCGAGACGGACGAGAAATCCACATTTTAACGTCCGATCACCAACTTTTCATGAAGGCGCACAACTTACTGCAAGCCAATTCCATTCATTTTTATACATTCTGTGCTGCTTCAAACCAACCACAAAAAGTTGTATTTGACCTACTGTCTACCACTAGTGCACTAGAGTTACACACCGAACTCTTCGACCGTGGCTATGAAATAAAAAACATAACATAATTTTGCAAAAAAAATTCCAGATTCCAGCGATCCCACAAACCCTAACAAGCACAAGCTGAAGCCGCAAAACTACTTCTGCGTGATGGCCGCGCAAAGCAAGAATCTCCCGCCTATGTTCTNAACAAGCACAAGCTGAAGCCGCAAAACTACTTCTGCGTGATGGCCGCGCAAAGCAAGAATCTCCCGCCTATGTTCTCAAAAACTAGACTAAGTATGACTTTGGTGCACCCCCGTCTCTACAGAAAAAGGCTGCAAGACATCTCCAGATGAAACCACTGCTCGGCAATTGGCCACACCCACAATTATTTTAGTATGAAAACTGTCTACCCACAATGCGCCGGGCCACACAATAAAGGCATCTGTCACAACCTCGCAGAAACCCCGGTTTGTTGCAACTATCAAGGCCCACACCATTCGAACTCAAAACTCAGCCCCGAATTTTTGGAGGAGGTACAAAAACGCCAAGTTCAGGACGAAAATCTCAAGGCTCAACAGCAACAACCCGCCAAGCCAGTTTTAGCGCCGATTCGAAACCTGGCAAAGTATAGAAATATTAATTACGCACAAAACCTGCTTGCATGGCGTCGGTTACCAGGGCTGGTTTGGTGAAATAATTTTTCCCGGCGCAATAACTCAGTGGTGAGCTAATGAAGTGAGAGTTGTAGAGTCGACGGCCCAAGGACCCTGGTGAACCTGTCGTCAGTTACTTGCTTGCTTGTAGCGTACTTACTGTTACACACTTTACATTGGATGGCGAGACTGTCGGCCGTCTCGTACACCTGAATTATATTACTAAAAACTGGTNACTGTTACACACTTTACATTGGATGGCGAGACTGTCGGCCGTCTCGTACACCTGAATTATATTACTAAAAACTGGCGACACTAATAAGGTTGTTCTACAATGATTAAACATTATTTTACTGGTTGAGTTGTTTATTCATCGTCCGTTCCCAAATGAATAAATGCATGAATGATATGAAAAATGGCCTCAAACCTTGCGCTGCGGAAAAACACGTGGCTTTAAGTTGATAAACGCGTTTGCGTTGAAAACTCTCCGGTGAAAGTACAGNCCTTGCGCTGCGGAAAAACACGTGGCTTTAAGTTGATAAACGCGTTTGCGTTGAAAACTCTCCGGTGAAAGTACAGTTGCTCTCCCCTCGGTACTTACAACCAATAAAATAAATGTTCAGGTTAATTAATTTAATAATATATCCGCTAAAATTATTACAGCCTAACATGCCGGTATCGAGGGCCACGCGGAGCGAGAAACTTACACTTCTAGTCACGTTCAGGTGCTGAGAAGAACTGGGGCGAGCATGGGTTCAGCTTCCGCTACCTGGGCGAAAGCCGAAGCCAAATGGCGAAAAGGTGAAACACAACATAACACTGAAAGATGATATATGTGATGAAAAATTATGTAAATTAAATTAAACCTAAGAAAACATAATCAATTACATAAATACACTTATAAAACTTGTAACATTATCTTAAATGTTTATATTGCACTTTTGGTGATGCGTCCACATTACACTAGCCACAGCGTTTCCAAGTATACCATGAAAACCTCTCTGGCTGTGGCTGTGTCGTTTGTTAACATTTTGTACACTAATGCACTACACTTTATAGCACTTTCTCTCTGGCCCACAAGCCAGTTGGTGTGGTACAGTTGGTGCGGTTGCCCCAACCGTGGCAGTCAGAGTGGGCACAAAGGAGCTCGTGAACGCGCGGTTCACATCAAACGGCCCCTCCTCTGGTGACCACTGGACTGTGCAGTCCTCCAGGTGCTCCATCACGCTGCTAGGCACAGCAGGCAGTGTGTGGTCTCAGCTTGCGGTGTGGCATCAGTGAGTAAGGCCCGCGTCTCTGGGAGCTGACTGCGGTTGCTGCTGGGAGGTCAGGGTGTTGGCCCCTGCGGTGCTGATGTCCTGTGACATACATGTGTGTNAGCTGACTGCGGTTGCTGCTGGGAGGTCAGGGTGTTGGCCCCTGCGGTGCTGATGTCCTGTGACATACATGTGTGTGCGGGGGTTGTCCCCACCACATGTAAGGCATGCTGGGTGGATCAGTCAATGTGGCGGCTTAGAGCGTCGGAGAGGAGTGGTAGACCCTTCCTCCTCCGACTCGTCCTTGCTGCTGCTTCTGCGGTGTGGACGTCGGCGTGATGATGTTGGCGAGGGGGAAGGAGAGAGCCCTGGTGAAGGGCTGTGAAACTCCATTACACTCCCCCGTGGCTTTTGCCGACATCCTCTGGTGTGAATTCCCCTGCTGTTGGTACTGCCAAGGCTGCTGCGGCAGAGCCAGAGCTGCCCTGTGGGGAGCTCTGTCCCACAGAAGTCTCTGGCGACTCGCCATCGGCGGCATCCCTGGTGACCAGCATCGTGACGCAGGGCATCACAATGATGTGGAGTGACCCTTCCAGGCCTGCAGTGATGCGTACTGTGTTGTTGATGATGCTGGGCTGCAGCAATCCTCCCTCGAGTGCTTCTTCCTCCTCCACTTTCCTTGTGGGTGTTGAGATGCTGGGCGTCATGGCGGAGAAGAGGCGCCAGAGAACTCTCCATCGCTGCCAGGACTCTCTATCCCGACTTCGCTTCTGGTGGCGACTGGTGTGTTGCTTTGATGATGTCTGATGTAATACCCTCCACCGAGTGCACCGCTCATGCCAGAACCTTCCATTGAACTGGGTACTGTNGTGTTGCTTTGATGATGTCTGATGTAATACCCTCCACCGAGTGCACCGCTCATGCCAGAACCTTCCAGTGAACTGGGTACTGTTGACCGTGAGTAAGGTCTTCGGGTACCCCCAGCGAGGGTATAACTCTGCTTCTAGTGTCCATGCAATTGCGCGTGCTCGTGCACTGGGACTGGGTAAGTCACTGTCCACCTGGAAGATGTGTCACTTACGACCAGTACGAACCTCCTCCCTATGGAAGTGTGGGGGTAGGGGCACATGAAGTCTAGAGACACCATTTTGAATGACTTCTTCGGCACCCTGGGTTGTTGTTGGGTCACCCTATCTGTCCTGTTCTTAAAGTGGTTGCAGGGGATGCACTCCTTCACATACCTGCATACATCCCTGCATGCTCCTTGCCAGTGAAAATGCATGTGGAGGTTTCTGACTGTCTGAGTTGCCCCAGGATGACCAGCAAAATTGCTATTGTGGGCGTGCCCAAGTATCTGCTCTCGTGTTCTTTTCGGTACATAAAGGCACCAGGTTGTATCGGGATGCTGCCAATGGTTCTTGACATATGTGTCCCGGATGCGCCACCACTCACTATCTCCATTCATGATTTTCGTCTTCTTGGCCTACGTTTGGGCACATTGATGTTGGGCGTTGATNGCCACCACTCACTATCTCCATTCATGATTTTCGTCTTCTTGGCCTACGTTTGGGCACATTGATGTTGGGCGTTGATTACCAATGTCTTAAGCTCATCAAGCCTAGGTTGTGTGTTTGGTATGACCTCCTTTACATTGCAGATAACCTGTTCGTCATCTGTTGTTGGTTGTAACACTATTTGTTGTGGGTTGGGTTTTGCTGTGTCTTTACGTTGATGTGTTGCTGTCTGACAATGTTTTGACCTGGGGTGGTGAGCTTCCAGCTCGCCTACCCCGCCAACTAGTTTCCTGCTGGTGATTGCCTGTTGTTTACATTTTGTTGCATTCGACTTTTGAGGTGAGGGCACTCGCTGCGCCAGTGGTATTGCTGGCCTGAACATTACCTGCATGGGAAAGGGGGGGCCTTCCCTTCTGACTGCTCCTGCTTGCTTGTTCTCCGCTGCCGTGTTTGGACGAGCGGGTATGGGTGTGGCAGTTTGGCTATTTCCCCTGTGCTGATGGTTGTTTTGGCTCACCCCTCTCCTGCTAGGTTAAGCTGATAGCTGCAAGTTCCCAGTTCACACTGTTATCATGGGGCCATGGTTCTTGTGGCCTGTCCCGTTCTCTGCGATGCACTTTGTATCTGTGTTGGCGTGGTCTAATAATGCGGTGGACCTCACGAAATGCTCTACACTGCTATGTATTAGAGGTGCCAGTGCCAATTTGAATTCAGATCTCACCATTCAGGCTATTGCCTCTAAAATGTCGGGATCTAGCATTTTAGGGTAAAAGAGTCTTATGGTATTAATATTTTGTGTGGCAAACGTGGTCAGTGTCTCACTATCCCCATGTGGCTGTAAAATGGCATGGCTTTGTGATTGTAGTGACCCGTATGCTCAGTTGTACTGTCTGAGGAAGGCACTTTGAAACTCGGCCCACTGCATGCCATAGTTGTCAATTTACAGCCACCATGAGTGTGCCTCCCCAAATAACTGGCCTCCAATGTAGCTAGGCCACTCCACTTCACTCACACAGTGCCTTCTTAACTGTCCTGTGCAGTCGCTCAGGAATGCCTGCGGGTCCACCTTGGTGTGTCCAGCGAAGGTTGGTAGAGACTGGTACCAGGCTGGTGTCATGCCTGTCCCAGCGGTAGGTGCTTTCACTGCTGGGGTTTCTCTGGCCTCCTGGTGTGGCAGAAGCCACACGAAGCCAGGTGTGGTGTGTGGCANGGTGCTTTCACTGCTGGGGTTTCTCTGGCCTCCTGGTGTGGCAGAAGCCACACGAAGCCAGGTGTGGTGTGTGGCATCAATGGGTTTCCCCATGGTTCTACTGTTCCCTGCATACCTGTGGAGTCCCCCATCGGGCTGTGTGGTTGGCTGTGCGTTCACTGCCCTCATGAGAGGGGCATGGAGTCGTTGTNCCTGTGGAGTCCCCCATCGGGCTGTGTGGTTGGCTGTGCGTTCACTGCCCTCATGAGAGGGGCATGGAGTCGTTGTCTGTGGTACATATACGCACTATTCGTAATTGAAATGTCCCAAGGTGTTAGTGGCAATGTTCCGTTCGGTTGTTCGCACTGTTCATACACACTGGTCGCACCGAGTTCTGCCACGGTTTCTGAGGATGCGCATTCTGTCCTTGTTAGGGACTCTGCGTGGTAATTCTAGCTATAAATTACGCACGATATCGCGATATCGTTCCGTTACCTTCCCCTGTGCATACGATTTGCTTCGCGCACCGCCAGTTGCGAAAAATATTTGCAAATGTATTCTCTAAAATTTGTTCATTTGAGTCTGTGTGGAAAAATGTTTCTGGTGCCTGCTCGCGTTCGCACTGGCACACGTGGTTGTTGATGCTGAAGATGTTTCGGCAAACTCGCGGTTAGGTACACACTGTACATAATGATGCTCGTTTGCCATTCGGGGTGCCGCTCACTGCATTTTCTATTAGGTTAATGTTATTTATTTGAATGTTTTGCACGAGTCGTTATGCGTTCGTTAATTCCCCACACCGACATTTATTTGGTAGGAATGGGTTTTGTTCATTTGTTGGTCGCACACATTTAAAGCAAAAAAAATTTTATTTACCATTGGTGGTGGTCCAATTTAATTTGTAAGTGTTCTGCTTTATATCGGCCACATGGCTCGTCGCGGAATTCATGGCGGCTGGTCTTCCTATGATACGTATATTTCAATCGATTCTAATGTCCGCATGGTCCATCGTCTCGTTTCCACTACGAGGGGTTGGGGGTGATGGATGTTAAAAATAATTTGTGCTGTTTGCTGACAAAAATGGCCGATGGCCACGAGATTTCATTTTCCACTTTTTGTCCAAAATTCCTTGTTAGAATAATTTCTACTGCCATTTCAAACTAAGTTGAAAATATGTTAGTATGGTATTAAATGTTTGTGACATGGTGAATTAGACGCACTTTACTCACGATTTGCCGTTCATTCTTCCGCTAGTCTNGGGTTTTGTTCATTTGTTGGTCGCACACATTTAAAGCAAAAAAAATTTTATTTACCATTGGTGGTGGTCCAATTTCATTTGTAAGTGTTCCGCTTTATATCGGCCACATGGCTCGTCGCGGAATTCATGGCGGCTGGTCTTCCTATGATACGTATATTTCAATCGATTCTAATGTCCCCATGGTCCATCGTCTCGTTTCCACTACGAGGGGTTGGGGGTGATGGATGTTAAAAATAATTTGTGCTGTTTGCTGACAAAAATGGCCGATGGCCACGAGATTTCATTTTCCACTTTTTGTCCAAAATTCCTTGTTAGAATAATTTCTACTGCTGAGAGCTGTTAAACACATTTATTCTCTTGCTGGCTACTGGCTGCATTACTATTGATGGCTAATTTCTTAATTTAAATGTTTCTTGTTGAATCTTAACACAATTATTACACTGTCAAAATTGAAGTTTTCAGTATAAATAATTTAAAGTACCTTTCAGTGTTTGTTATTACACAATTACACTTTTTAAAAAAAACCTGACTGTTTTGTTTTACTGGCTTGCTGTAACTTGTATATGCTTGACATGGAACCGTAATTTTTACAAAACACAAGGTGCCATTTCAAACTAAGTTGAAAATATGTTAGCATGGTATTAAATGTTTGTGACATGGTGAATTAGACGCACTTTACTCACGATTTGCCGTTCATTCTTCCGCTAGTCTNATGGTATTAAATGTTTGTGACATGGTGAATTAGACGCACTTTACTCACGATTTGCCGTTCATTCTTCCGCTAGTCTGTTATGTGTGGTTTGGCGAACTGCCTCTTTAGTTAATGCTAATTTTTATGTAAAAAAATAATGGTGTGGAAAAATACTGGCCCCTAGTTGGGATAGCCATTTTTTGATGTAGTAAAATAATGGCTTCGCGAACTACCCCTTAACTTGCGCGCCATTTTGACGTGGCGTCGGTTACCAGGGATGGTTTGGTGATATAATTGTGCCCGGTACCATAACTCAGTGGTGAGGTAATGAAGTGAGGGTCGTAGAGTCAACGGCCCAGGGACCCTGGTGAACCTGCCGTCAGTTACTTGCTTGCTTCTCGCATACTTACTGTTGCACACTTTACATAGGATGGCGAGACTGTCGGCCCTCTCGTACACCTGAATTATATTACTTAACATTGGTGACACTAATAAGGTTGCCCTACAATGATTTAACACTTTTCTACTGGTTGAGTCGTTTATTCATCTTCCATTTCCAGATCAATAAATTCATTGATTATATGAAAAATGGCCTCAGCCCTTGCGCTGCGAAAAACACGTGGCTTTAAGTTGATAAATGCATTTGCATTGGAAACTCTCCAGTGAGAGTACAGTTGCTCTCCCCTCGGTACTTAACACAAATAAAATAAATGTTCCGGTTTATAAATTTAATACTATTTCCGCTAAAATTATTTAAGCCTAATATACCGGTACCGAGGGCCTCGCGGATCGAGAGACTTAAACTTCTAGTCCNTTTCCGCTAAAATTATTTAAGCCTAATATACCGGTACCGAGGGCCTCGCGGATCGAGAGACTTAAACTTCTAGTCCCGTTCAGGTGTTGAGAAGAACTGGGGCGAGCATGGGTTCAGCTTCCGCTACCAGGACAAAAGCCCAAGCCAAGCGGCGAAAAGGTGAAACACAACATAACACTTTAAGATGAAATATGTGATGTAAAATTACGTNTTTCCGCTAAAATTATTTAAGCCTAATATACCGGTACCGAGGGCCTCGCGGATCGAGAGACTTAAACTTCTAGTCTCGTTCAGGTGTTGAGAAGAACTGGGGCGAGCATGGGTTCAGCTTCCGCTACCAGGACGANGCCTAATATACCGGTACCGAGGGCCTCGCGGATCGAGAGACTTAAACTTCTAGTCTCGTTCAGGTGTTGAGAAGAACTGGGGCGAGCATGGGTTCAGCTTCCGCTACCAGGACGAAAGCCCAAGCCAAGCGGCGAAAAGGTGAAACACAACATAACACTTTAAGATGAAATATGTGATGTAAAATTATGTGAATTAAATTAAACCTAAGAAAACATAACGAATTAAATAAATACACTTATAAAACTTGTAACATTATCTTAAATGTTTATATTGCACTTTCGGTGATGCATCCACATTACACTAGCCCCAACGTTGCAAAGTATACCATGAAAACCTCTCTGGCTGTGGCTGTGACTGTGTCCTTTGTTGATATTTTGTACACTAATACACTACACTTTGTAGCACTTTCTCTCTGGCCCACAAGCCAGTTGGTGTGGTGCAGTTGGTGCGGTTGCCCCGACTGTGGAAGTCAGAGTGGGCACAAAGGAGCTCGTGAACGCGCGGTTCACGTCACTGCCTCGAAACCTATCGTACGCACAGGCGTCGATAGGCATTCAACGGCCAGCTACAGTCCCCACTCTACCCTCAGACGCGCAGGAAACACCAACACAACGCCCAGACAGCTTCAAAACCAATTGTTTCACGCCCCAGTGTGTGCCAGGGTGGCTTGGAGAGACACTCCAGGACACGAACTCGCTAATGCGGTGCTTGTCGGAGTTTGAATTCTCGGCCATCATGGCACACTTCCGCCCCTACATAGCAAAATGTAAATCTGTGAAAAACCCACAGGAAAATTCCTGGTTACTCCTGGAAGTACTAAGCTATTTTTCTGAATTAAAATATTTTAATCTCTCCTTCATAAAACCGTTCCGGAAATTCCTGGTTTTTTTTAACAATAACATATACTCTGACGAGTGAAATATACGCGAATTTAACCGACACCAACTAATCGCTGCACTGTATGTTATAATTAAATAACCCTAACTGCATTTTGCAGGCAAGTTATTACCCAAATATGAAAGTAAGACTCGTGAATTCCTTCAATTATCAAAAAACCCAACAAGTAATTGCCGTCACCATTTGCATCACCGGGACGCTACTCCCTCAACGCGGGGGAAGTACAAGCCCTTGTGAGAGCTATTGTCCTCCCAATTGTATGTAATTTCTGAGAACCCAGGTTGGGGACAGCTAGCCTGTCCCGCCTGGCTGTAGATTAAATTGTTGCTCTGAGGCTAAGCCAGCAGTCATTTTGTTAAAGGACCCCTGGGTAGGGCCAGGGGACTTGGTACCCATTAATTGTTTCCTCTCCTTCCCTGCCTGTGGGGGGAAAGGATAGGAGAGGAGTGGAGTGGAGTGGAGTGGAGTGGTTCCTAAAAAACCCGGAATTTTAAAATTCAGGACTTGTTAATAACCGCCGCGAAGACCGAGGTGCTTCGTTGTGGTTTTGGTTTTGGCCCACCAGGTAATTCGCCGCCATTCTGCATCACCGGGACGCTACTCCCTCAGCGCGGGGGAAGTACAAACCCTAGTGAGGGCTCTTGTCCTCCCTATTGTATGTCATTTCTTGAAACCCAGGTTGGGGCCAGCTAGCCTGTCCAACCAGGTAATTGCTATTAAAATGCTTTTAAACACTTCAAATATTCAATAATATACCGGAAAATTTCCAAATTTCCAAATAATTTTAAACCTATAAATGAGACACACAACTAAAATTAAATAACTTTCTCACTTTATATATATTAAACAAAGTCAATCTAGTTGCATTACAACCCTAATTAAAGGCTTTTAATTTTCCCGATACACAGTTTCAACTTTAAAATGTGTTCCACATAAAAAGACGACAGTGCTGCCATCTCTTGAGCCTCGCCTCCCGGAGACCTCTCGGCCAATCAGAGACCTCCAATCACGTCAAACTAAAAGTTATAATTCCTAGCTCGCTTTTGAAGCTTTCTTTATCAAATTATTGCCTTTTTCGAAAAAATATTAAACTAATAATTTAAATAACTCTTTCAAAATATTTAATATGTGCCTTCAGCGCCTTTACGCGAATTAAACCCGTTTTAAACGAAGTTTTTAACCAACTTTTCATCGCTCGTCAGAGTAGCACGCACACATGAGGAAAAAACGTAACTTGATATAATTATTTTCGTAACCAGGTACAACAAATGTCACTTTAAAAAAAATTAAATACAGTTCTATATTTTATTTCAGCAAACAGCACCTTCCAGTCACGCTTTAAATACCAGGTACCATAAGTAACTGGTTGGGGAACAATTTAAATATTATTATACATTACTCCTTTCCCAAAACCACGCCTTCACGATGTTTTTGCGTTTTTTTAACAACTCTTCTGGCAACTAGATTCAAATAACCATATATTTATATTATTTAACCACCACCGAGTCCAGTCGTGGGCTTTTTGGTGGCAATTTAAAAGCCCTGTAATATTCCAAATTCCGGTTTTATATGAACAACTATAGTCGATTCACGACTGGAAGTAACTTTTGAAAATCAACCTTTGAAAAAACACCCTAGCCGTTAGCTACATGCATATAACATTACAAACAGCGGCGAGCGCGGATACAGTTATGCCGTTAGGTTGCACAGAGAGAGAGAGGAAATAGTTCTAAAGTTTTAATGTAATTGTTAATTTATCGCTTACAAATGGGTTTCGAAAATACTTGTATCTTATTATGCCAATTATTAATGACGTGATGCTAACGTACTTTGATTTCAATGTTTCTTGCATACTCACAAGATCACGCTCAAGGTGAAAGTAGAGCGGCCATTTGTTTCAAACCTTCGTTCCGTGTGTTGTTGGCGAGATGTGGTAGACACACGTGCCAGAGAATTGGTGCGATTATCTTGTTTAACCAATAATAAATCATTTACTGGTTTTTTTTTCTTCCTAATATCCTCTCTTTATTATTTCTCGTTGTGCCGATTTCTTTCATTTCTGATACCTGTATAAGAAAATACTCGTAGTGTGTTCTCACATGTTTAATATTTTTTAAATTTATTTCAGGTTTGCTTAAAATTTTATTTATTGTATTTTACGTTATATNACCCTTGTGAGGGCTCTTGTCCTCCCTATTGTATGTCATTTCTTGCAACCCAGGTTGGGGCCAGCTAGCCTGTCCAACCAGGTAATTGCTATTAAAATGCTTTTAAAGACTTCAAATATTCAATAATATACCGGAAAATTTCCAAATTTCCAAATAATTTTAAACCTATAAATGACACACACAACTAAAATTAAATAACTTTCTCACTTTATATATATTAAACAAAGTCAATCTAGTTGCATTACAACCCTAATTAAAGGCTTTTAATTTTCCCGATACACAGTTTCAACTTTAAAATGTGTTCCACGTAAAAAGACGACAGTGCTGCCATCTCTTGAGCCTCGCCTCCCGGAGACCTCTCGGCCAATCAGAGACCTCCAATCACGTCAAACTAAAAGTTATAATTCCTAGCTCGCTTTTGAAGCTTTCTTTATCAAATTATTGCCTTTTTCGAAAAAATATTAAACTAATAATTTAAATAACTCTTTCAAAATATTTAATATGTGCCTTCAGCGCCTTTGCGCGAATTAAACCCGTTTTAAACGAAGTTTTTAACCAACTTTTCATCGCTCGTCAGAGTATCATGCACACATGAGGAAAAAACGTAACTTGAAATAATTATTTTCGTAACCAGGTACAACAAATGTCACTTTAAAAAAAATTAAATACAGTTCTATATTTTATTTCAGCAAACAGCACCTTCCAGTCACGCTTTAAATACCAGGTACCATAAGTAACTGGTTGGGGAACAATTTAAATATTATTATACATTACTCCTTTCCCAAAACCACGCCTTCACGAAGTTTTTGCGTTTTTTTAACAACTCTTCTGGCAACTAGATTCAAATAACCATATATTTATATTATTTAACCACCACCGAGTCCAGTCGTGGGCTTTTTGGTGGCAATTTAAAAGCCCTGCAATATTCCAAATTCCGGTTTTATATGAACAACTATAGTCGATTCACGACTGGAAGAAACTTTTGAAAATCAACCTTTGAAAAAACACCCTAGCCGTTAGCTACATGCATATAACATTACAAACAGCGGCGAGCGCGGATACAGTTATGCCGTTAGGTTGCCAGCACAAAGAGAGGGAGGAAATAGTTCTAAAGTTTTAATGTAATTGTTAATTTATCGCTTACAAATGGGTTTCGAA
>NQII01001735.1:398007-435426 GCA_002778355.1 Clitarchus hookeri
TCAAAAGCAAAAGGAATCTGTACGAGAAGGTTAGCACAAATTAAAGTCATACGTTATGAAAAATCAAATAATAAAGAGCTGAAATTAGTATAAAAAAACCGATAAATTAAATATTAGGTTAAACAAGAATCGCACAAATTCTCTACAGCACGGCCATCCGGGGCTTATGAGAGATTGGTGTTGCCATGTTAATGTTGTTGGATGGACTCCTTGAATGTTGACACATTTCATTGCAAAGTATTGTGTCTATAATATGTAATCAAAGTGAAAGTTTTTCTCCCCCACCCAATCCCCCAGTCAAAATCAAACCTATACACACACACACACACACAGAGAGAGAGAGAGAGAGAGAGAGAGACACACACACACACACATGCACACGAAACATCTAATTTTTAATACTCACATTTTGGGTTTATATAATGAAATGTTTTTCGCTTGCATCACATATTCTTTTGTGTGAAATTCTCAAGATTAAAAACTTTACGCTTGTGGAATATCCATTAATAATATATACATTACTTTTATGATGGGTACGTGCATGTACGAACACATGTACACACACACAGTGGAATGTAAACATTGCATGTAAACATTGCCATGTGACTGCCACATGGCAATGTTTGTTTACCCTTTGGCAGAAGGATATGAAATGGGCTTGAAAGTAGATCTTTAGCAGGGCTTCAAGAAAGTCTCTTCCAGTCATGAACCGACTATAGGTGGGAGTTCGCTACTCCCGCCTTCCAACCTCCGCCCTCCCCCTGCAGGCAGGGGGAGGAAGGTAAACATTTACAAACCGTCTACTGGGGAAACCTGGTAGACAAAAGTAGCTGCGATGGGAAACTGCCACAAGCACAGTTTGATATGGGGCAGAGGGTGGAGGGGCTTGCCTTTCCTAACCCGCTGCCAGTAAAAGATAACACCAATTGAGTGGTCGAAGGCCCTTGGCAGGGCCTGTACTATCCCCGCTCTGAGCTTCGGCAATGATGACAAGCGGCGGCTTCCTCCTTCTTCGCATTCTAACAACACAGCATGTAGTCAGCTCAAGATATCAGGTGATATCTTCCTTCATCATTGAGATGAATTAGTATTTTTTATCCACCGTTTTTGGCAAGTGTTTGCAGGTNCACACAGCATGTAGTCAGCTCAAGATATTATCAGGTGATATCTTCCTTCATCATTGAGATGAATTAGTATTTTTTATCCACCGTTTTTGGCAAGTGTTTGCAGGTTTTTTTTATTTTTTTTATTAAAACTTGATTGTATTTTGTATTTACGTTCCTCTTGCTAGCTTTCCCGTTATTTTCTAGCAGTTCGCCGTTGTGCCTGATGTCTTAACNTGTTTTTATTAAAACTTGATCGTATTTTGTATTTACGTTCCTCTTGCTAGCTTTCCCGTTATTTTCTAGCAGTTCGCCGTTGTGCCTGATGTCTTAACCTCGTGGTCAATTTTCATCCTTCTCGTGATGTGAGCTGCACACCTATTCGTGGCATGGTCGTTCTGGACTATGATTCCACTCCTTTGGCCGGCACTGCAGTAACATCTGACATGTCGTTTTCGTCTTACAAGTAATACCTAGATTATTTTTGCCTGCTATATGTGCTCGGGAGTGCTCCGAACTTTCAGTCTGCTGAGGCTATGTTTGTTGTTCTATAATTAATTGAGGTTTTTTTTTTTTAGGACAGTCAACTACGGAATTATTATTTTTAATTTTATCTTATTTTGAAGAAAAATGTATTAAAAATTAAGTGTTGAAGGTAATGTAAAATTTCAAACGATGCGATCGCGGGTACCTGACGAAACAGTCATGGCCGTATAATATTATGATTGTTCACTCATAATCTATTCAATACTCTTACTTTATATTAAATATATATGCTTATATATATATAAGCATGAGTATAAATAAAATACATTGAACTTCATTTTTCTCTTAGAGATGAGTATAAATTTTTTTTTTTATATAAAGTAAGAGTATTGAACAGATTACGAGTGAACAATCATAATATTATATGGCCATGACTGTTACGTCGGGTACCCGCGATCGCATCGTTTGAAATTTTACATTACCTTCAACTCTTCATTTTTAATACGCAGCGATGAAAACACAGAAGGGCACTGTTGGTTTTCTTAGACGATCTACTAGCGAGGTATCTGTGTACACTTCCGTGTGTCCAATTTTGTGCAATCATTATGTCTTCGCCTCAGTGTTAGTCTGTGTTGTCCTGGGAGTTT
Source organism: Clitarchus hookeri (assembly GCA_002778355.1). Taxonomy (NCBI): domain Eukaryota; kingdom Metazoa; phylum Arthropoda; class Insecta; order Phasmatodea; family Phasmatidae; genus Clitarchus; species Clitarchus hookeri. The sequence continues at coordinate 400,244 of NQII01001735.1, forward strand.
TTTTTTAAANGTGTGTCCAATTTTGTGCAATCATTATGTCTTCGCCTCAGTGTTAGTCTGTGTTGTCCTGGGAGTTTTTTTTTAAATTAATCTGTTTTCTTCTGGCCTCGTCATTCCTTCGTTTGGTTGATATTTCTGTCGTGTTTGTCCTATTCGTTTGTTAANGGCCTCGTCATTCCTTCGTTTGGTTGATATTTCTGTCGTGTTTGTCCTATTCGTTTGTTAACACAACCCAATTTCATGTATGGTTTTCAGGTGTTTCAAATAAGACATTTTGTGAAGCGTGATGTGCTTTAACCCGACCAAGGCACTTGTCTTGCTATCGCATACAATGAGAAGCAGGTCTCACATCCGGCTGTAGAAATAAGAATCAATCAAATCGTAGAAAAGAATCAAGGTTTGCGAATAAGTAACGCACATGGAAGATCACTGACCACCAAGCACCACGGCGTACAGTGCCCGTCAAAAATAATCTCCCTGCGCGGTATGTACAGAATTACACACGATCCTGTACACTGAGTATGAACGGCTTAAATGTTGACTAAATTCCTTGTGGGACTTTCTGTGGAATTTTACAACACCTGTTGACTACAGATTATCTTAGCTTGTTTTGATTGCACATTCTCATGTCATTATTCATTTAACTACTATCTCCCATTAAAATAAATCAATATTGGAANGCTTGTTTTGATTGCACATTCTCATGTCATTATTCATTTAACTACTATCTCCCATTAAAATAAATCAATATTGGAAACTATTGACCCCTCTTAACCACAGGCCATCATGGGGAGGATCATGTTTAGGTCTCTTCAACTTTCTCGTGTAGCTATTTGTCACCCGGCCATAGCTGTCCTGCCCCACTGGGCATATTCTCCTGAATACAGTCCGCGCATCAGCTCTTTGTCCATGTGTGGCATGGTAATACACGGCTCACAAAAAGTTTAGCAGATATCAGAATCCAGGAAGTTATATTGAAAAAAATTTGTTTACATTTCATGCTGAACTCATAGCACATGAAGTAGTAAAAAAACACAACACTCTATTACATCATCCCAGAATAAAACAAAAAAAAAAGCATAAACTGACAAACAACTTTAACAAAGGGATCTCATCAGTTTCAACAACAAAATAAAGGTTATTTTAGATGCACTGACAAACTTCAACAACGTGTAGAGCCTCCACGATACCTAAGGTGCGCGTGTATCTGACGAGGCATGCCGAATACAATATCATTAAGCATTTCCTGAGACAAATTGTACCATTCTTCAATTGTGGCTGTTTTTAAGGCCTGGATGGTCATTTGTTGTTGTACACGGTTTGAAATCGTTTGAGCAAGGAGAACACATCCCCTATGCAGATCATGCCAGCTGAATAAGCTGGCAAGTTCATTCTTACGATCCCATGTAGGTGCAGACACAGGGAATATGCTATGCTGAAATTTCTGTGAGAAGTATATATGGTGAGTATAAACAAAGAGNAACTTGTTGTGAGCAGCGGGAGATATGCTGAAATTTCTGTGAGAAGTATATATGGTGAGTATAAACAAAGAGCTGGTGAGCAGATTGTAGGAGGAAAAAACTATCTACCACCTTCGCGAATTTTCAACGACTAACAGCACGAGTCCTACCTCACCTCACCGTGGGCTTTTGGCGGGTGAAACTCCCGAAGGGAACCTAAGACGAGCGGCCGTTTGGTCAGCCCGTCCTCCTCCCATTGCAAGAAGCAATCAACGAGCACCGATCTGTCTGGACTGAAACCCGGGTCTTCACGGCGAGATGCCGACGAGATAATCAAACGCTCGCCAGCAAGAAGTCGAAGTCCAGCATGGGAAAATCCGACAATGAACGTGGCACCAGAGCTGCACAGTGCCAAGATAACAGCAGGCGCAGCGACGCCTCCAGGCGTGTCCCCTTCACACAATAACAAATATTTGAAAGTTTTACTCACCATTTGCACCATCTGCATGCTGCAACGTACGAAGATATTTATGGTTTTTTGAAGTAGAAGACGTAGGTAAAGGCAGACACTAGAAAAAAAGAAGACAATAAATAACATCTTAGACACTAAGAATAAGCAATATCATAGTTATAACATATTGACGTGAACCAGGCGTTCCCTGGTACCTTTGTGCCCACTGTGACTGCCGCCGTAGTGTCCTCCACTCCAGATGCACCACACCAGTGGGCATGTGGGCAAGAGTGATAGTGTTCTCAGTGTCATAATTATCAAGTGTATTTGTCCATGTGTGTGAATTGCACCAGTGTCAGTAATTATTCAGAGCTTAATAATTTAATCATTATTATTTATTGATCGAAGCGCATCAGTACAGTTATTTAGGGTTATATGTATTTGTTCAGTATTTATGTATACCATATTTATCGTGTGTCAAGACAGTCATCACATACATAGCCAGCCAGGGACATGTGACATTTTCAAGTTGGCAATACAGTGGCTGCTGCGATACAATTAGTTTATATTAATATAACCCTGATTTATTGTGTATTTGTGCAAGGGTAATTGTGTTTTACTATGTAAATTGTATAGGGTAATTGTGTTTGATAATGTTAATCTAAGGTATATCATTTTTACATCTCATTAGCATTTTTAAGTCGCATTTGTGTTTCATCTTTCCACCGCTTGGCTTTGGCCGCCCTTAGGTAGCGCGAGCCGGCGCAGTTCCCAGTCTAGTAGGCTTCATCACTTCAACGCGGGCGGACGCGGTAAGTCTCTCGTTTCACAAGAACCTCGTTACTAGCCTCTGAGGCTGCAACCTCACTCAGTAATCGCATCATCACATCATCCACGAAATAACTTGTTTTTATGTTACGTCGCACCGAGGCGAGAGCAGCGTCACGTGCCTTAGTTAATCGTAAGCCATTGGTGTGTTTGTACGACCACGCGGTCACCACGTGTCTGTTTCGGTTAAAGTGTTGAATAAAATAATCATCTTTCATTAGTGCGTTCATTAATCCAGGCGTGCGCAGCGGCCATACAGCTCGCATTTTCCTATTGTCTGACAGTGTGGACCTCGAGTCCCGTAGGGTAAGAAACCACGACCCTATCTCATTGCTCAACCCGGAGCTGGCGCACGGCACATTCACAACTCGAGGGACACCGAGCGCCCAAACCGTCTCCCTTCGACAAGGGACATGCCTGGGGCACGTCAATATTCACATCAAGTAATCAGAAAAACGAAAAAGTATAATTTCATAAATAGGCAGGTACACTAATATATATAATAGTTTAACAAAGAATTTTTTTAACTAACTGCTAAGATAACTTTTAAAATATGAGGAAATTTTTACTACAAATAACTGTGCAATAAATAACGCTAATCCCATGATTTGCAAGCTTATTAACGTGGAGATACATGATTCATTTTGTACATTCCATGTTATAACGAGTAATAAACATCCAAACTTTCACTTGTAACGTTTCAAAGATAAATTATGGCAAATATTCTTCAAATGATTGTTTGTAAAATGTACAATGGTTTGTATTCTACTCTTCCTCTATACTCTATCCACTGCAAAGTGGCAGCAAGTGTCACTTAACATATCCGCGTGCTTGCAATTGATTTGTTTACAAGGAATTATTGGGAAACTAGTTGACGGAATTTGTGTATAACACTACAAGAAAGTTGGAATGAATTTTACAGATGCTTCCTTACTGTGGAATGTGTCAATCTAACGTTGAATTTTAACAAGTCAGTGTTGTAGACACGAAGTGTATTAAAAATATGGAGCTTCATCGACAACTTCTGTAAGTTTTCTGAAGCAACGTGTTATAGAGATCCAATATTTAAACTGCACAGTTACAAGGAAATCTTTAGGTGACTTACTTCCAAAGAATTGTTGGCAAGAAGTACAGAAAAAATTTCACAGTGTGAAATGTGTTGCTTGTGTTGCCAGCCCATAACACAGGGATCGTGAGTAATTGGCTTTAATTAGCTGTAATTAGCTTTCACATTATACTCCATTAATGGGTACTTCCAACTTTCCTGAAGCTCTGCTGAAGTTCTACTTCCAGGATATTCCTCCGCCTCGTGCAAACAAAGCTAAATCAAGTCTAGAAAAACACACCAAAGGGACAACGCACCACATTCGTGCTCATTCAATGTAACAATATTTTGCGTAACAACTGTTTCTTATTAGGCATTACCAACACAGCATATATTATCATTGTTTTAGTTCATATTATATATAAAATATTTATACATAAAATATAACGAAAAGTTCAATTTAACCAAAAATAGACTGTTTTATGTTAACAGAAGTATAAAACGAATGCGATACGTGACATATGTAGGAAACAACCAAGCACTTCATACATGAGGCGAATTTTCAATGGTTTTATTCAAAAGTGTGAATATAAATAGGTTATATAAAAGCAGTCATTATAAGTTACATTCTTGTAGGCAGCTACACTGAGAAAAAGTTTTTGTTGAATGAAACAAGGTTTGTTTTGGGCAACCAAATAAGTTGGTTGAATAGGGGCAATTAAATATTTTGTTCCTGAAACGAGATATTTTTTTGTTCTTATTTGGTGAAAGATTTGGTTGCTGCNATAGGGGCAATTAAATATTTTGTTCCTGAAACGAGATATTTTTTTGTTCTTATTTGGTGAAAGATTTGGTTGCTGCAATTAAAGACTCGTACAGCTCTACGCATACAATATATTCGATTTTTATTATAAAAAATTAAGCAGCACTGGGAAACGAACCCACAACGCTGGCACCCTAAAACTACGACTTAGCAACGTCGGCTTACCTGGTTGCTATAAAAATTGCATTTTTTATAAATATATTTATATATGAGATATATTACATTCATACATTTGCAGCTTTACTCTTTTTCAAGTTGAACTTGCTTCGTCGGGACTGCTTATACATACTAGTATTAAGGATCAATAAATACACTTAGAAAACAGTGTTACTATCCCAATTATCACAAAAATCATAAACAACCTCTCGAGCTTTAGNATCAATAAATACACTTAGAAAACAGTGTTACTATCCCAATTATCACAAAAATCATAAACAACCTCTCGAGCTTTAGATTCAAAAGAAGGCAATAAAATGATTCGATTAACCAAAGCCACCGAAATAAACGCAAGTACTGGACCAAGCTGATTATGTTGCTTTCTCAAATCCTGCAGTAAAAGAAACATCAGATCGTTTAGCCTAACGAAATGCTTATTTACTCTAATCAAAATATTAATTTGACCCTACAATGACGTTTGAAATGTTTACGGTACCTAATTTGATAAGTTGAACGTTTAATACAATTACAAATTTTTTTATTAGAATTTTTGTTACCTAACTGCATTTGTACAAACCTGAAAAAAAAAATGTGTTTCTAATGTTAAAAGAGAAATCACTGCACAATGCAGTCAATGTCATCTACTGAAAATTTAATTCGGTAAAAGGCACACGCTTATTTTTTATTCAATACTGAGTTTTGTAAATTTTTCAACTGAAAAAGTAGGTTATATTCTACCTACATTATAAAATTAATTCAGGCTTATTATAAGAGACCAGGAAATTTCGCGAATTCATTTGAGGACAAGCTAAGCTTCAACCACATGTGCATTTGACATTATTTTCAAATGGATCGCAGTTTGTTGGCCACGCCGAGGACGCATTTGAGCCAATAACTGATCAGCAAGAAAAACACGACCGAATCCTGTGCTACCTTGTCTGGGGCAAAACTTGAGCAACAGTCAATGAACAACTTACTGACGCTCCAGTGTACAAAAGACTGTGGAGTCTAGTTTGTTGCCTAATGAATCCACGAAATTTCCTGGTCTCTACATGCATTTGATGAGTCTACTGCAGGAATTATGGATGTCACTATTAAGTGAAAAATAAGTTAGATGTGGCAGTACAATGCTCTGTATGTGTAGAATCTACCACACGATATTCAAAGCAAAAACATAGACAAGTCAAGGCATAGCAACGATCGACAATATACCGGTACACTGCAAGAACGCCGTACACTTTACAAATAATGTTACATATTTAGTTTTGTACATATTTATCATGTTTTCCTAATCATCATTGCAAAAAACTTTCTCAGGTGGAAGTTCAGATATGTACACATTAGAATATAAGCCTCTCTCAAAAACGAGAGTTTTTACTTATATTCGTTCTCCTGCAAAACTCATTCCTAGTGACATCCATAATTTTTGCAGTAGACTCTACTTTTATTATAACATCAAACTTTAACTAGGGACGTGCAAAACTAGAGCTATTTTTTGCCATCAGGATAGACTTTACGGTAGTGTATGTACTCGAGCCGGCGACGTATGCTAATTGGTTGTTGCCTAGGTGACAAGCCAGTTACCACCTGACTGTACGGCACCACGTGTTTCGACGTTGCCATCATGAAGTGTTTATGTATTGGTGTACAGTCACCTTGGGCGTGGCAAATAAAGAACACTCCAATAGTAGGGTGGCTGTACATGTCTTTTAAGTATAACATGTCCTAAAAGAGTAACGCGAAATTTGCTAGTCTCTAGCTATAGCCATGACTGTGTTGTTTCCAGTGATATGTGGTTTGTACATGTACGGTTAAAGGCATAGCTGCGGTGTACAAATAACTAAAAGGATGAGTTGTTGTGTGTTGCTCTCAACCGAGAGTAGAGACTTGAAATGACTTCCGCGAGTTCACACCAGCCGGCCGCCCGGCCACACGGTAAATAATTAGCTTTCGTGCGGATTTTGAGGTTATACTAGCGTGAGTCGTGAAAGTGATTTTGTGGGCACTGGAGGTCTTCATCCGTAAACAATGCCAAAAAGTATAACGCCACCCAGCCACATTCTAAAAAAAAAAACAAGAAAGAAAGTATCAAGTAGCAGTTTTGGAGGGAGAAAAAACCAAGGCTACCGAATCTGAGCCAGATTCAACAAATCCGAAGTAAGTCACATGCTCATTTCATCGTGTATAGAATTTATTTAATGTGATATTCTATAGATTTTAATAAATGCGTGATTCGAGAATATTGATAATGTAACAGAATATACTGCGAAATATTTTTTTTCACAACTGTCAATAAAACAGGTTATATAACACAATAATAACTCGTTTATTATCACCATTATTACATTGGTTGAAATTGTCAGGGATATGGCAGTGAAAAAAATGTATATCACTACGCAGATAAAATTCCTGTCCCAGCAATGTAAAGTGCCTGCCAACCATGACAGAGTAGCGCGTGCGATCTTTAATGTTGGTTGCACCCTAATGGAATAAAGATTATCATCTTTAAAGCCTGTGTGACCTAGAAATCTAGGAGAATTGCAGGAGGAAAAGACAGGGGATTATAGGAAAAGGAATGAGTCGGGAATAGCAAATCCATATTTAAAAAAAAAAACATAAATAATAGTTTAAATATATCTGTACCATTGATTTATTTTTTGAAAAATATTTAAATTGACAGAATTTGTTTCCTAAATAACCTTGCCAAAAAAATCATTAAATCCAAAACAAATTATTTTTCGTTGAGGACATTTTTAAGTCGTTTATTTAATTCATTAATTATACTCTCATGGATGGACAATTTTTTTCCAGTTTTTGAAAAGGATTTCTTTAGGTTTAAATATAGAAGAAGTACTTTTACAAATAACTTTAACTTCATTATTGTATGTATTTTGTAAATTTATAATATTATTTATATTTACTGTCTTATATTTTAAACACAAAGTACTAATCATTTAAGCTGTGACCCATTTCCCTTCAAGTATACACATGTCCATACTTCGCCTCGCATGTGACGTTACTAAGTATATACTAGCACCATCCCAATTCCTAGTATTGTACACTGAGCATCTGTACTTGCCAAGTACACGAACTTGCTTACTTGCTGGGTGAATTTGCGTACTTACGCAGTCGCCATGCTTGTTTACTCTGTTTGGATAGCACGTTGGATATCATCAAACTTAAGTTCGAAAAGCAACAAATTCCATACATAAAATGTTGTTCAATTGTAAGGAAAATGTTCAGCTTGGTATTTTGGTTTGTGTTTCATAGGAATAACACGAGCGCGCATACACACACGCATACAAATGTTTGTAGTAGTTGCAAGATTAGCTTTCCCAACACCGGCAATTTTACTTTAATGTACATAAAAAACATATTTTATGCTGCATGTTCATATAATTTCCAAACACTCAATACCTGTTTTGTTTTGTGTTCCTAAACACACAGAATCCCGTTTTAACTTGTGGGGTTAGTTTAAAATAACCTTAATCTTCCACATGACTAATGCATTATTGCATTATTTGCAAAAACCATAAAGTTTATAGCTCAGATTGATTAAACACGTGTTTACTTTCTAGTACATGTTATTAACGCCAGGTTGTGCAACAAGTCAAGTACAACCAGAAAAACCCCGTCCCAATGGTCAGAGTAGGTACAAACAACGGCAAGTACGAATATGTATATACTTAACAAGTATGTACTGACGTGAACCGCGCGTTCACGAGCTCCTTTGTGCCCACTCTGACTGCTGCAGAGGAGTCCACTACACCAGACACACCACACCGACGGGCTTGTGGGCACGAGTGAGAGTGTGCATAATAGCATCAGTGTAATTGCATCAGTGTTTCTAATTTATTCAGTTTTATTAATAGCATCAGCGTATTTATTGTGTGTTATTAATTGTATCAGTGTATATATTTAATATCATAATTGTCATCATGGAAGACAGTCGACACAGCCACAGCCAGGGACATTTGACATTATACACTTGGCAATACTGTGGCTGGTACAATGGAAACATTTAGGATTAAAATAATTGTTTTTATTGTGTATTTATATAAGGGAAAATTATGTTGTCTTAGCTTAATTTAAATAATGTCACTTTCATCTCATAATCATTTTTTAGTGTATATTGTTCTTTATCGTTTCGCCGCTTGGCATCGGCTGCACTCAGGTAGCGGAAGTTGGGCCCACGCTTCCGCCCAGTTCTCTTCAGCTCTTCAACGCATCAAGACGTGTAAGCATCTTGCTCCGCAAAGGCCCTCGGTGCCGACATCTTAAGCTGAACTCATACTTACTGGCATATACTTAATTATATGAACCGGATCTTTTTTTTATTTGTTATAGCACCGACAGGAGAGCAACATTATTTTCATCGGATAGTTGTTAAGCGCAGTCGCGTTTCAAATTGTAAAGCCACATGGTCGCTCACAGTTCCAGGCCGTTAAGGCCACGTGTTTTGTACTAAAATTGTGAAGTTGTGTGTGTTCATTAAGGAGTCGCAAGTAATAAATAACTCCACAATCATCGTTAGTGTTTCATTTGTAATTTAATTAAGGTGTGCGAGGCAGCCTACAGCATCGCCATCGTGTGCGACGGAGTGTTAACCAGAGTCCCCTAGGCTATCGACAGAAACGACCCTCATTTCATCAGCTCACCGCAGAGCTGTGGCACCGTGTACATATTTCATACATCATCAGCTCTGGTAACACCACACGTCAAGTTGGATTTCCCAACTAGGGATGGGAATTTCACCGAGCCAGTGCTTGACCATGTCAGTAGCCTGTGTGTTGCTGATTAATTTTCTTGTTAATTGCATAATAGTTTTTACTGTTTAATGATGTCTTGTCATCTGGTCCATTATATTAGGCATAGTGTAAGCATTGAATTATATATGCTTTTTAAAAGTTTATTTCAAGTTTACCAGATATGTAAATGTCATATCACAAAAATTCTACTTAAAATTGAACAGTTTTTATTTTGGTGTATTTCTGTTCTTCAAATCTTTTAATATCATACTGAAACCTTTACATATATTATTGGCTATTGTTGTTAAGAGTAGGGAAATGGTCATAGCAACACTTGACTTATCATAAAATCACTGTTTTCATTTCATCGAACACCAATATATATCACACCGTTGTACTTTCTCTTCCTTTACATAAATGTCTCATCTCTACTCTAAAAACACACACTGTTGCATGATGGGTACAAAGTCATAGATACATACACTAACAGGATATAACAAGAACAAATTTCTGTGCCTCACACCTCAATTATTTTTATCCAACACTTCCCCTTGAGGCATGATATTTGAGTCTTGTTGTACAGCAAAACAAAATTATGGAAAACACATAAGATAAGCTTCCTGGACAATTATTTGGTGCGAGCAGCATTCAAGGCTTTTGTTGGCAAATCAGCTGGATTTTCCCTATCTGCCACATGTTGCACTTTTCTATTCTCCTTTTCTGACATATCTTTTACGAAATAGAATTTGATGTCAGTGTGCTATATCCTCTCTGTCACCTCCCAAGTCTTGCTCATGGAAATGGCAGTTTCATTGTCTGAGAAGATATGGGAGGGAACAGGTGAAAGCCCATTCTGTCCAAGATCTGACAAAAACAGTGATAGCCACCTAGTCTCATAGATCGCGTAGTACTCTGCTACTACTGTGGAATCAGCCACACACCTCTGTTTCCTTGACAACCAGATGATTGTCCCCCACCCAAGGTTGCAGGGACCCCAGTGAACGAGGGCGAAACCATCATCATTAAAGAGGGCCTACAGCATAGGACTAATAAATATGATGAGGGAGCCAGGAAATAGTGCTTTGCTTCAGTGAAGAATGCAACGGCGAGACTAACAGCCTGCCACAAGAAGAAGAAAAATACATAGTTCCATTGGTTGAGTGGACGACTACATGACACCACCTACCATGCAACAGTTCACCAGGCGAAGATGGTGAAAGATTGTGGTTGTGAAAAAAAATTAAAAAAGCCACTGGCAGTGCAGTGAATGCTAAGTGTAAAGGCCGAAAAAATAATTTTGGTTTGTGCATAATGCAAGCATGTAGGTAACGTGAAGTGACCAGAAATACATTTATAAGCATGTGTGTTTAAGCAAAAGGCAATAGGGAAACTTGAGAAAAATAATATAAAAACATAATGTGGTCAGAAATCATATTTATGTTCAATTACCTTGAGGTGTGTATGGAAAGAAAAATATACTGAAATATTCTATTTTGTAAAAAAAATACAGCGGGGAAGGCACTCAATCATGTTTGAAGTATTTGTCATAAAAAGATAATGGGTTAATAATTTAGAGAGATACATACACATATGTGTTATTTATAAATGCACTCGATAAGTTTCCAAGCAAGACTGACTTTATTTAGAGTAAAACAACATGGTGCCAGGCATAACAGCAACTTAACAAACTACATAGGATAACATGATACAGACATAATATACATAATCGATTTTGAAATACAGAATAACAACACCCCCACTATTTCAAAATGTACCTAATCCTAATTTATTTACAAAATAACTGTGTTTGACACTAAACAGTCTATTAGTTAAAATGTCAGCTGTAATTTCACTTATAGGCAAATATTTAGTATCTATCAAATTATTTATTACAGCCTCCCTGACAAAAAGCTTTATGATGTCAATGTGTTTTGACCTCTTATGTAATATGGGGTTAACAGACAGTTTTTGTGCACCCTGATTATCATTGTAAACAATTATTTTACCATAAAATCTTATTAAATCAGATAATACATTTTTTAAATATATGGGTTTTTTTTACAGCTTCACTGAGAACCATGTATTCTGCCTCTATGCTAGAGAGGGCAACTGTTTTTTGTTTATTGCTTTCCCAGGAAACAGCACCACCCAAAAAACTTAAAACAAACCTGGTTTAGGAATTTCTGTCCCTTCTATTGCTGGCCCAATCAGTGTCCATAAAACCCTCTAAATCACAATTATATTTTGAAAATTTTAAAGAATATGTTTTTGTACCTTTCAAATATTTAAGTACACGTTTGTCATATCTCCAATGGCAATTAGTAGAGCAGTTATTAAATTGGCTTAAAATACTCACAGAAAATGCAATATCAGGATGTGCCATGACTACTAAATACATTAAACTACCAATGAGTCTTTGATAAGGCACATTTCTATCACAAGTCCTGATTTTCCTGTTGGTACTATCATGAAAGCTTTCTGACGATGTTGATACATTTTACAATCTGACATGTTAAACCTTTTCAACAACTGTTCAACATAACTTTCTTGGTTTAAAGTTATACTATTATTACTATCACCTCTTTTGAACCTAACTCCCAAGCAGTTCTTGGCTTCCCCAAGATCTTTTATTTTGAACTGTGAACCTAACTCAATTTTCAATAAATCAGTGTTATTACAATTATTTGAAAATATTAAGAAATCATCGACATATAGAGCTATAATGGCATATAAACCACTCTCCTTTTTTGTATAAATGCAAGGTTCATGTGATAACCTTTTATACCCTAGTTTTAACAAAAAATCATCTACTTTTTTATACCAAGCTCTTGAGGTTTGCTTCAATCCATAAATAGCTCTTTTAAGTTTACAAATTGTATTTTCGGGGCCTTTAATAACCAAATTTTCTGGTTGCTCGTATACACACACTCCTCAAGCAATCCATTAAGGAATAGAGTTTTTACGTCTAAATATTATATTTTTAAATTTAATTAACCATTTTAAAGTTGAATGTCTAATTATTTGGGCAAATGTCTCAGTATAATCTATACCCTCTTTTTGGGTATATCCCTTAGCTACTAATCTATCACGATAACTAACTTTAATATGAGCATCACTCTTCACTTGAAACACCCACTTGCACTCAATAATTGTGCCTCTTTCTGGCAAATCCACTAATTCCCATGCTTCATACTCTTGGAAAGCTTTCATCTCGGCAATCATTGCTTCATTTCATTTCTCCCCATCAGGTCGAGATAAAGCTTCGGACACTGTCAGTGGAACATGTTCAAGATCAGTCTAATCAATACATACAGTGGATGGGCAAAATAATATGAACACCTGACATATACACAATATTTATTTATTAATAAGGTGATAGCACTACCATTTGCTTTTAGAACAGCTGAAATTCTTCGCGGAATAGATTCGTAGAGTTTCTGAATAGTTTCCAACGGAATGTTGTTCCATTCTTGTACCAAAACATCTGCCAATTGCTCCAATGATGTTGGAGATGGCAATCTGCTCCTCCCTCTCTGCTCTAAAACTCCCCATAACGGTTCAATTATGTTGAGGTCTGGCCAGGGAAGATGTTTGATGATATTCTGATGCTCCTCAAACCAAGACTGAACCTTTTGGGCTGTGTGTATGGGCACATTATCATCTTGGAATATGGCTGTGTTTGGCAGCAATATGCTAGTCATAGTAAGAACTTCATCATTGAGGATGTCGAGATATTCATTCGCAGTAATCCGGCCAGTGATTGGAATGAGAGGACCAGCTGAATACCACTATATAGTCGCCCAAATCATAATGGAACCTCCCCCATGCTTGACTGTAGGAATCAGGCAGTCCGGATCGTAGGCTTCTTTTGGGGTGCTCCATACATAAACCCGGCCGTTTGTAGGAAACAATGTAAACGATGATTCATCGGACCATACCACATTATTTTAATCATCAAGTGTCCAGGTTTTATGATCGTGGCACCACTTCTTTCGCAGCTTAGCATTGGCTTCCATTATAAAAGGTTTCGCAATTTCAGCCCTTCCATGAATGTTAGCTTTGTGGAGCTCCCGCCGTACTGTTTTTGTCGAAACAGTATTACTCAAGTGAGTGTTGAATTATGCTGTTACTTTTGCAGCGGTAGTTTTATGTTGTCTGGCCACAATTATTTTTGATGTTCATCAGTCTCTGTCAGTTAACTTTGGGTTTCGCCCACTATTCCTCTTCGCCGATGATTTTTTACCATGTTTTGTGTATGCTGTCATTACCGTGGATACTGTCGCTCGTGAAACGTTAAACAATTTAGCTGTTTTCGTCACAGACACTCCTGCTAACCAAGCACCAACGATTTGCCCTCTTTCGAAGTCTGAGAGATCACACATTTCACCGATCGCTTGTTTTAAGCATCGCAGAACAAAGCGTATAATGCACTGGAATATAACCTACAAGACTTAGCACATAAACTGTGCAATACATACGCGTCGCATTATTTTCACTGAAGCAGTGTTGCCAAAATGCAACAAAATGTACTATATTGCATGGTGTTCATATTATTTTGTTCATATCCTGTAGACATGTCACAAAATCTTCAACATTTTTAGGTTTCCTTTCTCTCTCAGATCTTCTCACTGCTTCTGGCACTTCATTATAAGGAATAACAAATTTAGTATCAGTTAAATGTCACTAAAGAAATCCTTCTGATTTTCATCCCCCACTAAATCTGAGTCTTCCTTTGTTTCTTTTTCAGGCTTGTTTACCATAATACCAACCTCACTATTGATATTTTCCATTATTGTTACGTCTCTACTGGTAATTACTTCTCTGTTGCTTCGATTGTGCACTCTATATCCCTTTGTGTTTTCTCCATATCCAACCAAAATTTGTTTTGTAACCTTTCTGTCCCACTTCAACCTTCTTTCTTTCGGAACATGTACCGTCACAGTACTTCCAAAAATTCTTAGGTGACTCACATCGGGTTTAACACCTGACCAATATTCATATGGTGTTTTGTTCAAACCTCAGGCTAACGATCTGTTACGCAAGTAAACCGCTGTGTTTACTGCCTCTACCCAAAAAAACTTTCTTCATGTTAGCGTAAAATAATAAGTACTTAGCCTTTTCAACAATCGTGCGATTTAAATGCTCTGACATCCCATTTTGTTGTGGAGTATAGAGGTTAGTTTTCTGGTGAATGATTCCATTAGATTTTAAATACCTTCAAATTCTTTTGAACGAAATTCACCACCATTGTCTGTCCTTAAAATTTTATCTTTTAAATTTTTCTGATTTTCAGGCATGCTTTTAAATTCATCCTTGATCTTGATAAAATATATACAAGCCATTTGACTGAAATTATCTTCAAAAGACACAAAAAATCTTGAACTACCCAATGACGTGGTTTCCATAGGCCCACACACGTCAGCATGTATAACTTCTAACCCCCTTTTTGGCTCTATTACCTTTATGTGAGAATGGCAATCTTGATTGTTTGCCCTCGCAACACACCACACAGTTTTATCTTTGGATTCAAACTTCACTATTAAAGTCGAGACCTTCAACCAAACCATTTTTCATTTTTTGCAAAACTTTGCTATTTATACTGCCAAATCTTCTGTGCCATGTTTCTCCTGTGGCTATACAAGATGTAAGTAAACAACTGTTGTCTTTCTCAGTGTTTCATTTATACACACCATCCACAAGATCAGCTGTAGCCACTAATTCATTGTTCTTGTTATAGATTTTACAACAGTCAAACTCAAAATTCACTGTTTCCCCATTTTTTTATTATTTGGCTTACAGATAAAAGGTTTGTAGCCAATTCGGGTACACAAAGAACATTTTTAACTTCTATGTTAAAGCGACATTCATCAACAACTGTTTTAAGTTCAACACTGCATATGCAAGTTACTTGAATCTTTTCTCTGTTGGCCACCATAAGTTCCTTTATGGCTGGATCTTCAGACTTGTTTTTAAAATAAAACAACGTATCGTACAAAGACAGGGCAATGACTAATTTTATTTTTTAAAAATCTTAACTGCTAACGACAGACGTAGATGGCAGCACTAGACATATATTGTAGATATCATAACAACACCCCCACTATATCTAACAATATATACGCTTATATTAAACAATTTGCACACCCAATTTATCTAAAATTTTATAATGTTTAACAGAACATAAACTTTTGGTGAACAAATCAGCAGGCATTTCAGCCGTAGGCAAATACTTAACATTTACAACATTATTTGCCACTCATTCTCTACAGAAATGATATTTTATGTCGATGTGTTTGGTTCTCTTATGAAAAACTGGTTTTATAGTTAACTTTAGTGCACTCTGATTGTCATTGAACAGATCAATAGTATACCTATTTTGTGTAATTTCACATTGCAAATTTCTTAAATAAACAGCCTCTTTACAAGCTTCTGTTATCGCCATGTACTCGGCCTCACTACTTGACAAAGCAACTGTTTTCTGTTTCTTTGTTTCCCAAGATATTACACAACCAGATAAAGTAAAACAAATTCCAGTATATGACCCCCTGTCAATAACATTTCCTGCCCAAAGTCGTAGTCGCTTAGGAAGATTATAACTTGATGGTAATCGTCTTATGAATAAACCAAAATCTCTAGTACATTTTTAATACCTCAATAACCGCTTAACATATGCACAATGTTCTTTAGAATAACAATTATTGAATTGGCTTAAATACCCAACTGTATATGCTATATCCGGTCTGGTCAAAACCGTTAAATACATAAGACATCCAATTATCTGTTGATAAGGAAAATTACCTACACAATGCTCACTGTTAGATACATTCAACTTAGTCTCCATTGGAGTCCGAACTGGTTTACATTGACTCATATTAAATTTATACAGCAGCTGATCAATATAATCTCTTTGACTTAATGTTATTGTTTGCTGAGATTTATCAACAGTAACATTTACACCTAGACATTTTTTTATTTCTCCTAAATCTTTTATTTTGAACTGATTTGCTAGGACATGCTTCAAATGATTAGTCTCATTAATATCATTTGAGAAAATAAAAAAGTCATCGACAAATAATGTGACTACAGTTTTCAACTGATTTTTCATTTTTGTATACAAACATGGTTCTATTTTAGACTTATTATAACCCATGTTTAACAAACATTCATCTACTTTTTTGTACCAAGCTCTTGAAGACTGTTTCAGCCCATAAATAGCCTTTTTTAATTTAAGCACTTGGCCATTTTCTGTTTTTTCTGAAAAACCTTTTGGTATCTGCATATAAATAGTTTCTTCAAGAGTACCATTCAAAAAAGCAGTTGTAACATCTAGATGCGTAGTTTTAAATCCTAGTTGTACTGACAATGCAAAAAGTAATCTCAACGTTGTATGTCTCACTACCGGAGAAAAAGTTTCTGTAAAGTCCACACCTTCAACTTGCGTAAAACCTTTTGCCACTAAACGCGCACGAAAACGGACTTTATTTTCACTATCATACTTTTTACGAAGCACCCACTTGCACTGTACAACTCTACCGTCTTCTGGAGCATCACTCAACTCCCACGCATCATTGTCTTTGAAACATTGTAACTCTTCTCTCATAGCCGCCTCCCACTGCTCCTTTTCAGGCCCACTTAAAGCGTCGTGCAGAGACAGACCAGCCGCATCATCATATGTTTGACCGTCAACACACAGATTAGAGAACCCATATCTGTCAGGAACCTTCCTTACCCGCTTGGGTAGGCACTTTTGGCTTTCCTGCTCTTCGTCCTTCAGTGTGCTATCTGCATCTTCATATTCACTGGGAACATATGACTCATCATCATATCGGAAACTGTCTATAGAACTTTCAGAGTTATTTTGTATAGACTCAGGTTCTTGTTGTTCATCATCAGCAGGTTCCTTACGATCCCCCACTGAATCAACATTCTGAAAATTCTGATCAGCTTGCACCTCGATGAGATTTTCAGATTTTGATTCCTTCTCGATGATGATCACGTCCCTACTGGTTGATACTTTCCTGGTTTCTGGATCATAGACCCGATATCCCTTTACATTATCTGGATATCCTATGAGAATGCATTTAGTTGCCTTCTTGTCCCACTTCTTGCGCTTTTCTTTAGGTACATGGACCATCACAGTGCTACCAAAAATTCTAATATGACTAATATCTGGTTTGGAGCCAGTCCACAACTCATACGGAGTTCTATTATTCAACGTCGCTGCCACAATTCTATTCTGCAGATACACTGCCGTATTGGTGGCTTCACCCCAGAATTCTTTGCCTAAATTGGCATCAAAAAGTAGACACCTTGCCTTTTCTACTACTGTACGATTAAATCGTTCGCACAGTCCATTCTGTTCTGGAGTGTATGGATTGCTCTTCTGATGAATCATGCCGGCACTATTCAGGTAATCTTGAAATTCTTTGTTGCAGTACTCGAGCCCGTTGTCACTTCTTAATACTTTGATTGTCCTCTTTGTTTGATTTTCCACTTGAGCTTTGAAAATTTTGAAATACTTCAAAGCCTCATTCTTGTGTTTCAGAAAATAAACAAAAGTCATCCGACTATAATCGTCAACAAACAACAAGAAGTATCTCGAGCCGCCTATGGACACATTCTCCATAGGTCCACAGATGTCTGTATGCACAATATCTAGTAGATTACTGCTGCGCTGGCCAGTGCTCCTAAATGGTAACCGGCACTGTTTCCCTTCACAACATGTAGTACATGAGGACTTGCTTATTTCTACCTTCTCATCAAGGGACATACCCTGCACAGCATTCTTCATTTTATTTAAATAATCTTTATTAACGTGTCCCAATCTGCGATGCCAAGTTGTTCCTGACACAACTGAAGCTGCCAAACATTCTGGTTGTAACAAATTAACTTTGTACACTCCGTTGACCAACACTGCCTCAGCAACCAACTCATTATTCTGGTTGTAAACTGAGCAACCGTCTTCCTTGAAAGATACACTGTTGCCTTTTTCAATTAACTGGCTAACAGATAATAAGTTCGTTGTCAAACTCGGTACACAAAACACGTTCTCCACTACGATGTCATACTCGTGACTGTCGGTCGTAGTTGTGATTTTAACATCGCCGGAACAAATTACTGGTACACTCTGACTGTTTGCAACAACAATTTCCTTTTGTTCATACTTTGCATTCATAACCCAACTTTGATTAGCTGTTAAGTGTACACTTGCGCCTGAGTCGATATACCACTCGTCTTTGTTGAAACTTCCACTCAGGAATACTGCACTAAAAGCATTTGACTGCATTCGAGTACTATTTTTCTGCATTGACGAGGTATTTTCATTATTTGTGCACTGGTTTTTATAATGGCCGGTTTGTTTACATCGATAACATTTTATCTGTTTGACATTTGACTTTGACTTTGAAGGTTGAGTGTTGCCAACATCATTCTTTCCGGCCATAGACCAATTATTCTGCTTTCCCTTGAACCTAGAACGAGCCGCAAAAGCGCCGCTAACTTCACACTCATCATCATGACTTGCCAAATCCATATCCAACAGCTTTGTTTTGATAGAATCTGCCGTCATTTGAATGCCTGAATGCTCAATTGCCATGATCATAGGGGAAAAACGATCAGGCAATCCTGCTAATAGTAACGATCCTGTCCACTGATCATTAATTTCAAATCCTGTTCCGCTGAGTTTCTGTGCTGTATCGATAATCTGCGTCACATACGACGTCATCGAACTGCAACTCTCTCGGCGAATCGAAATCAAATTCCGTAGCAAACTTATTCTTCGTGAAAAACCGCTATCATCGAATAATTGTTTCAACTTTGCCCACAATTCTTTCGAAGATGTAACATTTTTTACGTGAATGTATAAAGACGGGTCGATGGTCATAATCAACTTCGCTTTGGTTCTTTCGTCATCTGCAGAATTTATTTCTTTATCGACTTCTGGCTTCACACAATGTTTCGTGCCTTCGAGTATTAAGAAATTCTCCGCCGCGAAACACCATTCGTTGTAATTATCACGTCCCTTTAACTTGGGAACGTTAACAAGATAGTTCGTTGACATTTTGAATCTGATGCACTAAACTTGTTCAGTCCGATAAATACAACAATCCGTCACGTCACAGTTCAATCGCGCACTTTTTGTAATCTGCTTTTAACACTTGCTAAACGTAACTGCAAAATACTTCTTAAAAGCAACAAAATCGCGAAACTTTTGTTTTGTAGAGCGAACGGCCCATAACCTAAAATAAAACAACGTATCGTACAAAGACAGAGCAACGACTGATTTTATTTTTAAAAAAATCTTAACTGCTAACGACAGACGTAGATGGCAGCACTAGACATATATTGTAGATATCATAACAACCGTTTTTAATAAACTCTGCCTTTGCGGTAAGATGAGATCTAGCTCCTGAGCCCACATACCAATCCGTCTTTTAAAAATTTCCAGTGAGAAACACTGCGCTGAACGTATTCGAAGTATCGTGTTTTTTATCATATGATTTACCGTTTGGGCACTTGTTTTTAAAATGTCCAGTTTGTTTACAATTATAGCACTTGACCTATGAAAAGTCTCTTATCATTTTTCTGATTATCACTACCGTTTTTGGCTCCTCGTTTCTGGTAGTGTTTACCACTGCCACGAAAGTTTACTTTTCCCGCAAATGCACTACCACTCTCACCAACACAACCTTCCATATTCAGCAATTTTGTTTTGATATAATCTGTAGATATGGCAATACTTGAGTGTTCAATAGCCATTATCATTGGGGAAAATTTTTCGGGTAATCCCGCCAACAGTAATGCACCAATCCATTCGTCATCGATTTTGAAACCCGTTCCACAAAGTTTTTGACCTGTTTCAACAATTTGATTGGCGTAATTAGACATTGAATTGCAATTTTCAAGTCTGGTGTAGATCAGTCTTCTTAATAAACTAATTTTTCTAGTATAATCTGAGTCGTCATTTAACCTCTTCAAGGTATCCCAGATTTCCTTTGCAGTTTTCGCTTCTTTTACATGGATAAACAGTGAAGGATCTAGTGTCAGCACTGATTTTACTTTGGCTTTAGCTTTCTTATCACTGTCCGTCTCCATGTCATCGAAAAACGTCGATAACCCCTCAAGTACAAGGTAGTTTTCCACAGCAAAGGTCAAATTGCTGCAATTTTGGCACAACTGACATATCATTTACTGCCATTTTTGAGTAGAGTCTACACGCACTTATATTCACGAGAAAACCGCGTTTTAACTGGAAATAAATGGTCCTGGGCACATAACCTGTTATTTATAAATGCAATCGATGGATTTCCAAGCAAGACTGACTACATAGGATAACATGATACAGACATAGTATACAGATATAATATACATCATCAATTTTGAAATACAGAATAACAACAATATGTATAATGTTGCTGTAAATAAATAGCCATGGAAGAAATACATGTTTTTATAAAATAATTTATGTAATCCCATGTCACAAAAAATCATAAGTGCATTTTAAAACATAAATTAAAGGGCCAATAATGGTAAAAAGAAAAAACTCAGGTCCGAAAGCATCTGTGTGAAAGTGCTAACTTACAGATCTGCACTTGAGCAATATCAGATAGGCAGACTTTATACATGCGCATATGCACATCCTGCCACACGTTTTCACTGGTCTGCACTTGTACTGAATCAGGTTACTAGAGCCTACACACATGTATGTGAAGTACAGCATTTGTGTTTGCCAACCACACTCCCCATGCACATAATCACCAAAATTAAATTCTCATACAAAGTGACTCGTAATCATAGGATTGTACTGTCATACTGTCGCACATTACGAAGAGTCGCCCCTGAATTGGTTGCCACAAAACACCAAAGCGAGCGAAGTCAGTTCCCTACAGTCCATTATGAATGCATGCATGCATGCTTGCTGAAAAGAAAAGTATATACATCACATATTGATTTCTGGCAGGAATAACGGTTGTCGGGCTAACACAATTTCCAGGCTCACAACAGACCATGAGCAGTTGCCTCGGTTCATACGACCGGGAAGTTAAGTTCCAAAATCTTCAGTGCTGCATGCAGGTAACATCGACACTTTTCATGTAAGTGTTTAGGTAGCCAATGTTCCAGTAGCTGAATTTGATGATAGAGTGACAGGGTATGACACCTTCTAAAATATTGTCAGGAAGAAATGGGCACATATTTGCTCAATGTCCAGCAGCCAAATGAATGTGTGGAAATGCTCTGGCTGCTAAGTTTATCAAAAACAAACAGACAGGCCACAATTATGCCCCAGTCAACCAGAATTCCATCATGTCCCAAAATGTGAAATCAACGAAGGTCCCTCATTCTGCTCATTTCCCTCGGACATTAAATAAACTTCACAGTTGAGGACATGCATCTGAAAAACAGATGAACATGAAATTTAATTAAGAAGGCATACATTTATTATTGAAGTTTTATTTATCGATCCCAGCAGTTTCCTTCTCTAACCCCACTTGGATCCATGGTATTCCGCCTCGTTCACTCTAAAATTTTAGGCTTTGCTTTTGTGTAANGCCCGCTTCTCTCAAAATGTGAAGCAGGTTTTATTCCTGATGGTCCCCTCCAGATTTCCATATGCCAGAAAAATGACGGTCGTTGTCATTGATCAATGAGCTTCCCTTGCGTGCTTCCCTTTCTCCCTCAGTTGCATTTTATCTCAGTTCCGGAAAATGTTTCACGTCATACTCGGTCTACAGAACATACATCACTTGTTGGTTTTTTTCAGTTGATGGAGGAAGGCTTAATAAGCTCTTTGAGCCAGATGGTGACCACGCACACAGGGAAAAAATTCTAATATAGGAGTCAGTACATGACATTACCTTTCATCACACGTCCAGCACACCACCAGCAGCCCCCTGCTTGAGATTGCTGCTCACCTTTATGCAGGACCATGCTGTGAAAAATAACAGCTTTGAGATACTGGATCATAAATCCAGGGTTACAATATCCCAGGAAGTGATCGTTGAAACACTCCTGTCAATGATACTGAGCACAATGGCAAACATTACTTAAAATATTTGATAAAGGAATGAAAATTTTAAGTTATGTTATTCACTGCACTGAAAAACTATATTCTTGAAGATATAACATTGAATCTGACCCAAGTTGGTGTTGTTTTAAAATTTTTCATAGCAATTATGTCAAAGACACATCCCGTTACCGGATAATAAGGCCTTTATCTGCTTATGAAATCAGAAATTATTTTACCTGCCTCGCTATAAAAGAGCAAAGAAAGCTCCGTACTCCCTCGGCTGAAATTGCACCCATACATACTGCTAGTACAGAAGGTAGAGTGCAAAACTACGTACATTATTCCTTCGCCAGAGATGAAGTGATTTTGGTAACCATGAACAAGAAGTGTTGTCAAAACCCTCTTCCCAATGCAGACACAGAGAAGCCCGAAATGTAGCTGCAAACATGAAAAATGCCGGAGTGAAACAGACTTCACACTCCTAATTATAGTTCCACCCTTCGTCTAATCAAATCCAAGGAGATCAGACATCCATTTGTTAATGGTTGTTACACAAAAATACCAGGTAGGTGCAGAGCCGTCAACCCAAGGAGCCATACGTACACTTCAAACACCCAGCTGCCCAGAAATGCACTGAAGTGGGTGGGACGCTAAATATTTTTCGCCCCTTAAAGACAGTCAATACTGACTTCAATCAGTACATCTATCTCATGGAGAAACTAGAGTGTGAAAAATGTCCTGGTGTTCTACAAACAAATAACACATTTGTAAATAATGCTTCCACCCACTTTTCACACTGACTGGAAAATGGGGTACGGAGAAACTGGTGAAAAAAAATACAAGGCTCAGGAATTACCTATTTGAATCACACACACAAGAAATAAAAGAAAAAACTTATTTTTTCCGACAGGTGAGACTATGAATCTCCAGATTTGCTGGTCAATATCAAATTGATTATCACTTGAAATGAGATGCAGCAATAAACAGGACTTTTACACTGTTTCTTTAAGGGAGAAAAAAAAATATATGCACAAAAGACATAAAAGAAAAATGAAAGCGAGCTGATGAGGAAACCATTATGTTTTGTAAATGCAATACATGGAAGTATTCTGAGAAAATCCCAAATGCCCTGTTCGTGCGAGAAGTAGTAGTAGATAATTCATCCATCCTTACGTGTGACGAGGGACTGTTGCCCGATGGATAAAGAAATTTTTACCACAAAAAAAACCTTGCAACCTCCGCAATGCATGGAAGCACTCTGAGAAAATCCCACATCCCCTATTCGACCACCAGAAGGGACCGCAAATAATACGTATTTACACGTGACGAGGGACTGTTGCCCGATGGATGAAGAATTTTTACACCACAACAAAAAATGAGGCCTCAGCTTCGTCGATGGTACCTGCATGCAGCACTGAAGATTTCTGCACTTGCCTTCCCGGTTGTATGCACCGAGGCAGCTACTCGCAGTCTGTTACGAGCCTGGAAATTGTGGTGGCTCACATGAGCCCAACAACAGTTCTGTTGGTGTACTCTAGTGGTCGGTTGGTGCTGAAGACTTGAGTTACCAGTGCTGCACTGCAGTTGGTCACTGCAGGGGGGTGGAGAAGAGAGTTGCACAAATGGGGTTTATCAGTCAATCTATGGTAACTAATTGGTGGTGTGGTGCAGCTATTCGATAAATTTACTGTGCATAAAGCTATGGAAATCGAAATTTTCTTGTCTGAAGCAATAGCAATATTTGTTTATCTTTGAAGAATCGGGGCTTCATGAGGAGCTAGGATTATTTTCTACCAGGTATTCCGAATATCACAATGGATTCATTCCTCCATTTGTTAATAATACTGTATATATTGAAAAAAATTTTACTTGGACTTGGAATAAAT
Source organism: Clitarchus hookeri (assembly GCA_002778355.1). Lineage (NCBI taxonomy): Eukaryota > Metazoa > Arthropoda > Insecta > Phasmatodea > Phasmatidae > Clitarchus > Clitarchus hookeri. The sequence continues at coordinate 424,647 of NQII01001735.1, forward strand.
TTTTTTACTGTTCAGGTGAGCTCCAGCTTTCGGTGGGACCTTTTTCTATTGATGATGGATGGTAAATTTTATTTTCAGTAGCAGTTTAGGGTGCTTGAATTTTTTTCATATTACGCATTACAAATTTTGTGTGATTGTGCCTTGAGACCGTTACAATGTGTTTGGCAGCCCATTTTACAAATTACTGTGTCTTGCGTACATATCAGACACTGGGGGTTCACATTTCTGAGCTCTGCACATGTATCAGTGTCATAAACACAATGGTTTTCTTCTGGAGGGGTGGAACAGATTACGATTAGGTAGTACACAGAGTTATTATTATTTATTTTTTCTTGCTTATGCAAGTAATATTACAGAAGGAATATGTGAGCAAAATGTGTATACCTGCATTTTTATTTTTTTTTACTGGTAGAGATATATGTGGTTAGATGGATGACTAAGGGAGGGAAAAAATTATTCGTAATAAATTACAGGTAGGAACAAAAAATTATTAACCCATTCAATAATGAGCATGAAACTTACCTTTTTGTAGCCCTTTTTGCCTCTAAATATATTCTGTACCATATAAGAAGGCCACTTTTTGACAGCTCGGCGAATGTAGCGCCACTGTTTACATCTGACTACGTATCCTTCCGCCATCAGCTGGTCCGTCACGTCGGGGCTGGATTTTTTATCAACACGCTGTCAGCTAATCCACTTCTCATTGTACTGTAATGCTAAACAAATTTTAAGATATTTTAAGACTGACATCTGTCTAAAAATATAAGTAGGTTATAAAGTAAAAATATAAAATGTTCGATATTTGATAACTCATTTTTAATTTGTCCGAGATAGTGAATTTGGGTTAAAATTTGCGAGACGGTCTGTTGTATATATTATTACACTTTGGACGTTATAGCTAATATATACGAGTTGGAAATATGTGACGTGGAATAACGTTAGAATTGCTTAAAAACTATTCACGCGTGTCTCACTTTCTACGGAAACAAGGAGATGGGTTTCGAGAGAACAATATGGCGTATAATTTACGTAGACGAACGATTACCGGCTGAATATAAATGACTTGTACTCCAGATCGTTGTAAATGAAATATATGTTACTTTAAAAATTATGCAAAGCTCGTGTAAAAATATAACTATTGGCATATGTTTGTAAATTCGTTATATATCGCGCAAGAAAGAGGTTCATTTCTGGCTGGTAATAGCTCGCAGCACGTCACGGCGAAGTTTTGAGTAACTCTCTTTATGGTCAACAGATAGCGTATTTTTTAAAGTTGATAAAAAATTCGTGTTGTTTCGTCAAATTAGTAGAAAAAATAATTCAACGATATTATCCAATATTTCTGTATGTTTTTGGAATTAATATCATGGACGTGTTGAAAGCAGGGTTTGAGATGGATGATACGACGTGAAAAAGCTTTCTGAAGTTAGCACAACTTCAGAAAACTTTTCCACGTCGTATCGTTCTATCGTACATTTCATTTTGAGCACCTAAACATAACTACATTATCACGAAGTTTAGTTTTTAACGCTAACAACCATTGTTTTGTGACCTCGTAAAATAAAATGTATTATTAAATCTACGAACTCTTTCTTATCCGCGCATTTTCTGCTTTTATGATGTGCATCGGCAGTGCACTCAGAATAGCCAACGTAATTTTAACTTTTGTTCGTTCGTGCATCAGCTGATACAGGATTTTGTAAATGACGCTTTGTTTGTTTCGTAAACGTTAAGTTGCCACTCACTGACTGTCAGAAAGTGGCCTTCTTATACGGTATGGACCTATCACCGGCATTCGGAAACAAAATGCGAAATACAAAACAGTCTCGATTACTTACTAAGACACATTCATTATTAAGGGGAAGGGTACTTGTATTCTCTTCCACGTTGCTGCATTAATAAATTTTAATGTGAAGTGTATAATTTTCAGGCATGCAAAATAATTTTTTTCCTAAAGGAGGTAAGTATTTGCTTTATGGCAATGTGTGTAATTTGCGTTTTCCGCCAGTTTTTTTTATCCATATATAGTTCATTGCATTATATTAAGATACTATGTTAATTGTAGGTGCAAAAAAATATAACAATGGCATTAGAATATACAACTGATGGTGCATGAAAAGGCTTGAATACAGAGGGAATATGGACTGTAGCCATTAAATATGGATAATTCTATTGTTATCGGGCTGGTATGTAGATGCGTCGAATAAAAAAACATTGCTCGAGATGGTTTAAAAAAATTCACGGAAGACGTGATTAAAGTTTATAGGACCTGTGCAGGCTAGAAATTATAATATTTTTGGATGGGGAGAAAATGTAATGGTAACTTTGCATCATCTCAAATCTGGAGTTGAGCAACTCCGAGTGTTCGTGGGCGAGTTTTCTTTATGCTGGTTATGTGAAATTTTCTCTGAATTGTTATTTTTACCCTGTCAGTCGCTACTATGTATTTTTTGACTGTTAGTGGGATACTCGTAACAATTGCCATATATATATATATANTTTTTTTTTTTTTTTTTTTTTTTTTTTTTTTTTTTTTTTTTTTTTTTTAGTGGCTGCTACAGATATTTTTACTGACGACGGTAAGTAAAATTATGTAAATGTTTTATTTTTCTGTTGCTGGTGGTAACTAAACATTTTGCAGCTGATGTGGCAGTTGTGAGATAGCAAATTTTATTTTCTCGCATCCATGATGATTACAGATTTTAGAGGTGGTACAGGAACAATTTTTTGTATCTTTGATAAATAATTTAAATATATAAATTTTTAACACTAAAAACTTTAAAATTAAAAAAAAGGTTAATTTTTTAAAAATTTAAATTCATGTTATATGCTTGTTAGGGTTTGTACTTTCCTCACATGTGCCAAGGATCGCAAATCATTGCTATGTGAATATCATCCGACTAGGGTTTGTTGGGTAGGAGTTTGAAACGTAACTTAAAACATGACCGTCTTTTATCTGGGGTTTTTCTGGTACTTTTTACTTTATCTCGTGTATTTATATGTAGGTGGGTTCATTTTACCCAGCTTAGTTTGACAGTGGTCTTGGTCATAAGCAGATAGTCTCAGCAGTTGACGGTAACTGGCATAAATATTATGGATATGTTGGCCGTGGTTCCAACAGAAGCTCTATCGAGCAAGGTTGGTACAATGCCATTAAAATGTCTTTGCTATTTTTGACCGCATCTTTGGGCAAACTGACAGTGTCAGTTCTTACTGCAACATCGGTTTCTTTGGCTGAACCATTTGGGTCTTCTTCTAAATTGCCTCCGCCAGAGAAAACTCATCCCTACAGTTACTACAAGGTATTTTCGAACCAACACATCGCATGTCACCATGAAATCCATGGCTGTACGAACAATCCCAATTGCATTAAATATCTGTGCTTACGGTGCGGGTCACTGTTCTACTGCACCGATACTTACTGCAAACATGTAAGGTCGTGCAAAATTAAACTACAGGCCACATCAAAGACACATTGTTGGTTCTGTCAGCGAGGCTTCTTGCAGCCTTCGTCTGCGGTGTGAGGGATGGTAACTTTGTTCCTATGCCGCCACCGGTTGCGACCAGTCTATCGTCGCCGAAGACACTTCTGATGTCCGAACCTGCTGGGTCTGTTATCAAGACTTTGCCTTCAAACTTCAAACTACACGACAGCTCAAATTTGATAAGTGCCAAAAATACTTGGATTCCTGTTAACTAAGGACTGTATGTGTACTTTATATCGACGAATATGAATTTTTTTTAAAGTCCTTGTGTGATAATATATTTTAATAAATTTGAATCACAAAAAATGTACTTTTTTTTTTATTTTAACCCTTTATCATAATCATTCTGTTGTGAACTGATGTTTTTAAACAAATACTATAACGCAAATATTATTTTTAAAATTTACTTGTTATAATGTTTATAAAGGGCTTTTACATACATACATAAATACTTACATAACTGGGGCTTGAAATGATGCTTGCAAACTTAATTTCACGAGCCTAGTCCTAATAGTTCACAAATTATATTCACGTACCTCTAAATATACTCATATGCTCACTTGCAAAAAATGTGGTTTGCTACATAATTATTTAAAACGAATATAAAAAAACTTTCAATGTGGGTATATGCATATAATATAATTTAAGATTCAGACCGCGACTGAAAAAAGTTAGTTATTTTAATCAATTGCTTGCCTTTAAAAGTTTTTTTTAATGCTAAATACAATGAAATTATAAACAAAAATGACTCCCAAATAGATGCGGTCATTAGCCAAATATGCATTGAATGAAAAGAAAAATAATAATTACTATGATAAAATGTTTAATTCATTAATGTAATTGTACAAAGTAATGCATCTATTCATTTAGATGTCTAATGAAGAACATTTTAGCACATTCTGTAGCTCAGTGGTCAGACCCCCTGACTTGCATTAGAGATGTTATGGGTTCAAATACCCATGCCTCCACAATAAGTTTTTCTATTTTTTAAATGCTACCAGCTGCCATAGGAAAGTTCTAATTTTACATCATTTAAATTTTTTAAACCAATTTTGAATAAAAAAATACATTTTTGACCAATTAATCTGTGTTGTTAAAGACCTGGGTTTTTTTTTCAAACATTAGATAAAATAAATTAAAAGAAAATACATTTAGTTATTTATGAATGCATTGATTCGTAGATGACTGATTGTTTTATGATTATTATTGACAAGGGGCCAGCCAACCGCCTGATCCGCAAGTGGCAGGGGAAGAGTTTGGTTGGCAAGGGGAAGGGCAGTCAATGCTTTTCGAGTCGGCTAGGAGTCATGGATGTGTGTTTGGAGGGGGGGGGGAGATGGATCATGGTTGTTGAATTTCATTACTGCATTTNCATGGTTGTGAGATAATGGGTGGGCTTGGTGGGTGTATCTTTGAGTGACTGTGGTTTGGGGGAAGGAGGAGCCTGTATGTATAAATACTTTCTATATAATTTCCGTCAATGCTTGGGACCATGTTATAAATCTCTTTAATTGTTTAAACAGTTTTATAAATAGCTTGAATTTTTTATATATTTTTATAATTAAAAATGGAATGGATGATGGGTCAAAGAGGGGAGGGAGGTGATGGCAAATGATTGGAGCTTACAAACAAGCCAAAGGAAGGCAGAGAGATGGGGTGTCCGTGCTGATGCCTACATGTTTCGTCGGGGGTATATTGGCTCGATGGTTGTGGAGAGGGAATCGAACAGTATACCCCAATGATGTTGTGCATCATAAATGTCATGGCAACAAAAAATTGCTTTCATGTTCTAATAAAACAAATAAAAAAATTATCTGCAGCGGCGCACTCTCACTATTTTTTTTTCTATGTAAATGGGAAATTATTATTAGAAATCCAAGGTGTCAGGCCAATATTTTTTACTTTTTTTTATAAAATAATTTTTTGTAGTGAAATATATGTTTTTATTTTAATATCTTTTAGGGTTACGAGTTGTTGGCAAGCGGGGGGATGGTTGGTGGAGGTAATGGTGGTGAAGTGAGGGGGTAGGGGGTATCCAACATGGCCGTTCCAGCCCACATCCACCTCATCAACTGAGTTGGTAGGTGAGTAATCAAAAAATCTAACTTGGTGAATCCCTGAACCGCCATTTTATATCTACTTGTAGGCCTATGTTTTACAAAATGTGTACTCAGTGGCAAATGAAACTAGTACATTGTGTTAAAAATAGCTTGAATAAAAGCCCTTCCAATTATATATGTTCCTTGCATTATTTTTTCAACAATATATATATATATATACTTTGCCTACAACCTACTGAATATAAGATATACTACAAAAAAAAAGTGGTATATCATATATCGAAGCAAATAATTGGTTACTGTTGTTAAAAGGAAAAGTACATATCTCCATTTATATTTGTGTGTTTATATATATATATATATAATATGGAACAGCCTATTTTCTGGAATCACATAGGCACTTTCTCTTTCGAATCAGACATTGCAACCAGAAAAATTTAATTATCTAGTGGCATGTAAGCTATACTTGAGAGATAGGTATATGCTAGTTGTTGCAGTAATGTTTTTATATTGTTTGTTACCTTTTCTTACTATAAACTAACGGGACATTGGGCTCGCTTGCAAATTAATGGGAGCTCTGTTTTTTGGATTTTTATTTCTGCACCAGAATTCTGCAAGGAGCATTGAATAAACTGACGAAGAAGAGTTTATGTAAAATGATTTTATCTCCGAAGAAAACTCGCAACTCAAGGGAAAAAAAGACGCTCTATTAGGCAGTACTACATAAATACATTACCTATGTATTCAGTGTCAGATTAGTATAAAATTGTTATAGATCCTTAATAACCACCTCCCATCTGCTCATCTAACAAACATGCAATATTTGCTGGCAGGCTTCTCTCAATGCCGCTTTTAATATTGGCTTACTTGTTTGCTTTGGCTGCATTGTTTACGTATTTTTAAGTCATTTCATTTGTGTCATCTGCTAAAGGCCATTTGCCCAGGTGCCGAGCACGCTCAGCCCGAAGTTCATCAAGCTCACAGTTGAGTTTACTCGGTAGACTTTCAGAACATGAGCAAACGTCATTTGAGGCACTTGTCAAACAATTTGAGTAAAAGTTTTACTCTAACCGTGTCAACTGAGTGACTTTTCGTAAATGCCTCTTAAAAGCAATCAGCATCTTGTCTAATTAGGTGTTCAATAAGAAAATAATGAATATATCGCTCTTATTGTTGCGTACTTTACCAGGTGATAACGATAATAAAACCAGCCTGTCTATTCTTATACCACATTTTTAAATTACTCTTGAAATTAATAAAAATATTATTATAATATTTGTTTTTACTTTTTTTAGTAATGCAGCGTTACATTGAAAAAAAAACAGGATTAATGACAAAAATATTTTATGAGGAGTAATATACACAATGCTTTTAATAACAAAATGTTATTTCGTTGATATTATTATATATTTCATGTAAATAATTATGTAATATTTTGTTTTGTGGTTTAAATGAATTAAAATAATGTTATGAACAACTTAAATTCAAGTGACATTTTAAAAATAATAATTATAAAAGGCAATTTTATTAAAGTGCGCATGTGTGCACTGCTATTAGTTTAACTAACCATAAAATATGTGTACATAAAATTCTTGCAGAATTCCTTACGTCAACAAATCCTCCACGAAATGTCCAAACTGCCGTCCATTCACTTGAGTTATACAAAGGTACAAGTACTTTTATCATTTTTTTTTTTTTCGATTTCGGTCGCTAATTGCATTTGAGACACACGCATAGAATATTTAAAGCAGAAATATATTTTTAAAAAAACATGACTTGCACACCATGTTCGGTGAGCTCGCGCGAAGATGTGATGGGTGACGGGTCGAGTGGTTGTGAAAGAAGAGAAAGGGAATCTGTGCGAGTGAGAAAGCCCGATGACCCCAGTATGCCATCTTTGACTGTCCCTGGCTGGTCAATGAGTTGGGGCTGGAAGGTAAATGAGAGTGTGATGGATCTGTGCATGGCGTGCCCAAGCCACTTGCTAACTGGCGAGTACTTTGCTTGTTCATGTAGTTGAGAGAGATGGCACGATACCTGACTGCATCTCCAAGGTCATCATCTGCCACTAGAAGGAAGTGGTGATGGCGTGCCGCACCATAGGAGATCGTGAACACACCTTAATTTCTGCACACACTACAATGGAATGACCGTTCGGAGAGTTGATGTGGCTTGGTACTGAACATGTCATTAATACTTAAATATTAGTTATTTTTTATTTTAAAACTAGTGAAAGCAGCGGTTAATTTTTGGCAGAAAAATGTTAACAGAAAATATTAAAATTTTTGGTCATGGGTTCACCTCTGGCAGCGAAAGTTTTTTGTATTACTAACAAGCACATACAATATGTATCAAAAACATAGCAACAAATTTTGATAGGTTATTCCTTATGTGTAAATATGTAGAAAGCTTTAGATAGGCAACCCATGGTCCTGGTTAAACAACAAAAGTGGTAGGCGCATCCAAATTTCGAGAAAAAAAGTTTCATTTATTTTTATATTTAGAGAACTGCTTGCGGTACAGAAACAAAGTAATGGTTACTAAGTATTTAAACTGTAATCATTAATAAAGTGTATGTCGTATACATGTAACCCAACCCCATCATGTTGAATTTGGGTGTTACCACCCTTATTTCTGCAAAAAAAAGTATGTCACAGAAGAAATTCCCTATTATTGACTAGAGATTATGAAATTTCGGCAAAATTATCAAAATAAATGTATTTTGCGAAAATTGTTTACCTTTCGCGTTTTTTCGAATAAAAATTAAATGTATGATTTCACAGAAAAATGTTACTGTTACTGCCTGCCAGGTAGGAAACCAGTAATGGCAGCCTGCATGCGCACTTTTGTGGTGCGTGGACATTACGTACAGGTGGTTTGTGGCGGAACTGAATCGTAACTTGTTTCGTCTAATGGGGTTTCTAAGAGGCACGGAATGTTGGTGTGCATCATTGTTCTCCCACACTCTCATTATCAGTACTGCAGTTCCCCTCACTAACAGAGGAGAGGACTGTAGAATAAAAACCCACACTTCATTGTATGTTGTATGCATTCTACTGCTAGTCAACATGGCAAAGTATAAAGATTCAGAAATGACAGAGATGGTTCTGCTTTACGGTGAAGATAAAGGTAAAGCACAAGCTGCTGTACAATTGTACCATGAGAGGTTTCCATTGCTGCGGCAACCTCATCACAATCACTCAGAGACTGCAGAAACAGGCACGTTTCATGCACGAGGTGGCTCTGGTCAATCGAAGGATGTCCGTACACCAAATGTGGAAGAAGAAGTACTAAACGTTGTAGAGGAAAACCCGTCAACAAACACCTGCGCCATTGTGCACGGAATCTGTGTGTCCCATTCCACTGTACAGCATGTTATGCACGAGTAGCTGCTGCGTGTCTACCATGTGCGAAAGGTGCAGACATTGGGAATAGCAGATTTCGCTCAATGTGATTTTTCGTAGTAGTTTCTGCAACAGTGCACAGTAGTTCCTCAATTTAATTCCATTGTATTGTTTACTGATAAAGCGACATTCACCAGAGATGGTTATTTGAACAGCAGGAGCAGTTGCATATGGGAATGACACCAATCCTTATGCAACTGCCATCACAGCCAACCAGCACAGATTTTCTGTCAACATCTAGATGGGCATTGTGAGTGATCATCTCACTGGGCCATACTTGTTACCGCAACGATCGACTGGGCACATGTACTGCTAATTCCTGCCATTTAAATTGCCAGATTTCCTCGAGGATGTGCCGCTTGCGGCCCGGAAAAGTGTGTGGCTTCAACACGATGGTTTCCCTCCACATTCTACAAAAGCTGTACATGATCACCTCAACATGGAATTTCCAGCATGATGGATTGGAAGAGGTGGGTCTGTTGTGTGGCCAGCACGCTCTCCTGACCTTAATCCGCTGGAATTTTTCTTGTGGGAGTTTATCAAGTCTATGGTGTAAGACACATAGCCCAGTCATATTAGGGGTTTCACCTCGGAATGAAAGATAATAAGCTGTAAATTGGTATAAGCCTTTGTTTTGTCGTTCTTAATGTTGTCTCAAAAGTCACCAATGTTATCGTGTCCGCGTCTTAAGATATTGAAGGTCAAAGGTCATAAAAATCGGTTTTTCGCGAATATCTCGCTTTTTATTGCTTAAATAAGATTTGCACTTATTATAAAAGTTGTAGAATATAAAATTCTCTACAACTTCTGTTTGAACTTTTTTTTCATACGATCAACCGTTTCTGCGGTAGACCGCAAAGAGTGCGCCGCGCACAGTCATATATGGTCTAATGCAAGGTCAAGCGTGAGTTACGGTTATCAGTACGTTGGATAAAGTTAATTATTTACTAAAAAAGTATAATTATTAAACAATGCCCATTATTTATGTACTAATTATAAATTATTTATATTTAATTAAAATAAGTGACTTAATTATTTATATTTAACTATAGTATATTAATAATTCTGGAATGTATATTTTAGTTATATTTTAATTTAAAAAGCCAGTAAGGGAATATATTTTATACATATATTTATTTATCATTAAATATAGCTTATTATACATTTATTGAAATGTGAGTTCAAATATTAAAAGAATTTTTGTTGATTTTAATTATAATAAAATTGTAAATGGAAGCTAGTTATCTTCTTCTTCTTCGTCATCTTCTTCTTGTTGTCGCTCGAAAATGTTTAATTCATTGTCATCATCCTCATTATCGGTCATAGTCATCTCCAAACCTTCCAGAATTTCAGGATCGTATGCGCTTTCTTCATCGGGATTACTTGGATATAGTGAAGCGTTGAGGCAAGCTTGTCCATTGCATTGGCCACAAGCTAAAGAACATAGTAGCCCTGATTTTCTGCATCCACAGCGGGAACCACAACCGTTTTTGCAATTGCAAAATATTATATTTAGTATTTCGGCTGGTGCTGGAGGCAATAACGTTCTTATGGGCTCCAGGATTTCATTTTCAAGCATCCAGCCCCATTCTTGAGGTTCTAAGTCCTTCCCTAACCACGTTTGAATCTGGTAGTAGACACGATTTATATGTTGATGAGCTGCTACACTTGTTGGTGGAAGTGTTGACAATTGTACAGGTTTATTCAGTTTCGTTAATTTGATGAATTGCGTGTAGCGGAAATGATTAATGTTGTCCTCAGATTTTGGAGCATTATATAATGCCAACAAGATACGCAGTCCATTTTCAAATAATGTTTCTACGGGGGAGTT
>NQII01001736.1:0-22733 GCA_002778355.1 Clitarchus hookeri
TGTAATACACACATTAGAATTTGTAAGTACGAAATAATTAAATTGTTTCATTGGTTCATAAGTAAGTAATAAAACCTGCCATTTTGAAAACAAGTAGGCCTGTCTGATCNAAATAAAATAATTCCAAACGCGCACTTACTCGCTGTGGAAAATGCATGTAAACAAGTAATTACAACACGTACAGTGATGTCACAGGCTCATCATCAGGGTGGCATCCGTTTTTCCCTTCGCATAGCAGTAGTCTCTTTTAAAATGCGTTATATGGGCGTTATACGCTCATTTATAAACAACCATAGCGTTCGTCTTAAAAATACACTATTACGCTGTGCGGTAAGTAGTAAATCATAAGAAACATTCGTTTTAATTTTCCAAAGGACCGCATCTATTCCATAACATTTTGAAGCGATAAGATCTTTCTTTGGTATTCGTTAGTCACCACTAATAATAGCGTACTTTTCCGTGCGTTATATTTTCGAGTAATTTTTGAGCTTATCGTTAATTATTTAATTACGATTTTGCAAAAAGTAAATTTCATCTCATAAGATAATCATTTGAAATATTTTAAGTAATTTACAAATGTATTCAAATATTCTTAACTTATTTTATTATTGTGTATTGACATTATAAAACTCAAACTCATTGGGTATTAGGGAACATGTGGAGTAATTTAAAAATCTGCTATTGTCAACATACTTTAACCCAAAATTAAATTTTCAAAAAATGATTTTAATGCAAAATCATATCAAAATGGCCAAGCAATAGCCGAGTTGAGAGGATATAAATGGGCTTAAAGTTATTTTAGCATATCCTTTTTATAACAAAAGTTGTTAAAACAGTGCACAGTGCCCAGATTTCAGGAAGTCTTTACTCAGATTATTTTTGGGTGGAATAATGAAATGTTATCAAACAGCAACGATTCGCCCCAGAAAGTTCCAAGAACAACCAGTTTAGAAAATAGTATGTATGTACTTTGGTTTAAAAAAATACTCAGTTTATAGTCACGTATACTGGATTTAGTGGGATTCGATTTAAAAAGGCCTGATAAAAATAAATAAATATGATTTACAAATACACTTTACTCCACAACTGGTGGATAGAAGTGGGATAACAGTTACATTAAATGCTGTTAGTTTTGCCAATCTATACAGTGTAATTTGAATCTATTTAATGATTCCGAAGACACAGCTTATCACGCTAAAAGTATGGTAATTAAAACTTTTAGAAAAAAGTTATGTTTATTATTTGTTACATTTCTTCCATTTCACTACTTATCATCCAGTCATTGTAATACACACATTAGAATTTGTAAGTACGAAATAATTAAATTGTTTCATTGGTTCATAAGTAAGTAATAAAACCTGCCATTTTGAAAACAAGTAGGCCTGTCTGATCCACAAAGAGTTCACATAGTTTTATAAATCTTTCATACAGCTTCTAGTTCTTTAATTTAGATTAAAAACCCCAAAATATCTTTTCGGGTAGCATTTTCTCCGAAAATTGCAAATGAAAAAGTAAACAATAAACAAACTCGTTTATATATTCATTATTATTTCTAGATACGTTTATTGTACAACGTTCGACTAGAATCAATTGAAATTTTCTCTATATCCGGCACACCTTACAATATTTAAAAAGCAGTCATTTTGAATATTTTGATTTAATTTATTATTCATTATTATTTAAAGAGATAATGTATCCTGTTATCAATGGTCAAGTAAAATATGAATGAAAAGTTTCTCCTTTAAGAAATAAAACACTATTTGTGTGTTAATTTTTGAAAACCTATGTATGCTTGGTTTCAATAATTTCTTCCTACAAGTAATATTAACTTGTAAATAAGTTGTAATATTATCCCTGTATCATTCGTTTTCTGTGAATGATAATTTAAATTTTTCAAAAGTGAGAATTTATTTTTTCTTTGTAGCCTATACTAAGATGTCTGAAACACTGTACTTATACTTACTAAGTACTTCAAGCTGTGGAAACCATTTACCCACCATCACGTTGTCTGGCTTGCCTGGTAAGTCGCCACCTGTATACTTCAAAAGAACTCGTTCAGGAAGCGCAGAAAAAGCATCGAGTAATGCCTTTAATTTCTCTGGTGCGAAGGACTGGAGTTGTACCAGAGAACCCATGCTGAAGTAAACTACTCCGTGCTCCGACTCATCCATGTATTCCTGGAGATACTGTTAACAAATACAACATCTTAGACAAATGTTATTATACTGAAGAATGAAGTATTTGGTCATATATATAAATACAAATTATTTTCTTATGGTTATGTGAAACACTAATATATTTTGATGCATTCTTATGGTTTCTAACATAAACAAACGCACGTTATTTTGATAATATACTTACAGTAGTTTGCATCAAAGAATTTATTTTTTCCGGTATCAAAATTTGACTGTTAAAATGAGTGACATTTTATTTGGTAAGAATGGAATGTTCTGCTCTTGCGTGTCTATCATAACATTCAACAAGAAAATTTTGCAATGTCAGAAGTCGTTGTAATTAAATTTTATATCATTAGCTTAATGCTAGGCATGCATATCATTTTCACGTCCTTTATTCACAATGAATATTATTATTACGCACGAGGTTTTCCAACGATCCTTACTTAGGCAAGATTAACTGAGCCATTGGTTTGCACATACGCCGCTGCTAGGTATCTAGTCAGTTATCATACAAAGAAAGGGCACAAGAACAACAGAATGAATAAGCAACAGACACACAACGAGGATGGAGAATCTATAAAAACGAAGAAAAAATAACTGGACTAAAAACGAAGCAACACAGATGAACACAGTGACTACAATAGACGTATACACAGACGACAGAACGAGGGCAACAAAGACGAAGATGACGGCTAGAACACGTGAATACAGATGACCCAACATAGGCAACATAGACGAACATAACGGCTAGCACAGACGTATACACTGACGACACAACGATGGCAACACATACGAACATAACGTCTAGCACATGTGCACACAGATTACCCAACGAAGGCAACATAGACGAACACAACGACTAAAACAGATATACCTATACACAGATGACACAACGAGGACAAGAACACAAACAAAAACAATAGGTTTCCTTCGAAAATACGCTTGACATTTCAGTAACTGTAATTTGTTCCCGTCTTGAGGCGTGCGCATAGTCTGATGAAAACTCACACACTGACTGTGATAATTGAAAGAGTTAAGGGTTTGTATAGATGGGGCGTCTTTTACAGCGCAGTCCATGACAGTGGTCTCGCAGCTATTTGAAGAGAAACTGGCAATAATAAAAAAGTAAACACATAATGATAGCGAACGAACAGTCATAACAGGAAGGCACCAACATATACATCCACTAATATCTGTCCAGTATCAACCAAATTTGGTATACTAGCTGTACCTACCTATGCATTAATGCACAACCTATTTCATTCACCATTTTTTAAAACAGCGCCACCAAAGAAAGCATTTACATAACATTTTAGGAACTAATCACCAAATTCCTGCCTAAACTACAAGTAGTGCTGTGATTGGACGCCTTAAATATATAATATTGAATTATATCAGGTAAATATTTTCAAAATGCATGCTATAAAAGTTTTCGTTTAGTATGCAATGTCTAAAGAACATTTTAAACACTATAAACCAATCTTCTAACACGCTGGTAGTACATACTGCTAGATTAATTAACCCACCTTTGTTTATTCTTCAAGCTCATAGGTGATAACATAGACGCTGAATTTGCTATAACCCTACGGCAAATATATAACACCACGATGGGTGGTCTGTGACCATGGTATCTCTGCAAGTCTATGATGTATCGAGACCCGCACTTAACAACTGAAACGAGTCGGTATAAAAATAATTTAAAACAGATTGTAAAAACGTCGAATTGACACGAAATCTACTTTTCGACATTCTCGTTTAAATAAAAACGGTATTTTTTATACTGCGCTGAGGGGAAAGGTATGTCCCAGCGAAAAGAAAGTTATTTATATTTGATCATGCAAATATTTAGTTCTTCCAACACCATGTTTTGTTGAGAGAACAGAATTTGAGAATCGATAAAACTATGCTGTTCATCAAACGAAATACACACCAATAAAATGGTACTAATCAAAAGTATATTGTTGTTTTGCCAAATACAAACATGTATAATGTCTCCTTAAATAGATCTTTATCTCACTCAGTGGCACGTGGTGAAGCGTTGCAAGGTAAGATGGTGCTTCTTCAGTGCTGTACATACCCGGCGCACGCAGCAGGAACCAATAACCAGAGTGGAGCCGGGGGAAACTGAATGTACTGTGGCCATTCAGGAGAGAGCATCGAGGCATCCATTGAAAACGTGCTGCGACTTCAAATGCACTACAGCGTTTAACTGGCCGATGTGTAAACTAGCAAACGATTATGTCTGGCACAGAGAAAAAAACAGCTTACCTTGCAACAGTTCAACACACGCCGCTGATCTCAGTGTGTGATGGTTTAGCAAGTATGTTCAATGAAGAGCCGTACACTTACCTGTGGCAACTTGCCTGGTGGTTGTATATGAAGGCCTGCGACTTCGACGAACCCCGGGACCGCCGGCCTGGGACCGTTTATGCTAAAGTGGCTGTTGACGAGGACCAAGCTCGTCCTCCTGAGTATCTCGTCGACTGTGGGTACGTCATCGCCGAAAAGCTCCAGGAGCAGCGAGTTGGTGGGCGCGTTGTTGAACACGTGGTTCCCCACCTCGAAGAACAAGCTGTACAGCACGTTGACCACTCGCTGACAGAGAGTCATTTTTCCCGTGTACGTCAGCGTGTAGCTCGGGATGTACGCCGGGTGGTTCGGGTTGCCGATCCTGCCGTGGGTCCACGGAAAAGCCTCGCAAGAGACGATGCTCAACAACGGCGCGTCGAACTTGTGTGCGAAGCCGACGGCGCACTCCGAACCCAATATTTCCGTGACGACGAGGTCGAATTTCTGATCGGACTGCATCAGCTCCCGAGCGTTCGGATGACTCAAAGATGCGAGGCACATTTGGCGCGTCTTCTCCCAAATGTATGACACCAGTTTGAAGAGATTGAAGTCCTGGACGAACTGGACGGTGATGTTGTCCACGATTTGCGGCATACCCGCTGAAACGTCGATGTCGGTATAGTTCGGTACGGGCTTCTTTTGCGGGAAATGGTTCAGGACCACGACGTCGTGGCCTCTGGCGGCTAGACCTTTCATCAGGGCCTCAAACATGCGGAAGTGGCTTTTGCTGTTGAAGTCGAAAACACCAAGGATTCTTGCACTGTGTCCACCGAATATATTTGTCGACAGGATGGCGAGAAAGACGACGGCGAGCTTAACGTTCATTTTCCTGAAACAAAAAATAATGTATCTATAACACGATGTCCCCGCCCTCTTAGTCTTAATGGAAAAATAATGGGGTTTGCATTACATTGTAAGTTTAGTGAAGCATTTGATGGGGAAGGGAAGGTCGCGTAGTATCGGACACCTTAGATTTTTTTGTAAAAAACACCCGTTAGTTATTGAAAAAATTAATGACAATCAATTTATATGTAATCTTTAACATTTATTAAGATATTACACAGAAGATATATTTGAAGCACTAACAGAAAGAGTAGCAAAATAAAATTTAAATTAGCAATACATTTTCGCAATTTTTATAAGTAGAGGGTGGTATCGGATAGCCCTTGAAAGTAGAGGATGAGCCCACCATTTGTATACATAGCATTGTTTCTCGTAAAGTACAATTTTCATTTATCTAAAGAAAGAAAGTAATGGCACAATCTTTTTACGTGACTTTAAACAGTAATTTTAACTACTAGAAAAGCAATACATTTTGAAATACTAACCAAAAGAGAAGCTGAATGAAATACAAGTAAAGATTTCATTTTCTTCATTCTTATTGGAGAAAGGTGGCATCGGACAGCCACTCTTCCTTCCAAATATGGAACCAGTTTAGCAGTGCTGCTAATTTATTTTGCCACAAACATCATATTTATAAATCAGAGGACCACTTTCATGATTGGCACAGTTTTCGTGATCCCACCCTTTGCAAATATTGCATTATATCCTTTCTTCTTTGAATTTTCTCCCCGGAAATGATGCAGACAACTTGTCCATTGTTCTCTTTAAATTTAGGTGCTTTTGTTTTTATCGTCTTGGCTGACTTTCGTATAGGTTTACCCTTCTTTTTTTTCCCCCTTTTAGTAGAGTTGGTTTTTATCACCTAATTACAGATCTGCCTTTTTTTTCCCTCCAGTTGAGCAATGTAAGGTGTGAAAGTCAAAATTTCACTCTTTACGTCTCATTTCTTTCGAGCGGCGAAGTTTGCATTTCTACTGTTTGGTAGTGGCGAGAGTTCCTCTATTAATGCTTGGGATGTAGAAGGCATGGAGGTGATCACTTCGACTTGGGATTGTGAGGATGATTTCTCTTGTGTTGATTCTGTTGGCTTTGAAGTTTATGTTTGGTTGAGATTTGAGATGCTGGGTGACGTGCAATATTGGGTGAAAGGTGAAGGTGTTTCAGCAGAACGATGCGAATTTCCTTTGAAAGGGTCTTAAAAATCACAGTGAGAAAAAATATTTTGAATTACTTGATATGTTACTGTACAGGCGAAAGCTGACTGGGAACGTTCAATTCAAAACACTCTAGTAAATTGAGAATTTACCAAGCCGGATATGTCTTTCAAAACTATTCTCAATTTTGGATATTTCCCAGTCCATAAAGAGCATGTCTTATTGTAAGCACGTTTGAAGTGTTTCATCACAGCCCTGCAGAGGAGCTGTAATTTGTGTGTCGTATGGGGTGGCAAGCTGAGCATGTGAACGTGTTTTTTTGTCATGACAGATCACCTCCAAGTCTGGCATATCCATCCGTTATCAACAGTACAGGATTTTATTCACAAGGATTTACTTTTCCAAAAATAATTTCCTGCACTTCAAAAATCTTCCTTTTTTTATCCACCAACTTGGTTGAGCATCATAAATGCTTCATAATAGTGCATCCTGTGTTAAATTGTTGTCCACTCTTGTGGGTGGAAAAACCATAAGTTTGTGGTGGGATGAACTGATCCTCCTGATGCATTAATTGAAAGAACAACTGTCACATTTACCCCTTAGTCTCCAGATGTCAGTTTCCCAATCTGTTTCTTTCCCTTCACAGAGAGAACATTTAGCTCATTCGTGTGGATACAAGAGAAGCCAGTATCATCTGAGTTAAAAATTCGCAATGAACTGAAATAATTGTTTTCCATCAAATCACTTAACTCGTAAAAAATATACCTATTTGCTTGCTATTAAAACCCGTGCCCACTGCAAACTGGTAGATTCAGCTGTCCTTAAACTCAAATCTTGGCGTCTCTTCATAAAGTCATAATAATAGTATTTTCTTGCCATCATAGTTGTTTTGTTGAAGCGGTGATTAATTTTCAGCTTCTCTGCAAATTGGTATGCAAGCTTCAACAACTCAATTTTATCTAGGGTATTTATGCGGTTCCACAAGTCGACTTCTTGAATGTCTGTAAATGTACTTTGAAATGTTCCACTGTTGGTCGTACATGACTTCAATACCGTCCCCCTACCTTCTTCAAGAGCTTTTATTCTATCTCCTAAAGTACTTTTGGGGAAAGAAAAGAAACCACTTACTTATCGTATTGACATTTATTTATGCTTTACCTAACTAACAGCAATCACCATGTCTTCCACTTTCCATTTTCCACGTATGTTCTCCATTTCCACATGAAACAATCAAAATATCTACCAGTCCCCCCAGCGAAGTCTTTAAGAATCTAGGTAGGCTGAAGACTTCCATGGAGTGGGTATAGAAAGATGGCAGGAGGATAGTGGTGGGAAGTCCATACAAATGGCCTGAAAGTTTAAAATAAAATGTCTGAATGGTGCCCAGTAACGACAAAAAATTACTGAACGCAAATGGGTTGCAAATAAAAACTGCTACTTTCTTCCTCCCCTTGTTGTAGTCTCTCTCAATATTAACGAAGACAAGCGAATATAGAATTTTATTTTAGCCAGTAACAAAACAAAAGTTCCAACCTTAGGGGTTAAACATTTACATCTGCTTTTTATACATTTTTGATATCTATATAAATTTCATTTTGTCACGTTCAAAATCCTCATGACATGTACAAAATATAAAGAAATATATGTAATGTAGAAGCTAAGATGCTCATTACCATTAGAAATAAAATAATACCAGTAGTAGTTGCCTATTTACTACAATTTTAAGGTGTACTGATAGTTTACTGGATTTTGGAAAGGAGGGAGGGCAATGCACATCCCATTCCCACCTTCCCAGTTGTTAAGCGACTGTTCTAAGTCGATAAGTCATTAAGGTGACGATTGGAGTTGTCCGGTATCAGCCGCCAGTTTGTTGTCCGATACCACCCGAATGTTAAGCAAGATATAAACAACCTCTGAAATAAACATCTTTGTAACAAACCTAATTTTGTAACTGAAGTTTATATACAAGATAGTAATGTTTCCGTTATTGAATTGGAAAGTTAATTGCTCTTACACTTGTTGCCACAATTTGCTGGTAAAGTTATATACTTGTCTACACAAACGAAGCATATACGACAAAACACCAACTCAATCTGAATAAGCGCTATCTCTGAACTCAATACCGCGAGCATGCGACTCACGTGTGTAGATGGCGATACTAGTCGTTTCACAAGTGCTGCTCCGAGTGTCGATATCAGTAAACTATGCTTGTCCGANCGTGTGTAGATGGCGATACTAGTCGTTTCACAAGTGCTGCTCCGAGTGTCGATATCAGTAAACTATGCTTGTCCGATACCAGCCACCGTCCGATACCACCCGACATTCCTCTACGTTAGGCCTGCGTCTTATCAGTACGTGACAGGTTCAACAGGACAGCGATAACTGTAATAAGCACATTAAGTGTAATTTACATACTCATTTCCTATAAACAACGTTATGGTATATTAATGAATTGCAATATGTCAACAANACATTAAGTGTAATTTACATACTCATTTCCTATAAACAACGTTATGGTATATTAATGAATTGCAATATGTCAACAATGGTTGCGTATTTTAAAGTCACACGTAATAACTTTCTCAAGGTAAAGTATCATTATATGAAAAGTTATGAGTTTATGATTAACTGCCGAAACCAATTTCATATTTAAATTATCTGTGAGACCACGTATTCTGTGACTATGGCAAGTACGTAAAAACCAGTGTCTTAGTGTTTTGTTTAGAAACGGGAATGCCTGATAGTGAGACATTTCTTTTAATGAGTCACACATTGATCCAAGAATTTATTTGCAACGAAATACGAAAATTCGGTTTATTCAAGGAAACTGGTTTAAACATGTTTGATCTCGGTGTTAAACCCTAGCCTGATTTCAGTTACAAGGACTGCATAAATTAGGACATGTACAGTAAAATCGATTGTTTTCTCTGTGGCACAGTCTTGCGCAGAAGATTTGGAAAATTCATTTCACCCACTTTTTGCCTGTTCATACTTTGTCATCGAATGACCACAGGGCATGGAAAATTAATCATTACCACTCAACTGCAGTTCTCTGTGAAGATAGATGTTTTAATTTGAAGGATATAAATAATTTTCTTGATTTAACACTTTTCTAATGACAATTTAAGTTTAGGTTACAAATAACACGTTACAGGTATCTGAGCTATTTTCGACTGGAGGGTGTAACATACGGCGGAACATACTTTAATTAAGGTGAAACCATATATCTGTCACAATATCACAACTAGTTCCTGGCAATAGTCACGAACTTCCACCTTCTTTCCCGGTCAAGTATTGCCAGGAGATAGATGATGGGGGGAGGGGGGAGAAGGAAACATTTGAATACTGATTGTAATTATTAAAATTCTGGGTGTACTGGTACTGTGGACAACGGGAAAGTTAACAGAGAAATTAATTTAATTTTTTGCACACTTTACAAGTTGGAATATTTTATTTAGTAACTTAGTTTCATTCAAACTTTTAAACNATTAATTTAATTTTTTGCACACTTTACAAGTTGGAATATTTTATTTAGTAACTTAGTTTCATTCAAACTTTTAAATGGTATTTTGAATAGATGTTTCCAACACTATTGTGTCGTTAAAACATTCACTTGCTGTTCAGAAACCACAAATTAAATAGTTCAAATATTAAAAACCAATTTAAACATAACAAGAAGCTAATGATTTAACTAATCAGTCTATTTCTCTCTATATGTGTGAAAATAATTTTTAATGAAGTGCTTTAAACTTTAGATGTTAGGTAAGCCTTGGTGTCTCTTTGTAAGCAATGCCATTAGAAATGAAAAATGGAACATATGCAACAGTACCGAACCTTTTACAGATACAATGATGCCTCACCTAGGACTCGAACCGAGAAAACATTTATGAAGATTTTGGTGAAAATCGGTTGACTGATCCCGGAGACATGGCATAAAAACCTTATTTTTTTACCGGTGCTATCTTACTACACGGACTGAAAAAGGGGGTTGCATACAATGTTTCTAATATATACTGCCAGCATAAAAATTTTGATTTATTTGTATAAATTGTAAAATATATATGCAAAACTTATCAAAATATTTACATGGCTGTCATTTTGAAAATAAATACCTGGCTCCGCTTAGATCATTCAACTTTGCATAGTCTTCTGTAGCACTGCGTACAAAGTTTGGTGGTAATTAGTTGAATTGTTCCGGAAATATTGCAAAATGTACGGTTTTCTCACCTGGCATTATTTTTGAAAAGGGCCGGCAAAAATATATCTGTATGCATAATTGATGCTTGTAATGGAAAAGACTAGTGTACAAAATCTGGTCGAATTTTGTTGAATTGTTTCACATAATTATGATATTAATCGAAATTATTTATACTAACACCATTAAAACTGCTTGACACATTAAAAGCTTGTTAGTTTACATACTCAACTGCAGCACTATTAGTGTGAAAAATTTTGCGGCAATCGGATGATTACGCCACAAGATATGGCATAAAAACTAAATTATTTGAGTTGTCAATTATCATAAATGGAGTATAATAAGGTTATGTATTACCATATCTGATGATTATAATATATACTGCCAGTAAACAAAGTTAAGTTAAAATCGGTTACACAGTTTCATAAATATAGCACACTTGGCTAATGTGTTTATGTAGTTTACATTTTGAAGAGAAGTGTATTGCTCACTTAAAACATAAAAATTAATATGGTCCGCTACAATTCAACTTCTTCGCCAAATCTGGAAGAGATCGTTTTAATTATTTCCTGAGATTTGACACAATAAATTTATGTTTTCATGTGCAGCTATCTTACAGAATGGCGGAGAATTAAGACTGTGTCTGTACAAATTTGATATATATATGATATATATCGCCAGCATACAAATATTTGTAGTTTCGTAGATACAACCAACAAGCTAAAACATTTTTATGGCCACCATTTTGAAAATAAGTGTTAACCCACTCAATACTTTTCAGTTTACATGTTATGCCGTAGCGCTACTTGTTTGCCAAATTTGGTAGAAATCTGTTACTTTTTTCCGTGACAGACGTGCAACCCTTTCTCAAATTGGCGCAGATTGGATTTCACCTGACGGGACGTCCTAAGTACCACAGAATAGCCTCCTGCATACCTTCAGACATTAGTTGAGTCCATGCCACGCCGTCTTGCGGCACTTATGCGTGCTCGCGGGGGCCCTACACGATATTAAGCAGGTGTACCAGTTTTTTTGGCTTCTCAGTGTACAAACGTGTGGTACACAAATTAGCACGTGGTTATTTATATTTAAAACCGACAGAAAATCAGTTCATGTAATAAGCAAATAGAAAAAAACATTTCTATTATATTAATAATTCATTGTATACTTATATATATATATATATATATCGTATCAATTAATTTTACTTATATTGTGCGGTGAAAAATTCGTTAGTGACAATTATTGTATAGTATAATTTTGAAAGTGTTTTCAAGTATATTATGTTAATTTTTGTAAATATTTAATTTTGTACTTTATTCAGACTTTTATTAATTAAATTTTGTGTCTTTCTTCGGTTATTTTATCGTTTTCATACTCACAAAAATTATTAGCATAAGTAATAAAATTTTACTTTAGTNTATAGTATAATTTTGAAAGTGTTTTCAAGTATATTATGTTAATTTTTGTAAATATTTAATTTTGTACTTTATTCAGACTTTTATTAATTAAATTTTGTGTCTTTCTTCGGTTATTTTATCGTTTTCATACTCACAAAAATTATTAGCATAAGTAATAAAATTTTACTTTAGTCACGCCAAAGGTGTATAACTTCTAACGTGCGTAAAAAGTACACGCATCCATGTTTCTTTTTGTGTTATATTTCCAGTCACATGAATGCTACTGAAAGTTATTATTTTCGCCTTAAACATTTAATGAGAAATATTAATATGATTGTGCACATTTGTACACCTACGNAAAGTTATTATTTTCGCCTTAAACATTTAATGAGAAATATTAATATGATTGTGCACATTTGTACACCTACGGACAATGTTGTAGTTTCCAACAATTTTAAACAAATACACACACAGTAAGTCCATCCGCGCAGTTTCTGCGCTACTGATTTCTTCTTTCTATTGTTATCAGACTTGGATGATTTACCTACACACGACCCTAAAGAAATCCCGCAACATCGGTGAAAATGCATATGTGTGCGTAATAAACTGCCATAAATTCAACTTGAGAACGCCTTTCAGTATTCGCTGTTTATACTGTTATATTAAATTCGCTACCATAAATATTTTCGTTCAAAATAATTGAGAAAGAATAGTGTTTATGAATTTTGAAAATGAATATTCTGGGTGAGAAACTTCCAGAAAGGAGAAAGAAAGAAAGAGAGAGGGATATAGAGAGACAAAGAGAGAGAAAGAGTCAGAGAACTATAAAATATTCGTCAAAAATGGCGCAATGTGATGGTAAATCATTAACATATAAATTTATTGCATTGATACTTACGGTATAAACGGTTCCTTTCAAACTGGGAAAAAGGTTCTGATGGGGCAACCAAATAACTTGTTAGTATAGGGGCAGTTTAATATTTCGTTATTGAAACAAAACTCTTACTTTGGCGTTAGTTGATTGCTCCAAACATTTAAGACTTGGTTGGTGCAACTAAACAATTCGTACGGATGTACGTATATTATAATTCCTTTTATAATAAAAATTATATCAGGCATTACCTTGTTTCGAATCCTTGTTTTCGCGCCAGCAGACGTGCATTTTTGTAACGAGCTCAGCTAGACCGTCNAGGCATTACCTTGTTTCGAATCCTTGTTTTCGCGCCAGCAGACGTGCATTTTTGTAACGAGCTCAGCTAGACCGTCCTCTGTGTGCCTGCCTGTCACTGCTCTGCGAGACACGTTTTAACAGCACTTCCTTGCAGTGTTCACTCTATACTCGGTGCNGTGTGCCTGCCTGTCACTGCTCTGCGAGACACGTTTTAACAGCACTTCCTTGCAGTGTTCACTCTATACTCGGTGCCTCATATAATGAATATACTGGGTGCAATGTACTCTACATTACCATACACTTTGTTCTAGTACATGATAATTACCCACATAAATATTGTCAAATTTAATTTTTGACATTTATTGTTATAGGTTGAAATTGTTTTATTGTGATTGGTTTATAATGGTATTATTGCTCAGTTTCACCTCTTTTGAGAAATTATTCGTTTTCATATAATAATTTTGTTTTCAGAGAAATTAGTAAACATTTTTGGTTATAAAATTTATTATTTAACAAGTTGTTTAATTTTTTTGGTGCTTAATTTTTAATGCGTGTTATCTGGTACTTGTTAACGGTCAGGAACATATTTGTATTTTATTAATACGTTTCTGCCTTTTTGCAACCAGCAAATAGCAATCAATAAAAATGAAATAAAAAAGTAAATAAAAATTTTAAAAATTTTAATTTTTCATAAAAAAACATTTGCAGTAATTTTTCTGAAAGTTTAGTTATGAAACGAAAACGAATAATTCAAAAATATAATTTTAGCCGATCCTAAAGTATAACTAAATAAAGTACCAACTGTGCAAACATTCTAACTATAAAAAAATGACAAACAAACTCTCAAGTTGTATCTTCGAGCTCAAGCAAATTATAATGTTACTCTACAGCCAACCAAATAAATACTGGTTACTGGAATAAGCTAAATTTGTTTCCGCCACAAAACGGTAACAATAAACCTTATATCAAATTGTTCCAGTAACCACGTGTTTATTAACTCACTTATATTAATCTGCCTCTACCGTTGTGTTTATATTATTTACGTTAGCCAAAATAATTAGTTGGACGTACCTGAGCAAAAATAATTAGTTGGACGTACTTGTAAAATGGATGAGAAAATATTTTTTGAAAGCATAATTTGGTTTAAGAAAATGAATGTAGATGTTTGGAGCAAGTACAGATTAGTCTGTGACCAAAATATTGTTCGGCATAAACAAATACTCTTCAAGTAAATTGATTTGTCACCTGCAACTAAATATTTCTCTACATGCACTGAGAGCGTGAAAATTTCTTTGTAATTATAAATACGAAAATACATTCTATAGGCCTACGCATGTAATGGTTAACGTCACCACCATTTGACACGCAAACATATTTGGAGTAGACGAGATCCTAACAGCATTTACAATTTCAGGTCTCCAAAATAACACAAAAAATTGTTTCGTACACTTGTACTCACATTACAGTGTACGGTATGCTGTCATCAGCCGACAATCCGATGGATGTATACAGCATTTACAAATACCTCTGTTGACTAGGGCTCTTTACCTAGGCGTTTTGAGATAACACAAATATAGTGGAATGAAGCGAAATTCCAAAACATATTGTTTTGAAAAGTCTTGTAAGAGAACTTGTTTAAAGAAGTCGCCAACGTAAGTAAATGAATAACTTAATGGGTACTTGCAATAGCCTCGTATTCCTCTTCGATAAATGCGTCCTCCTCGCTCCAGTAGCTGAACTGAACTACCTACTCAACATTAGTCTAGCCTATCAACTCAAGCAACAGACGTTGCTCAAGGCTACCGTTGAGTACGTCCGCAAACATTCACGACGAGATAATGGGCTGGCATTGATAAATCTCTCCATACAATGAATCTCTTTCGTTATGTAAGTCCTCGTACTTTCTACGTAGTTAATAATCTAATTATTCTCGTACTACACGAAAGTCGGCTTGTAACATTACGTAGGCTGTGTGTACATGCCGGTATCCTCACATTACCTTGTATGCGATTACAGCCAAACAACGTTAAATTAAATACTTACTTTTGTGTTATAGTTAATATTGTTTATCATCATTAATACAAATTTGACTGATATTTATTTGGTAGTTTTTATACAGTAACATAAAACAAACTTTAATTTTCGTGTTTTAATATCACATTAGTAACAACACACAAACATTTTACAGAATAAAAATAGTTATCAAAAGTTATAATATAGAATACTTAAAGATTGATGTACATATAAACGGCAAACAAAATATTTGGTAATTTATTAAAATTGTTTAACTTAATAGCGTTCTATATGCTGTCGATAAGTGACCTGCATTAAAATTTTGTAAAAAATTACGAGAATTCCTAAAATTAAAACATTGAAACTAATTATAGCACAATTTAGCTTTCTTCAACATTTTTTGTAACAGATTTCTTTGCCTCACAAGCTACAACAAAATGTAAAATTTCAAATTCGGAATGTACCAAGGCAGACATTTTTCAAGCTAAAAGTGTTTTAATTGAATAACGTTTGACAAAAATTAAATATAGCGCCGGTTACCATTTTTTTTAGACAGTATATACAAATGAAATTCGGGGTAGTGATAATCATATATGAAGTAAAGTAATGAAGTTTCCCCACATTTTGTGGTTTTATCATATCTCTAGAATACTATAAACGAATTTTTATCTAACACTGTAAACATTCAAAATGTGTCAGGGAATTAAAAATTTGTAAGATTTATATCGTCATGTAAATTTGTATTTCAAAATGCCAAGGGAAAAATAGTGCAAACTCCTCGTGATTGGTTATTTTCATGAAAAAAAACTTAAATTGTCTCGTCATGTATCTCTAGAGACGTTCAGATATTCACAGTTTTGCAAGAATATCAAAATTGTTTATAAAGTATGGCCAAATTTCTATAATGCCATTATATATCCCATGCATCAAAATTTTTTTTAACGCATTTCTTAGTGGTTACTTTATTCCGCTTTAAATGAGTATTCATATTATTGATGTTGGTCACTATAAACACAAAGCAGGTATCTACGTACGAACACCAAAAGTGGGTAAGTATAATAAAATAATTCACAATTATTTTTTCCCCGTATAAAATACGTCCATTAATGCAAAAACAAATCAACCCATTTTTTTTCACATTTATATGGATTTTCAGGTAATTAAGAACACGAACGGGGAATTTACACATTACTTATAAAAACTCTAATAAAATATTGGAATTCGTGTTTTGTTTGTTTTATGATTTTAAAAATCTGTAAGCACGTTTTATTGACTATATACTAGTAAGACGTCATCGAGTTAAAAAGACACCATTACTAATATATAGGTTTATAATACATAAAATTATAATATAAACTTACTGACATAAAAATTTCCTCATCATTTAAAAATTATCCTGCAAACTTGAAAAATGGTAAAATATGCACCTCGGCGGATAATGTGTAATCGAATAAAATTTCATGAATGGGGTATACACATACGTCGCACGAGGGCGCTATTGTTGATATTCATGATGTGTAAATGAACAGCCTTCAGAACAGCATATGCGATATGACCCCACGATATTTACTATGCGTGATAAATGAGACACAAAAATGCCGAGAAGACGTACATGTCAGCCAAATTAACAAGTGATGGAGTTTGAGAGAAGGAAGATAATAGGGATGCAAGAGGCAAGGTGAACGGTGCGTCGAATAGTCATTGCTTTGGGTCGCTCGGACATCACAGTCTGATTGTGTTTGTAAAAATGGACATGTAGAAGGTTTATATTCAGTGGAATGGATATGAACGACCTTGNGAATGGATCTGAACGACCTTGACTTATCAACAGAGGAGAAGGCAATGACTGTCAGATATATACGAACACTGCCAAAAACGACCTTGTTAATCATGGAACACTGTATCACTACAAATAATATTAACACACATTTATCACAGGAAAATAAAAAATCCGAAGACCGGTAACATAATGTCTAACACCAAATTTTGATTCCCTTTGGGAACAGATGATTACAGTCCAAGAGTTTGGACGACTGATGATGAGCACTACAATCCGTGTCTCACTTTGCCTGACACATAATCCCTACTACTATTGTGATGGTGAGTGGACTCATCACATATGATCGTAGGTGAGTGAGCGAGGGAAAGATTTGGACGGCTCTTAATATCGGGGTCATGAGAGACGATGAAGGTGAAGCGAGATATGGAACAGCGCCAAAATGCAAGTGCGGGGAAAACGGGAAATTCCCGAGAAAACCGGCCGACTAGCGACATCATCCGGCACGATTTACACATGCGAAAATCCGGGAAACGACCCCACTGGGAATAGAACCCGGTTTGCATTGGAGGGAGGTGAGTAGTCTGACCACTACACCACCGCGGCCCTCCATATGATCGCAGTTCGTCACTGTAGTGACAGGAGGATAACTGGATTCACGGCGGTACACTGAATAAATCCTGCTTCCTTAGCTTCTACATTTCCGGACTGAGTGTCCAGGAGTCAGTTCTCAGGAAGATAACACTCACCCGCACACCATTATGGTTTCTCAGAAGTGTTTACGGAAAGCAGTTTGCGATTTAGTTGATTTTTCACATATAGCATAATTGAGAAACCAGATTTGGGAATCTACTTCCTCCATGTCGAAGTGTTCGTGATTTGGATCATAATTTTCAGTAACTGTGGGAAAGTCAGTTGCAGGAGAGGATATGGGATTTATATCCTTGTATCTAGGGCACGAGCTGGTCTGATGTAGTATTTATTGAATGTGTCCCTTGTGCTGCATGTGGGCAAACACTGTTGGGCTTTAATAACCTTACAATCACTTCTTTCTTTTTTCTGTATCATCACAATTATAAACGTTAAATTGAATCTACCAACTCTCACTTGGAGCGCAAATTTTGATGATAAGAGTACCTTATTATAAGAAACGTCAGAATATTATTTTGAACAAATCTATTAGACACACAAAACATAGAACAATAAGTTAAAGTGAAATAAAAAGTTATTAATTTACTACATATAAGTGACAATNTTATTAATTTACTACATATAAGTGCCAATAACTAAAAATCGCATAGGTGAAAAAATAAAATACTCAAGAGTGTATAAAATTCACAAAGAATTTCTCAACTAGGTGAGTCATCAGTTAGCATTAAGCTAACAAAAATTCAATTTTCGCGGAACTTCCTTTAACTTTTACTGTTTTAATTTTCAGTAATAATTCAATGAAATGATTGATTCTTGAATAATTTCTACGCTTAAGGGTAAGAGTTGTTATATTATGCGTAAAAAAGAAATATTGGTTTGCATTATTGTTTTTTAGTTTGTTTCTTGCGCACTAATTGAATACTGCTTCCATAAAGACATGCAAAATTTGTAAAATTGATGATAGATACACATAATACTATTCTTCTTTCCCCACCCCAATTTGATTACTAATATTTGTATTAGTTTTTCTACAACTTTTGTTGTATTAAAAATAATTACTCTTACTGCATGCAGCATACATTTGTTTATAAAACTATAAATTAATCTTATTGAAACTGTCAAAAGTTTTTAGATTACTATTATTTTGGTGATTTTGGGTATGGAAAAGTATTTAATGAACATATTTAAATTCAGGATAAAAGTAAATTACGAAAACTAAGATATAACGACCAATATTGGGTATAGGGACTTAACAAGAATATAACATAATGCGGCAGGTGGCAGCTTTTGTGAACATTATACGTTATGTATGTTTTGAAACAGGACCTACTATCTTTAGCCAAAATATATACATAGTTATCAGCTCTTTGCCAGCTCGTTTACATATCAAAACATGAACNGACCTACTATCTTTAGCCAAAATATATACATAGTTATCAGCTCTTTGCCAGCTCGTTTACATATCAAAACATGAACTTTTCTTTCAACCATTATTGCATTTCCCCAACTCATTCCTGCATTTTTTTTTCTCCTCGTAGTTATTCTTTACTTTTGTGAATGCACGCACCTTTCCCGGATTAATATCACGACTTTTGACCTGCCTCATGTTGCAGTACTGCCGAATGTTATGATAAAAAGGTTTATGAATTTCGTGCCATAAAAGAATCTTTTATATTACTTTNTGTTGCAGTACTGCCGAATGTTATGATAAAAAGGTTTATGAATTTCGTGCCATAAAAGAATCTTTTATATTACTTTAGATGAGACAATACATCACTACTTGAAGTAAGGCTCTGTTCATCATATGTACTGCATTTCACCATGTGAAAAAAAATACAGAAAAGGAACACACATAAATTATTTTTNGGCTCTGTTCATCATATGTACTGCATTTCACCATGTGAAAAAAAATACAGAAAAGGAACACACATAAATTATTTTTCTTTTAAAATGCAAGAAGTTAGAAAATATTTTCAAAATATATGTTTAAAAATGACGAATAACACTAAGAAATGAGATTGTAGAGCATTTTCTGTGAACATAGTATCAGAACGTGTTCCCAATAAGACACAATACATATATGAAGCGTCATAACTGGTTGCTAATCCTGACTTTAAGGGAATAAATGTTCTCTTCGATAATCTGGTGCTGGTCAAGTTAGAGAAAACGAAAGCTTAATTTTACAATCAAAANAGGGAATAAATGTTCTCTTCGATAATCTGGTGCTGGTCAAGTTAGAGAAAACGAAAGCTTAATTTTACAATCAAATATATATAGCTTATTTCTATCTTTTCACACTACACTTACGAGTACAGGCCAACGCGACGAGTTATAAGAACTTCATCGGCCATGCAGAACCATTTATATTCAGGGGATATAAATAGTGGTTTCCGGAACAAGGGCTGGGGGCTGAGGATCCGCCGCCATCTTAGTTCCACCATCCTGTTTCTGGCCACCATTAAGGATTTAACCATATTGTTAATACGACCTTGAACTTTGTCAGCCATCTTGTTTCCAGTTGCCATTTTGTTTCGTTTGCTATCTAGTTTCCCAGTTATTCACCTTTGCATGCGCTCTATAAACTGTAGTTATCTCGTCGTCCACTAAAGTGCACTACTCACCCCTGTAATTTTGTTTATTGCTGCTAGAGTGTGCCGCTGTCATCCACCATCTTGTTTCCACTGGTCCGTCGGTGCGCTGGTGCCGCTCTCGCTCGGCCGCCATGTTGTTTCTAGAGTTGGCCGCTAGGGGTGATGCTGTTTTTATTTAATTTTCGCAGACCTCAAAACATAATCTGGAGGAAGGCAAATTTGAACTGCCGAAACGTAGGTCGGCATGCAGACACCTTAGACCACTCTGCTATCGGGACATATGCTGGGATAAGAGTTTAAAATAAGTATATTTAATATTATGTGTACAGGGAAAAAAATATTTCTAAATGAATGTGGNTGCTGGGATAAGAGTTTAAAATAAGTATATTTAATATTATGTGTACAGGGAAAAAAATATTTCTAAATGAATGTGGTTTTCATTGTCATGATTATTAGAGAATAAGCATGTGTAATAATAATATTTTAAGTCAATTTCTTAAAACTTTTTTTTTTGAAAATATGAAAAGAAACCGTTAAAAAACGTTTTACTTCATTTTTTATTCGGTTTTAATTTTTATTATATTTTTTCTTTAATGACGTTAATTTTTCTTTAGTGAAGTTTCTTGTTAAGTATGCTGGTAATCCATTCTTCCGTCTGGAACTGGTCATCCATCCNTTAATTTTTCTTTAGTGAAGTTTCTTGTTAAGTATGCTGGTAATCCATTCTTCCGTCTGGAACTGGTCATCCATCCTTCGGTTTGTAACTGCTCGTCCATCCTTATGTTTGGAACTGGTCAACCATCTTTCGGTCTGGAACTCGTATAATTTTCGGCCTCGTCCTCCCACTTTACCACACGCATAGCTGCTAAAGTAACCATACGCGTGGTTCTCTGGTTGGGGACGGAGCAACACAGGACAATTTTACAGTAATACAGAGATATAAAAAATATATTTTAAATATCCATGGTGTTGCAAGAATGAGCTATACTGATGGGTTACAATACCGAAAATTATACAAACTAGGTCAAAAAACATAGGTTAGAAGAAACAAGAATAAAGAAAACAGCCGAAAGTAAGTGAACGAAACATTTGTAGATGAAGAGGAAGAAAATAAAATAAGTAGACAGATGTATAGGATGGGTAAGAACAGTACCGCCTCTAGTTGTTACAATGGGCCAAGATATCACAACTAAAAATATCTCACCTCCACAACCCTGGTAAAGGATAAGGGTTGGAACCCACAGGAATTGGCTTTAAATCCTGGTCGACGGTCCAAACAGAAATCGCAGCCCCAAATCTCCGTGCAGGAGTGCCCAAGCCAAATTTCGTAAATTAAATACTAGCTGGAACAATCTATAGCCAAAATTACTGGTGGTGGTCCAATCTCTTTCATTGTGGTATCTGTAGCAGTGCGTAAGGATTCATACACGCGTGCTGTAAAAACAGTAATCATTTTCACCAAATGTGAATAATTATTTTTAGCTGAGGGTAGGCAGTGACGAGTTAAATAGCTCCAGATTTAACACTACCACCCATGCCCCCAGGGGAAAAAAGCGTATGAAATTTTTATAGATGGTGGATACGAAGGAGGTGGCATCGCTTCTGATTTGACACTCCCGAGGTGAGGAACTGCCCTTGCACCCCGGCCTCATTCTCTCAACACCAAGAGAAAGACACGTTATTTTGACAATGCCATCTCCCCAATCCCAGCTGGCTCATTTCTTCATTCAACATCATACATTCATCATCATCAATTGTAAAGCTGCAATGGCTAACTGAAATTGCATGAGACGAAAGTACAATTCCTGACAACATATATTCCTCTTGCATGTGCTCTATCAAGCTGGCAGTAATAGCAACATCAATCCAAATTTTACGTACATACAACACCATATGCTTATATTCAGAAATACTATTACACTTAACTTCTTTTCTTCTCTTCTTTTCTACTTTTGTTCTCTTTTATTATCTCCTATTCTTTTCTTCTTCTATTTTTAATTTCTACCCAATATGACCATATGAAACTGTGTAAACCTTTTTTTTTTAAATTCTCA
The DNA here is from genome assembly GCA_002778355.1 of Clitarchus hookeri. Taxonomy (NCBI): domain Eukaryota; kingdom Metazoa; phylum Arthropoda; class Insecta; order Phasmatodea; family Phasmatidae; genus Clitarchus; species Clitarchus hookeri. The sequence goes on from NQII01001736.1 coordinate 22,376, forward strand.
TAGCCATATGGCACTGTTCGTATTCCGCTGTCCAATATTTATCTTTTGTCGTTCTGCCATGTGAGCGCGACTTTATTTATGCTCTTTATGTAAATTTCATGGCGGTATGAACTTATATTGTTCATTGGTACTCGCACGGTTTACTGTGGCTGCAACACCGTCTTGTAATCTTCAAATTTTATTTAATTTTTTATACTTGCCTTCCGAACTGCCTTTGCCCTATTGATCACTTTGCCGCCACACACATAACTATACATTTTGGCATGCAGCCCCACAAACTTGTCCATCAGTTCTCCACCACACTCATCTTTAAATTTCCCCGCCACTTTCCCGTTGGTTGGGGAGTAGCAGGTCCATG
>NQII01001736.1:22793-36207 GCA_002778355.1 Clitarchus hookeri
GGGGGGGGGGGGGGTAGGAGTTGGCATCCATCTTGTGCATGAGCATGGGATCTGCGGCCAGTTAAGCATAATAATCCTTGGTTACAATTTCATAAATTAATGAGTAGGTTTCTGTTTATAGAAAATTTGTGTTGTCTTCATACATATTTTTTGTTATGTTGTGATGGAACCTATACCTTCAAGTTTTGGAGGTGTCGAGCACTAAAGAGCCGGCGTAAATGAGTTTGTCAAACAATATTGATTGTTTTTAATTTTCATCAGGTATTGATTTTGATCACAAATTTTTCTTCTCGTGAAGGTGGATTTTGAAATAATTTTTTCAGTCTCCTCTCGTTAAACACTAATTCCATGACTCGTGGTTTCCTGTTTTTTTTATCAATTTTCCAAATGTGCCGATGTTCATGAGCTTAAAGAAAACGTTTTCAAAATCATTGCAGGCTGCCTATCTCTTTTTCCGTGTTAAGGTTGATGTAGGACTTGAGTAACGCCTCTTATTGGAATTGCATAACACGATGTATTTTGTTAACTTTGAGCCCTTTTCCTACTGCTTCTTTGAGGTTTATGTGGTGTACACCATTGTTTTTCTTTTCTTACTGAGTCTTCATTGATTTTTCGGTCTTGCTGCCTGGAGGATACTTTTTGACGGGTAAGAATGGCAGGTTTTTGTACGAGTCGTGGAGTTATGCAGGATATTCTACGTCTACCTCCAGCACGTAGCCTAATAGGCCATCATCTGGCACCGCCGCGACATCGATGTCGGTTCCCACCCACTGCAAATCACACGTACAGGGAGGGGCAGATACATTACCTACCCATGCAAATTGTTAGTTGCTATGTACTGGAGCTAGACGGTGGGCTTGCTGGCATCATATATGGACGGGATGTTATTGTTATTGGCCTTCACATAGCGCTTCCCAGATTGGAACACTCCATCTCTTATGGCTTCTTCAATAAATAAAAACCTTCCCTTAATCTGTTAGCAGTTCTAGCTCGACCTTGGTGTGTTTCGAGATTGCATCGAACGAGAAGCCCGGCGTGCTCTCGTAACAGACACGGTCCAGGTATAGGTTTCCATGCTTAGTGTCCTAAAGTTTTCAGAAATGTCAGATATCAGCAACACATCTGTTTTAAAATAAAAATTGAAATAATCTTCCATTGAATTACAGTCAAATTTTTCCCAGCATTAGCATAGTCTTCTTCACTTATGTCCGTGTCCGTCAATTTATTATAATATTTGTTGTTGGAGGCAGCTGCGTCTCTTCAGTTTCTGCAAGCTGTCTGTGTAATCATAGGCGAACACTCCCTTTCTCCTCACTAATTTGAGCTCATCTGTGGATGAAGGACTTTGCTGTATTTAAGTCGGTGTCTCAGATAATTTTTCGGCGAGGATGGTGAGGCCGGCGGACATGATGCGCGGTGTGTCTAAATCCCCCAGCGATTTCGAGAACGTGATTTATTTATCCTCTGTATGCGGCTTGATGAATTTTTTTTCTACGTTGTAGCCGAGATATTTTATAATAAAGTTCTTGTCATATATCAAGTTGTGGAATAATACAGGCCATCTTTTCGGATGGCGGTGGAGTTTGTTGCAGTTATTGCAGGATGCCGCAATGTAGTTTCCGGTGATGTGGTCGTGGTCTATTACATTCCCGTTGTCAGTTGTGAATGTTTCTTCGCAGTAGCGGCAGGTATCTGACATGACATGATTTAGTCAATCGAGATAGCTGAGTGGCTACATTGGTTCACTTATTTCATAAATTTCCTGCACTTAATTTCCAACATTGACAATTTGCTCGATGAATATTTTGGCAGCATCTTCACCAATGTAAATTTTTGGCCCCATTGGCAGACTTGTTGTTTTGGTTGCGCGTATGATGTCATTATCTATTTGAACATAATTGGAAACACTGTACGGTTCATTTTTTTGGTAAGAGTGTGTCGTAGATGTCTGGGGGTTGGGCTGGCAGGTTTTAACTGGCAGAATCATGGCCTCGAAATCAGCATATACAACTTTTGGCATATTGTCTGCGTTGTGGTGGTTTTTGAATTTGAGGGTTGGTATTGTTCCTTATATGTCGTGCCTTGGCACCTTAATCCATGCAGGAGCATGAGGGCTGCAATACTTCTTGTTTTCCACTGGCATCCCTTCGCCTGCCTTTTCTTTCACTCTCAGCCTGTGATCAAAGTATGTGAAACACCTTTTTCAAATGCGTAAATTTTCCTTGTAGGCTGTCATTTGAGTCCTCATCAGATGAGGAAAAATTTTGATATAATCGAAATGAGCAGTGTCTTCGGTGGTGAAAAGGAGGTGGTCGGAATGTATGTGCTTCTCTCCATCACACACTCGTCTTGGTAACCCCTTCTTTTCATCATTGAGAGTATATATATATTTATGGTCACTCCAGGATTTTGTTTCTCAAATTTGGTTTTCTGGNCCTTCTTTTCATCATTGAGAGTATATATATATTTATGGTCACTCCAGGATTTTGTTTCTCAAATTTGGTTTTCTGGTGCAGAGGTGTGGGGAACTCGATGCCATCCAAGTTAAACTAGTTGTTCAGTTCTCTGTATCTATTATTTGCTCTTTCAGGATTCCAGGTTTCAATGTATTTGGCGAGTAAGCACTTACATGAAGAACATGTGATCCTCGTTTTTCGGGTTTATCACTGAGTTCTTGTTTTTTATTGGCACTGGCAAATCAATGTATCTGGATGCGCGCAATGGGTCCAATTTATTTATTCTGATCTGCATTCTCTTCACTGCAGTGAGTGTCCATCCAGATGCCTTTGTCATGTACTCCTACTCCTGCTAAATATTTATCAAACTCGCCGCCACAGCTTCTTCCACGTCAATAAGCCAACCCACGTCAAATGCCCTTTTAGACTAAAGTTTTCGACAGTCACCAAAGCGTAAACATAGGCGAATGTAGAGTAAACTAGGATAGCGGGTGGTGTGTGGCCAGCACTCTATCCGGTCCGGCGATTGGTTGAAGTATGAAAAAAAGGACGAGCCGTAAACATGAAATCATCACTGTTACAATATCGTTTTCCGTACAGTAATTATAATATGTCAACTATGAGTTTTGTTATTGTTAGAAATTCTACTATTTATTTCAATAAACTGCCAATATATTAAAAATTATATTACAACTCCCGATCTTGATTTCGATGTTTTTTTTAGCAGAATAAGAATATTTGTTACAAAATGGCAACATACTGGTTTGCTGTCCAACTCCGATGTACGTGTTGTAATTTCACTCCTGTTCGGTATCAGTTTTAGTAGTGGCTTACTCTGTCAAATCCCGTTTGGGCGAACAGAAATGATTACCAAAACAGGGCAACTGTGTCAGCATACTAGTAGATAAATCTACTACATTCAAAGTGACTATAACTAATAAAAAGTTTAGTTGATGTTTCTCCAGATCCAAACTTCAATTTCTATCCAACCATGGTCCAAATTTTTTATATAATATTATATGCACGTGCAGTATAGTATGTATTGAAAATCTCTAACACATACGTTTCTCCAGGCTTTACAGAAAAGATCGNTTATATGCACGTGCAGTATAGTATGTATTGAAAATCTCTAACACATACGTTTCTCCAGGCTTTACAGAAAAGATCGATGTACGTGTCTGGTAAATGATTAATTTGAACTGTATGGCAGATTTTGACATTGACCATACTCTAATGGGAAGTTTACAGACTTTCAAACAGCCAATTTATTTGAGATTTCATTGAGAACGTGTGTTCGTACGAGTTCAATTAAATGACTACGCATGTACCACCAGCGTGAAATTTGCATTTGAAATGAAATGCAAGTACTATTAATATGTAATACAAATGTCACAAACATGAAAATGAATTATACACGGAGGAAAAGATGAAAGCTTTACAGTACAACAAGGAAAAAGCCAACGAAGGACTATACAATAAAAATCATGAACTTGTATGTATATGTGTATATACATATATACTAACATTGAAGTTTATTTTTAAACATTTATTTTGGCCAAGGCAGCACGGTTTTACAGCATCAATAACAATATACGTATATTATAACGTGATATTTCTCAAAAAAATTTACACGACCCAATTCAAGCGCTTTATGAACAATATTATTTAAATTGAAATTACTAAGATTATTTAAATTGTCATAAGTGACTACAATGAAAGGAGTACAGACTATTTTACGTAAATGACAAAAAAAAACATTATTTACAATGTACCGTTTTCAACTGTAACTTTTTGTTTTGCATGCAGCCTCTGCTTGCAGTATATACTGCGGTTCTCGAACCCGCATTCCTTTTATGGTACGTCTGTCCGTTAATTCCGGAAACAGGCACTCAATATAAAATCTCTGCAGCTTTGGTAACATAATTTTTTCCCATAATTCGTAGCCTCTTTCTTCTCTTACTACTTTAATTCCACTGTCGCAATAAATGACCAAGCCACAGAATTTTCTGTGCGATATTTGGAGTTGCGCTTGTATTTTGTATATGTACCGATGTGATTTTTTAAGTTGCAAATTCTCATTTTTTTATTTCTATGCAGAATTTCAAACAATTTACTGCTCACGAATGGACATGTTTCCAATAGATGGCACACAATGCCATATTTCTCCAAAATACCATCTGGGCTGGCTCCAAGGTATGGTATCTCAAGTTATATTCGCTCCAATTGCTTATATTTTTTATTACAATTATTATAATCTGGAACTCCACTGGTTATATAATAATACTGAGTTTAGATAGCTATTTATGATTTTTTGTGAATGGGAGAATTTGAAATGTACCTCTTCATACTCGTACGTTTAGAATATTCGAAATAAATTATTGTTTGGAAAGAAAATTTGCTACGTTTTGAACTTTTGGGATTGACTTTTAGGAACGAAAATACACTGTGAAATGCAAATGCCAAATGTAAAATGAAAAATGAAAATGCACATATGTTCATCATCCTATAAAAAAAAATTATTTAGAGTGCAATTCCATTCCATGGAATTTGTGTGTAGAGATATTAGCTGAAGCAGGGCTGGTGAGAGTTGTTATTGCCAGTCGTAATTTCATTTCCGAGAACTGCTAAGCTCCTCGTCATGCCACCGCCACTTCTTACAAGCAACTAAGCACACCCACCACCACCCCCTTCTCATTCCACAGCCACTAACATCCTCGGAATACAGAAACTGGTTCTCCCTGTTTGCTCACTGTGCACTCTCGGCCACCCCCTCCACCAGTCCTCCGGCAATGCTCACACGCAAGGCCTTTACCGAGTTCGGAGTGTTCACAGAGTGAGGAGGTCACTATTTTTCACAAATTTGTTTTACTAAAAACAGATTTTTCAGTTAAATTTCCACCAGTTATTATTTGAACTAGATACTCAAGTCAGTANAATTTGTTTTACTAAAAACAGATTTTTCAGTTAAATTTCCACCAGTTATTATTTGAACTAGATACTCAAGTCAGTAATTGAATCTATGTGTTTTCCCTCTTGATTTGACGGCTTTTGTTTCTTTGTGCTCCCATTCGTTTGTCTGTAGTAGTAATTATAAATGCGTTTCGAGATTTCAAGTTTCGAGAGGTACAGAAAGAAACCGTTTTCGGAGGGTTACAAATAAAAAAACAAAAAATCAGGCACTTTAAAGCATAGAATACAATTAAGTTATTTTAAAAAAGGGATGTTTCATACATTAAATTATCCTCAGATCATTGAGCAACAGAAAACAAATGGACAATAAAAACTTAATAATTTCTTAACAACGTTTTTAAAACACAAATCATTGAAATTGTAAGTACGTAGTTATGATCCTACAGTGTNCTTAATAATTTCTTAACAACGTTTTTAAAACACAAATCATTGAAATTGTAAGTACGTAGTTATGATCCTACAGTGTGCTTTAGAAAGATCGAAAACGAAAATACACAATAATTAGCAAATTTATTAAGTATACTACCCCCTTAAACGTTTGTTGGAACCAGTTATCGATCGGACTCGCCTCTTTGGAATATTTTCTCCCACCACATTGGAAAGTACACTTATACGTATATGTTTGAAAAATTTGCAGATTAATTTCGTGCCAAGTTAGAATTTAAAAACTCGTACGTTGATTCTCCTTTTGCTATTGATCCGGGAATTATCTAAAATGTTCGCAATAAACAAGAGTCAATAAGAAACGTGCACTAAAATGCAGGACCAATCGTCACCTTTCATTGTGACATAACAATATCAACAAGCCATTGATGAAGTATATTCGCATGTTTGGCTGTTTTCTATAATTTCACGTATCACAAGCGTTTCATAGTTATTTTAACACGAAAATACCTTATATTTGGTTAAATTGAACCTTTACTTATGTTTTATTTATAAATGATTAATATTGATATATAAAGAATAAGAAAGAAAACGGAGAGAAAATAACTGTGTTTGGTAATTCCTAGCAAAAAATAATTCTCCTGCGAAATATTATTGAACTGAGTGCGCACAAATGCAGTGCACTGGCCATTTGGAGTCATTTTTTAAGACTTTGCTNTCTAAACAAAAGCTGGGGGATATTGAGCTGCCTGCCAGCACGAGGGGCTGGCAGAGATTATTAAGCCACGTTAGGGGTGCGGGTCACGTCCTCAGGGTTGGAAAGGGAGGGGGGTGATGTCCCTGACGTACACCGCCACGCCAGCATGTCGACAGGGGTAGGCCCGGAGAAAGCGGCTCATGCAAATAGGGAACAGCAGCGCCTGTTCGCCGGACGGAACAGGAGGAGAATACTTTCTTCCTCGCTACAGAGAAGTGTCGTTTCCGAAACTTGGCGCCGTGGAGAGACGCGAAGACGAGGCTTCCACTTTCTCTTATCATCCGTCCTTAGAACAAAAGAAAGAGTAAAGAAAACAAGGCAACTCCTCGCGAAACTTGCTGCTTGCTGCTGTTTCAGTTAGGGGTGCTAAGGAGAACGAGTTTACCATTAGCTTTTCTTTTAATACCAGCCCATTCGCGAATACATTTACCTGTGTGAACTCGAATATACTATTTTGACACCGTTTAGTAAATAATGCCTAAGTTTTACTTACGGTTTAGTCGTAACATTCATAGTCATGGTATGCCAGTCAGCCTTATTTACAATTTTGTACATGTACTAGTCAATTAATGCTGTAAAAGGAACACCCTCGACTGTTTTAGTGTGTTATTATAAGACAGTCTCAAAGAAATTAGCTTAATATGATTGCTTGTAATGCTATGTATTTTAGAGGAAAAGGAAAAAAAAAAAAAAACGCTTTCGAGATTAAATTTTAAACTGACTAGAGTTTTGTGAATGATCTAATTACACAAGCACCATAAGGCTACTGCAACTACCTAGAATAACTTACACCCTGAAAATGCCTGTACAAAATGTTACATCTTTTACACATAAGGCAAAGATGCAAGACATGTGGGCAATTTAGAACGATCGTAGTTTGAATTCGGAAAACGAAAAGAGAAAAACATAGGCGAATAAATAATCNACATGTGGGCAATTTAGAACGATCGTAGTTTGAATTCGGAAAACGAAAAGAGAAAAACATAGGCGAATAAATAATCGGACCCTAGTTCTGGGGTGACACACAACTAATCGACGGACTCGTAGGCAGCCTTAGTTCCTGAGGGGGCATGAGTAATTATGACCTATGAGTGAACAGAACTGAATAGATAAGCTCATCCCATTCCTTGGTTTTCACAATTACTGGGTTCTGCTATAATTATTGCGATATAATATTTGTTCTCCCGAGATACATGTTCTTGCCTAAACGAGTGGAGTGGAGAGGTTATGGCAGTTTTCAACAGCGGGGTCTTAAGATCCGAAAAGNCTCCCGAGATACATGTTCTTGCCTAAACGAGTGGAGTGGAGAGGTTATGGCAGTTTTCAACAGCGGGGTCTTAAGAGCCGAAGAGGTGAAGTGAGGTGAGTGTGGAGCAGCGCCGGAATGCAAGGGCGGGGGAAAACCCGCTGGCCAGCAGGATCGTCTGGCACGACTCCCACCTGCGGAAATCTGAGAGCAACCTCGCCTTGATGGGAGGCGAGTAGTTCATCCACTACACTATCGCGGCCTCCCTTACCAAAACGAGCCCATCAACCTACTATCTCCCATCACATATATTATTGAAGTTCGTTCATTTTATTAAATTTCATATTTACTGCTATATGATATTTGCCATACTCCATATTATGTAGGTTATGGAATATTTTCTGAGTACGAGTCCATCCCAGTCTGATCTCAGGCGTAAGAGGGAACATCAAACGGGGCCAATGCTAGGTAAGTCCGTGCTCTTCTTTCCTTTCGAGTGACGCTTGTGTGAATTCTCCTGACAACCAATAAGACTCACACCAGTAAGAGCAGAGACCCGGGCAGGTCGACTCCCGTCAGCGCGCATCTTTCGGTGGTCCCGTCTAATACCATACATTTGAATTGGCAACTTTCACCACGTTTCCCGAGCTATAGACGTGTTCCTGATTGCGTCTTGAACGTTTGATATATTTTGAAGTCTTACACAGACATAGGTAAATCTACCGTTTTTTGTATCGTGAAGGCGTGACATTTCTTTTTATCTATCACGTCATACGACCATCCAGTTGGTATNAATCTACCGTTTTTTGTATCGTGAAGGCGTGACATTTCTTTTTATCTATCACGTCATACGACCATCCAGTTGGTATCACCAGCTTCAAGTAACATAAAACGCTGGCATTATCACATGTTGCACTCTACACGATGAGTACACCTTCAGCCGATATCAGCAGCACAGTTGTCAGGNAACGCTGGCATTATCACATGTTGCACTCTACACGATGAGTACACCTTCAGCCGATATCAGCAGCACAGTTGTCAGGAAGAAACTTCAAGTAGAGCACGTTTTAGAATAAAAATACGATGCACTTCAACATAGTGACTCGTTTTTATATTCATTAATCCTATTTTAGAAGTTACGAAATTGCTGATAGGATAAACTTTTATGAGAGCCTTTTGACAGCGTTTNCCTATTTTAGAAGTTACGAAATTGCTGATAGGATAAACTTTTATGAGAGCCTTTTGACAGCGTTTTCATATTTATGTTACAGATGTAATACCTACACGTTAGGTTGCCAATTCCCATAATTTTTTTTTTTTTTTAACGATATTGTACGAGTTACGCTCTCTCTGGGGAAAGGTTTCATTTGACATCTTTAATGATATNCAGATGTAATACCTACACGTTAGGTTGCCAATTCCCATAATTTTTTTTTTTTTTAACGATATTGTACGAGTTACGCTCTCTCTGGGGAAAGGTTTCATTTGACATCTTTAATGATATCGTTCTTAATAATATCGATATGTAACGATTTATGTAATAAATAGGTATTTTCCGTATGCTGAAATATCCTTTATTCCTATATATTTGTAAAGGACTATTAGTGACGGATCTATGTGTCTTATAAAGAGAGGGATTCTTGAGGAGTGAAAAGTAATTGTGCATTACTTTCAAACTATATGTTTATTAGTAATCATTTAATTTTAATGTTTCATGTAAATGTCAGAACTTAGTGGGCAGAAAATACAAATATCGTTTAAATTTACCTTATACCACAGCGAGTGTATGTATTAATACTGCATTATTGACAATGAACATGGTTTCAAGAATAATTTCATACAGTTTAAATTTATGTTCAAAGGGAGGAGCTCAACCCCATTTAGTCCCTTCTTGGATACGCCCCTGATAACAATTTATTATATAATATTATAAATCAAATATTATCTATGAATAAAATTACGAGAATGAGCTGTCACAAGCGATCCTATTTTCACTAATCACCAGTAAATAAATTACTTTAAATATTACTNCAAATATTATCTATGAAAAAAATTACGAGAATGAGCTGTCACAAGCGATCCTATTTTCACTAATCACCAGTAAATAAATTACTTTAAATATTACTTTAAACGCTTTTCATTTACGAACGCAGCTGTTCACGAACACTTACAGTAATTCTGCACCAGACTTTGGAGGTGAGTCTCTCCTCCATAAAAATATAAATACGCTTTGTGTAAAATAATATTTAATTGTTTCCATATCTGCCCAAAATTTTGGGGGAGTGGGTTGCTTTGAACACCCTTCGAGTGAAAAAAATAATGATAACACCTGTCTAGCATCGGATATAGAAATAAAATAATATTCAAAGATCTGACAGAACTTCCCGAAACTGACGAAAGTATTTCAGACGCTTTTAAAAATCGTGCCAAAATTTAAGAATCGTTGAATTAAATTGCTCCTCTATTGAGTAACAGTTCTGTTATGGCTTACTTGGAAGACCTTTGAATGTCTTGCATATTTCATATCTAGTTGGGATATCTTCCCAGTACAGTAAAACGGTGTGCAATAATAAGTGTGTTACAACCCAACACAAAAAAGTGGGCTTTACACTAATTGCGGAAGACTAAGATTATGACTGTCGAATTCATAGAAATGTTGTGAAAACTGACCTTCTCCAAGAATAAGCGGAGAAGCATCGTCAGTTATCTACGTGTAGAGTTGTAGGAATCGCCGGAGAAGGCTACTGAAATTGATAGAAATGGATATAGTTCGTTCGCTGACGAGAGAATAGGTCGTCTTGAGGCCGTTTCAGTCCCTGTGGGAATATAACAGTGTAATGGTCACGTGATTCTTCGCACCAGTCAGTTTTCAGGAGCTGTGTTTCTGGGGCAGTATAAACAAAAATTAACGAAAATCACAATTATTTTTTACCCGAAAATTCATTACAACTGTTTTGGTCATATATCATCCAAATCTAAATTACAAAACCTCACTACCAATTCTGTGATTCAATCAAATGTGTCGAGGTCTCTCTCTATAATAATACACTAACAAGTTTGTATGTTGTAACATGGTATCGCCACATAAAGTTCAAGAAGGCGACATTGATGATCCATTAGTCAGCGCAATGCACTCTTGCTTCCCTAAGAATCTCAGCTCAAGCAACACGTTTCACACATTGGTACATACATGCTATGAATACATGACAACCAAACTCACTCCAAAATTTTCGTTCTCAGTAATTGTTTTGATATGTGTAAAATATTTTATAACTAGTTAATTTTCTTAGGCTATATTAAAGTTAGCGACTACGATGGATCATAAGCTTCAAAAAACGGTTCCTGCAGGGTCACACTGTCGCTTCGTCAACAAGGGGATGAGGGCTGGTTGTAGCACCATGATGAATTTCGCGGATGCTAATTCGTCTGCTACGGGGGTCTGGTGGCTTTTGAACGCTGTCAGTCAAATTTAGCATAAAATCCCCCAACAAATGTTAAGGAAATCAATTTACTCTTGGTCAAACTCGACAGTAATCGATGACAACTTTAGCATAGTGGTATGTTTACCGAAGGACGTTCTAAGCTAAAACAAATTCTGAAATATACTTTACGCTTCAATCTTCTTTGCTGAAATTCATTTGAATGAATACGCTCTGTAAGATATAAACAAACAGTTCTCTTTGTAATATTTGCTTCATGTAGTTTTGAACCAATAACTTACTTTACATTTTATTGTTATTTTAAAAGTCTGACAGGGAAATGACTTTGCAATTATATTTTTCGTGGTTAGCATTACTACACATACTCCATGAGTTTTGCTCGATATAAATGTCGCTTGTAGAACACAGCTGTTTCCATCTTCGCTATCGCTAACATCACCCAAACTGCCTCTGTACATAGACAGAAAAAGCAGCAAGTGCAGAGGAAGGAGTACGGCTGCTGTATGATATACAATATTTTATATTTCGCAAATTAAAACTCAGAATATATAACTTTTTCTTCTCGTATGTCAACTTTGTTTCCAATTTAAATAACACGCCTACATTCTTACCATTCTCTATTTCTTGTAAGGTTGTTTATTGTTTCTTTTGCACAAAGTTATTAAACGTGTGGTAATGTACGTAAACCGTAATAGCTACATTACGTACATACAAAACTGAATGTGAAGCTTAAAACAAATAACAATTAGCATAGGCTTCTTCCGATATCCACCCTGACAATAATTACTCAAGTGATTTTTTTTACTGTTCCCTGCCCACAAACCTGCCTGAATTTAGTGACGTACCTCAAAATATTACGGTTATATTAGTTAATATTTTTCAATAAAAATACACCGGTGTGTTCGGTAGCACATAATTATTTATTTTACTGGTTGGCTCAAACAACCTGCATGGCTACTTACCAGGTGGTTAACGATCTTGTTTAACTCAAAACGATGCAATGTGTTGTTTTTTCCTCAAGTTTTACCAGTCCCCAATACCAATAAATCTGTGCCCGCTTTGCTGAAGAGGGACGCCCTTTGGCATTGTGGTCAGGAAAGTATAATTAAAGAACACTTTTTTTTATTAAAACTTTTTATTAGATACCGTCTTATTCATTACACTTGGTTAGGTTCAGCAGGTTCCGCTTTTTCATCTTGTGATTGGTATAAATGGGCGGAGTCTGACTACAATAGACAGTAACACATCAGCACGCAGACCCCAGGCATTGTTTCTTCAGAGAGGTGCTGATATTCGCGTCAGTCTCCCCCGACGAAGCTTGTAATATCATAATGTTCACACAGTTTTACATGAAGCCCAGTCTTTATATTTCGCAGTATATGTGATGTATTGTGCGTTAAACGTATGTTGACGCAGAGCAGTATAGGGCCAGACAGACGTCTAGGAAAGTCTCATGGGAGGGGGAGAGCGAGTATGATGACATCCACAAGGCGGGGAGAGATGCGCGCGGATGTTTGTGGGACGGCACATATTCTGCCGGGCCCTTCTGTTATCGTTCAGCTACAGACCGGTATGGGACGAGCTACACACTAGCGAACATAAGAGGTAACAGAATTTTTTGTTAAGTATGCTCTACATTTAATGGGCAATATGATTGTTTGCGGCTTTTATTAGCGGTTATTTCATACCACAAATGCATTTGACAGAATAAGAATAATAAATCGTGGCAATGAAAGTCAGGGGCCCAGCCTGTCCCGGGCTCCTGGTTAGAGGGGACGTCGGATTGGTTGACTTGTTTTTTTTTTTAGACATCTAAAACTGCGAAACAAAAGGAGAACGAGCAAAAATAAAATATTATAATACAAAATCTACTGATATTTAGATTTTTACTCATTCTCAATAATTTTGTTTTCAACGGGAANTGATATTTAGATTTTTACTCATTCTCAATAATTTTGTTTTCAACGGGAATCTTTATTACTCGGTTAGTATACTAGTTCGCAATCCATTGAGACCGAGTAGGGTGAAAGAATTCATCATTCACATTGAATATGAGTTAGCCTCAAAGCTCTCGTTTGAGGGTATTGCCAATTCTTTAAGATTAAGAAAATGCTCGTAAAGTGATGTTTTAAGACAATAAGTGATTGAAAATTGCACCTTT
>NQII01001736.1:36984-122470 GCA_002778355.1 Clitarchus hookeri
GCAGACCACGTTCTCCTCACTACTGCCGGCACCGACGTGTCTTCTCCTTCTTGGCGAGGCCTTGGAGAGTGTGGCTGAGTGAAGAGATTTGGCAATAGTAGTCTAGAAATACATGTATTAGAACATGTACTAAGCAATGCCCTATTCCTTTTCGACGCCCAAACTGACATATAAAATATGTGACGTAGGTAAACGGCGAAAATTCCGTTATCCAAGACGGCGGGGAATGTTTCCCCTTNACTGACATATAAAATATGTGACGTAGGTAAACGGCGAAAATTCCGTTATCCAAGACGGCGGGGAATGTTTCCCCTTAACAGCGAGGTCTTGAGAGCCGTTGGAGGGGAAGCGATGTGAGTATGGAGCAGCGCCAGAATGAAAGGGCTGGGGAAAAGGGAGATCACCGAGAAATCCCGCCACCCAGCGGCATTGTCATTCACGATTCCCAAATGTGAAAATCCGGGAGCGACCCCGCTGGGAATCCAACAGTGTTCACCTAAATGTGACGCGAGTAGTCTAACCACTACACCACCGTGGCCCCAGCAAACTAGTAGCGCAGTGGTAAGGATGGTCGCCTGCCACCAAGGCGAACCGGATCCGATTATCGGCGGGGTCACCCCCGAATTTTCACATGTGGTAATCTTACATGACGATACCGCAGGTTTTCTCGGGGATGTCCCGGTTTTTCCGCCGTTTTATTCCGGCGCTCTCCCTACTTTGTTCTACACTCATTGGCTCTTAAGACCTCACTCACTCACTCTAAGTCTAGAGACGTGTGCGGAATATACGTTATTTTCCGGCATCATGCTCACTGCNACCTCACTCACTCACTCTAAGTCTAGAGACGTGTGCGGAATATACGTTATTTTCCGGCATCATGCTCACTGCATAGTTTTCTGAACACTAACAGGTTTCGTTCTTACAAGGTGGCCACACACTTACACTTCTTACACGCTTATTTCAGTCCAGAAGTAAAGAAACCCACGTGTGCTAGTGTTATACTGATTGGTTCACCATCGTACTGTATATGGACTCACATTATATTTTAACGATCTTAGTTCTTTGCAAACCACGAACTAGTCATACAATTTAACTTTAATATGTAGTAATGTAATNAATTTAACTTTAATATGTAATAATGCAATTATTGTCCCTGCTTTTAAAGCTTCTCTCAGTGGCAGTTATAACGACACAATAACCTGAATCTAACTTTTAGCAGCTGTGAAACCATTTTTTTTGTACAAAAATATAGAGGATTCTTAAGCAAAGTTAGCTAGTATTAAGACGAGCCGTGCTATTTTACGCTTCCTGAGTCCTAAGCTGAAAAATATAAGCCTTATAAAATGCCATAACATAATATATCCCACTTGCCTTACACAGCTGATGTCTTTAATACAAATACTCGTTCGTGGGACGCTTACTTCGTTTAGTGCAAAGGTTACGACAGTTTCAAGCTTGGCCATGTAGTCAGTCGTGTAGGTATGCCGCAGAGCATTAATTATATGTGACAAAGATCTATTGGCACTGCGTCATTCTATTTTAGGNTCCTAAGCTTAAAAATATAAGCCTTATAAAATGCCATAACATAATATATCCCAGCTGGCCTTACACAGCTGACGTCTTTAATACAAATACTCGTTCGTGGGACGCTTACTTCGTTTGCACGTTTCCAATGCTGAGTTTCAAGCTTGGCCATGTAGTGTCAGCACATCCATACGGCGTCTGCATTAATTATATGTGACAAAGATCTATTGGCACTGCGTCATTCTATTTTAGAAGATAAATAGCCTTTCGGATGTAATATACTCGTAACACGTGAACTCGGGTTCTCATTGATTACCAGCGTAATTTCTATGCAGTTTAATACAGTGCTCCCGATAACGGACAGNGGTTCTCATTGATTACCAGCGTAATTTCTATGCAGTTTAATACAGTGCTCCCGATAACGGACAGTTTAATGATATCAGTAACGTTTTTATAAATCTGCGAACTCTCAACTTAGAAGCACCCTTCAATTCATGGATTCGTATTTGTCCTGAACCATCACAATTCATTCCATGTCCTCGATGTCTTTTTCTATTTGTAGTGGAATAGTTTTTTTTCTGGATTTTGTTGCTTNATCACAATTCATTCCATGTCCTCGATGTCTTTTTCTATTTGTAGTGGAATAGTTTTTTTTCTGGATTTTGTTGCTTCGTTTTAGAACATATAAGTATATTTAGACATAGGCCACGATAACAGTATGTGTGTATTAATACTTATAGATTCTAAAACATGTAATACACCCAGATATTGCCTAATGATTTCTTTTATTGAGTTGTCTGATCTATTACATAATTTGACAGATGTCGAGTATCACATTTCCTTTATCTGTTTTTACTTTTGTTTGAATTTTGCTCCAACAGCCCACGTTTCACTTTCATATAGAAATGTTTTTCAAGTCCTTTCTACTTTGATATTCGAGTGTTATCTTCAGCGTATTACAGAAACGATTAAATTTAATNAAATGTTTTTCAAGTCCTTTCTACTTTGATATTCGAGTGTTATCTTCAGCGTATTACAGAAACGATTAAATTTAATAAGTTGTGATGTCTAAGTAATAGCAATAAGATATAATTTTTTTCTANCAGCGTATTACAGAAACGATTAAATTTAATAAGTTGTGATGTCTAAGTAATAGCAATAAGATATAATTTTTTTCTAACATATGATTATACTACGGAATGTGATGACTGATTTTCCTTGCAAAGAGATGGAAAATATGTTTTACCGATCAGACTCAATTTATGTATTGCTCGTTGAAATTTAAACATCGTGATATTAGAATTACATTAAGTATTGTCTTATTTTCACATCTTCAGGCCGAAGCCAGTTATAGAACAAATATGTTTGGCATTTGTTGTTAAGTTGAAAATATTTTGACAACAGATAACTCAGGCATGTTCACTGCTACTTATTTTATTAATATTTTTAAATCAAAGTTTTTTATTTTACATAGTAGATTTTCTGAGACTATGTAGGCGTGTTTGCAATGGCGCATGTCCGTAATAGTTCAGACAATCAGTTAACCCCTTTTCCAAGAATCATTCAAACATAACGTCTCTAAAATGTTTTGAAAAAGACGAAATTAAAAAAAGGAAATTATCATAAAATAAGGGATTATTACAGTGTCCACCCTTACAATGTTAGATACTTTCTGAACACAGTACTGAGAGTGGTTCTTAAAGATTACTTAAAATTTCNAGTGTCCACCCTTACAATGTTAGATACTTTCTGAACACAGTACTGAGAGTGGTTCTTAAAGATTACTTAAAATTTCGAGAAAGGCGTATAAAACTTACTGTTTATCGTCGATGATAGTTCTTATAGTCTTTAAAAGCGTTNGAGAAAGGCGTATAAAACTTACTGTTTATCGTCGATGATAGTTCTTATAGTCTTTAAAAGCGTTTCCTTCGTGAGGTCGTTATATTCCAGAGTCAGGGACATGCCAAGTTGCTCCAACCTCATAGTGTTCAAGTTCTGGTCGGCGAATAACGGCATACCTATCATTGGAACACCTGCGTACACTGACTCCAGACTGCTCATTAGTCCTCCATGACTGATAAACACTTTCACNTACCTATCATTGGAACACCTGCGTACACTGACTCCAGACTGCTCATTAGTCCTCCATGACTGATAAACACTTTCACCTTGGGATGACCTGAAATACACAGGTAACAATATTTATTAGCTATTATATTTTAACNTGACTGATAAACACTTTCACCTTGGGATGACCTGAAATACACAGGTAACAATATTTATTAGCTATTATATTTTAACGTAAGTTAATCATTTTTACAATCAGATACTTCAAATTATTTTTGATTTGCTTTACATGTAAAATTTAACATGAGTTTACTATTGAAAACCGCATAATATCTTAGTAATAATGGCTATTTATTGCATATATGATGCCATTAGGGATATTTACTAGGAAATAAATTACGCCTTTGTTGATGCAATTAAAATAATTACATTATAAAATACTGTATAGGCAATGAGCTATTTTCGTGGACACTTTCTTTATAACGCACTCAAAAGCCAAAATTTTGAACTCCTTTGTACACAATAAAAATGGTTCCCAATTGGCTAACGTGTGTGATACGTAGTTTAGCATGTTTTGGTTGGTTTAGCCATCTTAGCTTCAGCATGCGCGATCGTGTTTTCGGTCAGTCGCCGTGAATTATACAGAAACGCTGAAGGTGAAATGGATGTTTGGTTTTTTTTGGAAATTATTTTTCTTGCAAAATTTATTGCTATTTATAACCTGATTTCGCTTCGATTTCCTCAGTCTTCACTAATGCTTGGAACGTGGTCCGTTTTCAAAAACACTATTTCAGTACAGCGTTAACAGATAAATTTACAACTTGTAAATATTTGTTCAAGAATTTTACTATCATGAATTATCACTGTTCTGTTCGTCACTTATTTATATTCATGATTCACGCATATTTTTAATTTTTCNCGCTTCGATTTCCTCAGTCTTCACTAATGCTTGGAACGTGGTCCGTTTTCAAAAACACTATTTCAGTACAGCGTTAACAGATAAATTTACAACTTGTAAATATTTGTTCAAGAAAAAATGATAGTACTTAATAGTGACAAGACAAGCAGTGTTATTTATATTCATGATTCACGCATATTTTTAATTTTTCCCTACAAACACATACTTCTGAAACACGCCAGGAATTGTTTAGGCACACTGGAACATTTTATTAAACCGTTNTTTTTCCCTACAAACACATACTTCTGAAACACGCCAGGAATTGTTTAGGCACACTGGAACATTTTATTAAACCGTTTGGTCGATGCTTTCCTAGGCGAAATTTTGTTACTGGTAAAAAACAGATTGTGGTGTCCAATAACAACATTGATTGACAAGTACCAACTCTATTTAGTGCTCACCAACATGTTTATTAAAAATAAATGTATTGGCTGACACAAAAACATTTTTGCCACAATAATAAATTTAGCTGCGACTGCAAAACTACATCCATTATATTCTGTGCGTGCGCTCTGGCTGGTGTTTTCAATGTGGACACCTTCTGTCTTGCCATGACGCTACAGTTGTCCATAATCGTTTATTTGCATCAGGTTACAAACTTATTCATGAGGAATATTCTTAAGAACATCGTTTATATAATTCCTTTCTTCTAAGTAAGTAAATGTTACACGTAAATGATTCCAGAAAATTTAATTTCCATGATGTGAAGTGTGCAGGCCTTGTCTTGTGCGNAAGTAAATGTTACACGTAAATGATTCCAGAAAATTTAATTTCCATGATGTGAAGTGTGCAGGCCTTGTCTTGTATGCTTCAGAGAGGGCTATAACGTCAAGCTAGGTGGCGCAAAGGTAACACACACAGGTTGTATATGAAAGGTCCAGGGTCAGAGTCCCGACTCTGGCGAGGTTTACTTGTGTTTTTAATCGTTGGTGACAACAAATACCATTTTGTAGTTGCCAATAAATACCGGAATTACAAAAAACTTTTGTTGGTGCGAGAAAATATGTTGTGATGTCTATATTGACAAAAGAATTTTTTGGCCACCAATGAAATTTGGTTGGTCACCACAAAACAGTTTTTTCAGTAGAGAATAGTTTAAAATGTTAATCGAACAAACGCAATATTAATAAGCAGGCATATAGCCTCAAAAATGTAAATTAATTCTGGAATAAAACATTATTATCGTTCTATTTTGATTGAATAAAATAAAACATATTCGTATTTCAATAAAAAAGTACAAAAACACATTCCTGTAAACCATATTAAACGTTTTTGTGAAGCGTAACATCAATCTCTCGTTGGTTGTAGCCGTNATAAAAAAGTACAAAAACACATTCCTGTAAACCATATTAAACGTTTTTGTGAAGCGTAACATCAATCTCTCGTTGGCCGTAGCCGTACAGAGGTGCCGCCTATAAATTTTACATTAATATGTTACGAATTATGCTAGTGGAATTACAATATGAAAGAAATTTATTTTATGCTGAAAAATGATCTTCACACACATAACATGAATGTTTTTCGATAACTGTGGAATAATGTATCATGGCTGCGTTCAGACATGCCTAGCTCTTTCTTTTTCACTTTGAATATCATTAGATGTGTGTCCGGAGCACATCTCCTTTCTTTTTGTTTTCAGTTTAACTATGAACCACTTATCGGTGTTCGGTGACGCAAGAATGGCATTAATATACCCGGAAACTAAATAAAATAATTCCAAACGCGCACTTACTCGCTGTGGAAAATGCATGTAAACAAGTAATTACAACACGTACAGTGATGTCACAGGCTCATCATCAGGGTGGCATCCGTTTTTCCCTTCGCATAGCAGTAGTCTCTTTTAAAATGCGTTATATGGGCGTTATACGCTCATTTATAAACAACCATAGCGTTCGTCTTAAAAATACACTATTACGCTGTGCGGTAAGTAGTAAATCATAAGAAACATTCGTTTTAATTTTCCAAAGGACCGCATCTATTCCATAACATTTTGAAGCGATAAGATCTTTCTTTGGTATTCGTTAGTCACCACTAATAATAGCGTACTTTTCCGTGCGTTATATTTTCGAGTAATTTTTGAGCTTATCGTTAATTATTTAATTACGATTTTGCAAAAAGTAAATTTCATCTCATAAGATAATCATTTGAAATATTTTAAGTAATTTACAAATGTATTCAAATATTCTTAACTTATTTTATTATTGTGTATTGACATTATAAAACTCAAACTCATTGGGTATTAGGGAACATGTGGAGTAATTTAAAAATCTGCTATTGNTTGTGTATTGACATTATAAAACTCAAACTCATTGGGTATTAGGGAACATGTGGAGTAATTTAAAAATCTGCTATTGTCAACATACTTTAACCCAAAATTAAATTTTCAAAAAATGATTTTAATGCAAAATCATATCAAAATGGCCAAGCAATAGCCGAGTTGAGAGGATATAAATGGGCTTAAAGTTATTTTAGCATATCCTTTTTATAACAAAAGTTGTTAAAACAGTGCACAGTGCCCAGATTTCAGGAAGTCTTTACTCAGATTATTTTTGGGTGGAATAATGAAATGTTATCAAACAGCAACGATTCGCCCCAGAAAGTTCCAAGAACAACCAGTTTAGAAAATAGTATGTATGTACTTTGGTTTAAAAAAATACTCAGTTTATAGTCACGTATACTGGATTTAGTGGGATTCGATTTAAAAAGGCCTGATAAAAATAAATAAATATGATTTACAAATACACTTTACTCCACAACTNAGAAAATAGTATGTATGTACTTTGGTTTAAAAAAATACTCAGTTTATAGTCACGTATACTGGATTTAGTGGGATTTGATTTAAAAAGGCCTGATAAAAATAAATAAATATGATTTACAAATACACTTTACTCCACAACTGGTGGATCGAAGTGGGATAACAGTTAAATTAAATGCTGTTAGTTTTGCCAATCTATACAGTGTAATTTGAATCTATTTAATGATTCCGAAGACACAGCTTATCACGCTAAAAGTATGGTAATTAAAACTTTTAGAAAAAAGTTATGTTTATTATTTGTTACATTTCTTCCATTTCACTACTTATCATCCAGTCATTGTAATACACACATTAGAATTTGTAAGTACGAAATAATTAAATTGTTTCATTGGTTCATAAGTAAGTAATAAAACCTGCCATTTTGAAAACAAGTAGGCCTGTCTGATCCACAAAGAGTTCACATAGTTTTATAAATCTTTCATACAGCTTCTAGTTCTTTAATTTAGATTAAAAACCCCAAAATATCTTTTCGGGTAGCATTTTCTCCGAAAATTGCAAATGAAAAAGTAAACAATAAACAAACTCGTTTATATATTCATTATTATTTCTAGATACGTTTATTGTACAACGTTCGACTAGAATCAATTGAAATTTTCTCTATATCCGGCACACCTTACAATATTTAAAAAGCAGTCATTTTGAATATTTTGATTTAATTTATTATTCATTATTATTTAAAGAGATAATGTATCCTGTTATCAATGGTCAAGTAAAATATGAATGAAAAGTTTCTCCTTTAAGAAATAAAACACTATTTGTGTGTTAATTTTTGAAAACCTATGTATGCTTGGTTTCAATAATTTCTTCCTACAAGTAATATTAACTTGTAAATAAGTTGTAATATTATCCCTGTATCATTCGTTTTCTGTGAATGATAATTTAAATTTTTCAAAAGTGAGAATTTATTTTTTCTTTGTAGCCTATACTAAGATGTCTGAAACACTGTACTTATACTTACTAAGTACTNGATGTCTGAAATACTGCACTGATACTTACTGAGTATTTCAAGCTGTGGAAACCATTTACCCACCATCACGTTGTCTGGCTTGCCTGGTAAGTCGCCGCCTGTATACTTCAAAAGAACTCGTTCAGGAAGCGCAGAAAAAGCATCGAGTAATGCCTTTAATTTCTCTGGTGCGAAGGACTGGAGTTGTACCAGAGAACCCATGCTGAAGTAAACTACTCCGTGCTCCGACTCATCCATGTATTCCTGGAGATTCTGTTAACAAATACAACATCTTAGACAAATGTTATTATACTGAAGAATGAAGTATTTGGTCATATATATAAATACAAATTATTTTCTTATGGTTATGTGAAACACTAATATATTTTGATGCATTCTTATGGTTTCTAACATAAACAAACGCACGTTATTTTGATAATATACTTACAGTAGTTTGCATCAAAGAATTTATTTTTTCCGGTATCAAAATTTGACTGTTAAAATGAGTGACATTTTATTTGGTAAGAATGGAATGTTCTGCTCTTGCGTGTCTATCATAACATTCAACAAGAAAATTTTGCAATGTCAGAAGTCGTTGTAATTAAATTTTATATCATTAGCTTAATGCTAGGCATGCATATCATTTTCACGTCCTTTATTCACAATGAATATTATTATTACGCACGAGGTTTTCCAACGATCCTTACTTAGGCAAGATTAACTGAGCCATTGGTTTGGACATACGCCGCTGCTAGGTATCTAGTCAGTTATCATACAAAGAAAGGGCACAACAACAACAGAATGAATAAGCAACAGACACACAACGAGGATGGAGAATCTATAAAAACGAAGAAAANAAAGGGCACAACAACAACAGAATGAATAAGCAACAGACACACAACGAGGATGGAGAATCTATAAAAACGAAGAAAAAATAACTGGACTAAAAACGAAGCAACACAGATGAACACAGTGACTACAATAGACGTATACACAGACGACAGAACGAGGGCAACAAAGACGAAGATGACGGCTAGAACACGTGAATACAGATGACCCAACAAAGCGTTGTATCTGCTTGTATTGCCGATCGTGTCTGCATATGTGACTGCTGACAACGATGGCAACACATACGAACATAACGTCTAGCACATGTGCACACAGATTACCCAACGAAGGCAACATAGACGAACACAACGACTAAAACAGATATACCTATACACAGATGACACAACGAGGACAAGAACACAAACAAAAACAATAGGTTTCCTTCGAAAATACGCTTGACATTTCAGTAACTGTAATTTGTTCCCGTCTTGAGGCGTGCGCATAGTCTGATGAAAACTCACACACTGACTGTGATAATTGAAAGAGTTAAGGGTTTGTATAGATGGGGCGTCTTTTACAGCGCAGTCCATGACAGTGGTCTCGCAGCTATTTGAAGAGAAACTGGNAGGGTTTGTATAGATGGGGCGTCTTTTACAGCGCAGTCCATGACAGTGGTCTCGCAGCTATTTGAAGAGAAACTGGCAATAATAAAAAAGTAAACACATAATGATAGCGAACGAACAGTCATAACAGGAAGATACCAACCTATACCTCCTCTAATATCTGTCCAGTATCAACCAAATTTTGTATACTAGCTGTACCTACCTATGCGTTAACGCACGACCTATTAAGTGCACCATTTTTTTAAAAACAGAGCCACCANGTATACTAGCTGTACCTACCTATGCGTTAACGCACGACCTATTAAGTGCACCATTTTTTTAAAAACAGAGCCACCATAGAAAGCATTTACATCCAATTTCAGGAAATTATCACCTAAGTCCTGCCTAAACTACAAGTAGTGCTGTGATTGGAAGTCTTAAATATATAATATGAAGTAGATAAGGTAAATATTTTCAAAATGTATA
Source organism: Clitarchus hookeri (assembly GCA_002778355.1). Classification (NCBI taxonomy): domain Eukaryota; kingdom Metazoa; phylum Arthropoda; class Insecta; order Phasmatodea; family Phasmatidae; genus Clitarchus; species Clitarchus hookeri. Next base: position 47,211 of record NQII01001736.1, read on the forward strand.
CTATAAAAGTTTTAGGTTAGTATGCCATGTACATAGAACCATTTAACCACTATAAACCAATCTTCTAACACGCTGGTAGTACATACTGCTAGATTAATGAAACCACCTATGTTCATTCTTCGAGCTCATAGGTGATAACATAGAGGCTGCAAATGCTATAACCCTACGGCAAATATACAACACCACGATGGGTGGTCTGTGACCATGGTAGCTCTGCAAGTCTATGATGTATCGAGATCAACACTCAACAGCTGAACAAAATCGGTATAAAAATCATTTAAAACCGATTGTAAAATCGTCGAATTGACATGAAACTTACTTTTCGCAATACGTGTATAAATAAAAACGCTATTTTTAATACTGCGCTGAGAGTAAAGGTTTGTCCCAGCGAACAAAAAAGGTTGTTCGTATTTTGCCACGCAAATATTTAGTTCTTCCAACAACATATTTTGATGAGTGAACAAAATTTAAGAAACGATAACAATATTTTGCATCCAACGAAATACACACCAACAAAATGTTGCTAATCAACTATATATATTTGTTTTGACAAAATACGAACATGTATAATGCCTGCTAAAACAAATCTTGGACTAAGACAGTGGTGTGTGGTGAAATGTTGCACTGTAAGATGGTGCTTCTTCAGTGCTGTACACACCCGGCGCACGTAGCATGAATCAATAACCAGAGTGGAGCCGGGAGAAACGGAATGTACTGTAGCCATTCAAGAGAGAGCATCGAGGCATCCATTGCACACGTGCTGCGACTTCAAATGCACTACTGCGTTTAACTGGCCGGTGTGTAAACTAGCAAACGATTATGTCCGGCACAGAGAAAAACACAGCTTGCCTTGCAACAGTTCATCACACGTCGCTGCTCTCAGTGTGTGATGGTTTAGCAAGTATGTTCAATGAAGAGCCGTACACTTACCTGTGGCAACTTGCCTGGTGGTTGTATATGAAGGCCTGCGACTTCGACGAACCCCGGGACCGCCGGCCTGGGACCGTTTATGCTAAAGTGGCTGTTGACGAGGACCAAGCTCGTCCTCCTGAGTATCTCGTCGACTGTGGGTACGTCGTCGCCGAAAAGCTCCAGGAGCAGCGAGTTTGTGGGCGCGTTATTGAACACGTGGTTCCCCACCTCGTAGAACAAGCTGTACAGCACGTTGACCACTCGCTGGCAGAGAGTCATTTTTCCCGTGTACTTCAGCGTGTAGCTCGGGATGTACGCGGGGTGATTCGGGTTGCCGATCCTGCCGTGGGTCCACGGAAAAGGCTCGCCCGAGACGATGCTCACCAATGGCGCGTCGAACTTGTGAGCGAATCCGACGGCGCACTCCGAACCAAATATTTCCGTGACGACGAGGTCGAATTTCTGATCGAACTGCATCAGCTCCCGAGCGTTCGGATGACTCAAAGATGCGTGGCACATTTCGCGCGTCTTCACCCAAATGAGTGCCACCGCGTTGATGACATTTAATTCCTGGGCTAACTGGACTGTCATGTTGTCTACGATTTGATCCAGAGCCTCTGAAACGTCGATGTCGGTATAGTTCGGTACGGGCTTCTTTTGAGGGAAATGGTTCAAGACCACGACGTCGTGACCTCTGGCGGCTAGACCTTTCATCAGGGCCTCAAACATGCGGAAGTGGCTCTTGCTGTGGAAGTCGAAAACACCAAGGATTCTTGCACTGTGTCCACCGAGTATATTTGTCGACAGGATGGCCAGAAAAACGACAGCGAGCTTAACGTTCATTTTCCTGAAACAAAAAAATAACGTATCTATAAAACTAGTGTTGTCAGAGAATGTCCCCGCCCCCTTACTGTTAATGGAAAAATTTTGAAGTTTGCATTAAATTTGTAGTTTAATGAAGCTATTGGTGGGGAAGGAAAGGTCGGGTGGTGTCGGAAACCTTAGGTTTGTTTGTAAAAAATCAAATGTTAGTTATTGAAAAAATTAATGACAATACATTCATATGTAACTTTTAACATTCATTAAGATATTATACAGAAGATATATTTGAATCAATAACAGAAAGAGTAACAAAATGAAATTTATATTAGCAATACATTTTCGCAATTTTTATAACTGTAGGGTAGCATCGGACAGCTCTTAAAAGTAGAGGATGAACTCACCATTTGCACACATTGCATTGTTTCTCGTAAAGTACACTTGCCATTTATCTAAAGAAAGAAAGTAATGGCACAATCTTTTTACGTGACATTTATTTTAAATACTAGAAAATCAATATATTTTGAAATACTAACCAAATGGAGAAGGGAATTTAATACAAGTAAATATTTCATTTTCTTCATTCTTATTTGAGAAAGGTGGCATCAGACAGCTACTCTTCCGAACAAATATGGACTCCAGTTTACCACTGCTGCTAATTATTTTGCCATACAAACATCATATTTATAAAACAGAGGACCACTTTCATGATTGGCACAGTTTGCATGATCCCACACTTTGCAAATATTGCATTGTATCCTGTCTTCATCGAAGGGCTCCTCGCAAATGATACATTCATCTTATCCAATGTTTTCTTTAAATTTAGGTGCTTTTTTTTTTATCGTCTTGGCTGACTTTACAAAAGGTTTACCCTGCTCCCCCCCCTTTTTATGAGGAGTTTTTTGCTATCACCGAATTACTGATGTTCTATATTTTCCTCCAGTTGGGCTTTTAAGGTTTGGAAGTCAAAATTTCAATCTTTGCGTCTCGGCTCTTTCGAGCGGCGAAGTTTGCATTGCTACTGTTTGGTAGTGACGATACTTCCTCTATTAATGCTTGCGATGTAGAAGGCATGGAGGTGATCACTTCGACTTGGGATTGTGAGGATGATTTCTCTTGTGTTGATTCTATTGGCTTTGAAGTTTATGTTTGGTTGAGATTTGAGATGCTGGATTAAGTGCAATCTTGGGTGAAAGGTGAAGGTGTTTCAGCAGAAAGATGAGAATTTCCTATGAAAGAGTCTTGAAAATCCAAGTCAGAAAAAATATTTCGAATTACTTGATTAGTTACTGTACAGGCGAAAGCTGACTGGGCACGTTCAATTCAAAACACTCTAGCAAATGCTGAATTTACCAAACCGGATATGTTTTTCAAACCTATTCTCAATTTTGGATATTTCCTCGTCCATAAAGAGCATGTCTTATTGTAAGCATGTGTGAAGTTTTTCATCACAGCCCTGTAGAGGAGCTGTAATTTGTGTGTCGTATGGGGTGGCAAGCTGAGCATGTGAACGTGATTTTTTTGTCATGAAAGTTCACCTCCAATTCTGGCATGTCCATCTAGTATCAGGAGTACAGGATTTTTTTCACAAGGATTTACTTTTCCAAAAATAATTTCATCCACTTCAAAAATCCTTGTTTTTTTCATCTACCCACTTGGTTGTGGATCATGAATGCTTCATAATGGTGCATCCTGTGTTAAATCGTTGTCCACTATTGTACGTGGAAAAACCATAAGTGGTGGGATGAACTGATCTCCCTGATGCATTAATTGAAAGAAGAACTGTCACATTTCCCCCTTACTCTCCAGATGTCATTTTCCCAATATGTTTCTTTCCCTTCGCTGAGAGAACGTTTAGCTCATTCGTGTGGATACAACAGAAGCCAGTATCATCGGCGTTAAAAATTCGCGATGAACTAAAATAACACTTTTCCATCAAATCACTTAACTTGTCAAAAAATATACCAATTTGCTTCCTATTAAAACCTGCTGCCCACTGCAAACTGGTGGATTATTCTGTCCTTATACTCAAATCTTGTTGTCTCTCCATAAAGTCATAATAAAATAATTATCCTGCCATCATAGTTGTCTTGTTAAAACGGTGATTAATTTTCAGCTTCTCTGCAAATTGGTATGCAAGCTTCAACAACTCAGTTTTGTCGATGATCTTTATGTGCTTCCACAAGTCGACTTCTTGAATGTCTGTAAATGTTCTTGAAATGTTCCACTGTTGGTCGTACATGACTTCAATACCGTCTCCCTACATTCTTCACGAGTTTTTATTCTATTTCCTAAATTATATTGGGGAAAGCAAAGTAACCACTTACTTCTCGTATTGACATTTATTTATGTTTTACTTTACTAACAGCTAACACAATGCTTTCCTCTTTCCATTTTTCACGTATGCCCCTCATTTTCACCTGAAACAAAAAAAAAATATCTATCAGTCCCCACAGCGAAGTCTTTAAGAATCTAGGTAGACCTAAGGCTTCCGTGGAGTGGGTATAGAAGGAAGGCAAGAAGATGGAGGTGAAATGTCCATACAAGTTGCCTGAAAGCTTAAAATAAAATGACTGAATGGTGACCAGTGCCGACAAAAAATAATTATACTCAAATGGGTTGTAGATAAAAACTGCTACTTCTCTCCTCCCCTTGGTGCAGTCTCTCACAATATTAATGAAGACAAGAGAATATAGAATTTCATCTTGGCCAGTAGCAAAACAAAAGATCCAACCTAAGGGGTTAAACATTTACATCCACTGTTTATACATTTTTGATACCTTTATCAATTTAATTTGTCACGACCAACATCTACATGACATGTACACAATATAAATAAATATATGTAATCTAATAGCTATGATGCACATTAAAAATACAAATACAATATCACCAGTAGTTATTGCCCATTCACTCTCACTTTTAAGTTGCACTGGTACAGTTTCCCAGAATTTGGAAAGGAAGAGAGCAATATATGTCACCTTCCCCCGTTCTCCCCTTTTCAGTTGTTAAGCCATTGATCTTAGCCGATAGGTCGATGCGGTAACGACTGGAGATGTCCAGTATCTGTCGCCAATTTGTTGTCCCTTACCACCCGAATGTTAAGTAAGATATAAACTATCTCTGAAATAAATTTCTTTGTAACAAACCTAATTCTGAAGCTTCAGTTTATATACAAGCTAATAATGCTTCCGTTAGTTAACTTGAAAGTTAATTACACTTATTCTTTTTGCCACAGTTTGCTGGTAAAACTATATACTTGTCTACACAAACGAAGCATATAAGACAAAACACCAACTCAATCTGAATAAGCGCTATCTCTGAACTCAATACCGCGAGCATGCGACTCACGTGCGTAGATGGCGATACTAGTCGTATCACAAGTGCTGCTTCGAGTGTCGATAGCTGTAAACTATGTTTGTCCGATGCGAACCACCGTCCGATACCACCCGACATTCCTCTACGTTAGGCCTGCGTCTTATCAGTACGTGACAGGTTCAACAGGACAGCGATAACTGTAATAAGCACATTAAGTGTAATTTATATACTCGTTTCCTATAAAAAAACGTTATGGTATATTAATGAATTGCAATATGTCAAGACTGGTTGCCTATTTTAAAGTTACACGTAATAACTTTCTCAAGGTAAAGTATCATTATATGAAAAATTATGAGTTTATGATGAAATGCCGAAACCAATTTCACATTTTAATTATCTGTGAGACCACGTATTTTGTGACTATGGCAAGTACGTAAAAATCAGTGGCTTAATGCTTGGTTTAGAAATGGGAACGCCTGATAGTGAGATATTTCTCTTAATGAGTCACACATTTATCCGAGAATTTATTTCCAACGAAATACGAAAATTCTGTTTATTCAAGGAAACTGGTTTAAACATATTTGATCTCGGTGTTTAACACTAACCTGCTTTCAGTTATAAGGACTGCATACATATGGGCATGTACAGTAAAATCGATTGTGTTCTCTGTGGCACAGTCTTGCGCTGGAGATGTGGAAAAGAATTTTATAATTTTTACATGCATTCATCTAACCCACTTCCTGCCTATTCATACTTTATGTCATCGAATGACCACATGACATAAAGTATTATTCTTCGCCAGTCTACTGTAGTTCTCTGCAAAAGATAAATGTTTTAGTTTTAAGTATACAAATATGTTTCTTGATTAAACATTTTTCTATTGAAAATTTAAGTTTAGGCTACATATAACACGCTACAGGCATCTGAGTTATTTTCGACTGGAGGGTGTAACATAGGGCCTACGCCAAGAAAAACAGGTGAAAACTATATCTCTCTCACAATATGACAACTAGTTCCTGCCAACAGTCCAGAACCTCCACCTTCTTTCCCGGCCAAGTAGTGCCAGGAGATAGAGGGGGGAGAAGGAACACTTCAGTGCGGATTGTAATTATTGATATTCTGGGAGTACTGGTACTGTGGACAGCAAAAAAGTTAACAGAGAACTTAATTTAATTTTTTTCACACTTTACACGTTAGAATATTTTATTTAGTAACTTAATTTCGTTCGAACTTTCAAACGGTATTTTGAATAGATGTTTCCAAAACTATTGTGTTGGCAAAACATCCACTCACTATTCAATAACCACAAATTAAATAGTTCAGATATTAAAAACCAATTTTAATATAACAAGAAGCTAATGATTTAACTAACGAGTCTAGTTCCCTCCATATGTGCGAAAATCATTTGTAATGAAGTTCTTAAAACCCTAGATGGTAGGTATGCCTTTATGTCTCATTGCAAATTATATAATTATAAATGAAAACAGAAACGTATGGAACAGTACCGAGATTTTTACAAATAGAAGCGTGCCTTACCCGGGACTCGAACCGAGAAAACATTTATGAAGATTATGGTGAAAATCGGTTGACTTGTCCCGGAGATATGGCATAAAAACCTTATTTTCTTAACCGGTGCTATCTTACTTAACGGCCTAAAAAAAGGGGTTTGTATACAATGTTTCTAATATATACAGCCAGCATAAAAATTTGCATTTATTTGTATAAATTGTAAAATATATATGCAAAACTTATCAAAATATTTATATGGCTGTCATTTTGAAAATAAATACCTGGCTCCGCTTAGATAATTCAACTTTACATAGTCTTCTGTAGCACTGTGTGCAAAGCTTGGTGAAAATTAGTTGAATTGTTCCGGAAATATGGCAAAATTTTCGGTTTTCTCACCTGGCACTATTTTGGAAAAGGACCGGCACGAATATATCTGTATGCATAATTTATGCTTGTAATGGAAACGACTAGTGTACAAAATGTGGTTTAATTTTGTTGAATTGTTTCACATAAATATGATATTAATCTAAATTATTTATACTAACACCATTAAAACTGCTTGACACATTAAAAGCTTGTTAGTTTACATAATCAACTGCAGCACTATAAGCGTGAAAAATTTTGCGGCAATCGGATGATTACGCCATAAGATATGGCATAAAAACTTAATTATTTCAGTTGTCAATCATCATAAATTGAGTATCAGAAAGTTATGTAATACTATATCTGATGGTTGTCATAGATACTGCCAGTAAACGAAGTTAAGTTAAAATCGGTTACATAGTTTCGTAAATATAGCACACTTGGCTCAAGTGTTTTAATAGTTTACATTATGAACTTAAAACATAAAAATTAATATGGTCTGCCACAATAAAACTTCTCCGCCAAATCTGGAAGAGATAGTTTTGATTATTTCCCGAGATTTGACACAAGAAATTTATGTTTTCATGTGCAGCTATCTTACAAAATGGCGAAGAAATAAGACTCTGTCTGTATAAATTTGATGTATATGATATATATAGCCAGAATATAAATATTCGTAGTTTCGTAGATACAACCAACCAGCTTAAACATTTTTATGGCCACCATTTTGTAAATAAGTGTTAACACACTCAATACTTTTTATTTTCCATTTTGTGCCCTAGCGCTACTTGTTTGCCAAATTTGGTAGAAATCTGTTACATTTTTCCGGAGATATGACATAACAATTCTCATTTGTTAAGTGATGCTATGTTATAAAATGGTGGACAAAAGAGAATTTGTGTATACAAATTTTATGGCTGTAATATATACTGCCGGTATACAAAGTTACATTGGAATTATTTACATTGTTTCAACTATATAACATACAAAGATAAAGTTACTGGATGGCCGCCATTTTGAAAATAAGTGTCTGAAATACTTAAAAAATATTAGCTTACATCACATGCCGCATTAATATGTTTTTGCTAAAATTCCTAGGAATAGGTCAATTGTTCCAGAGATGACCTAATAACTTTATTAATCCATTGGAAGCTATCCACAAAGTGGCATACAAAAGTTTTATTTTATCTTAGCGTATATGATGTTCGTAATATATACTGCCAACATGTAAATTTTTTTTCGAAAGATCTATCGGTATGACAGTTGTACCAAATAAACCTAAAATATTTTTTATTGCGCCATTTTGAAACTAAGTGCTTTATCAATCTGAATAGCATACATTTACATGGACTTCAATAGTATTACTTACGTGCCAAATTCGGAGAGAATTGGTTGCGTAGTTTTTTGCTTTATATTTAATGTGGTAATATATTCCAAAATGGCTTACAAACCACAATACGCATTTCTTAATTCAGTAATCACACTATTCACCACAAAAATACAAAATTTGGTTTAAATCGGTTGAATAGTTCCCGAGACATGATATCACCACAAATTTTAAAATGCCTTCCATTTTGAAAGTAAGTGCTCGGCATAGTCGAAAACTATAAAAATCAGGTGTACGTACTAAGTAGAGTGTGTGTACCAAGTTTGGCGAAATTCGGTTTACGCGTTCAAAAATTCAAAGGAGAGGATACACATAAATACTCACAAAGGCACACTCACACACACACAGATACATATACACGTACACAAAGACAGGAAAGCGATCTCATAAGTCTTTCTTTCCTTCGGAAAATAGGCTAAAAACTTGGGAAGAGAGACTAATATAGAAGGTACAGCTCTTAATACTGATCCTCACATTAACCTGTTGTACGCGCAGCGACAACGAAGAAAGCTGTAGTTTGCACCAGTTGTCCCTTCCCCCACTCCAACCGACGCATACATACTTAGGTGGCGTAGTGGTTAGATTGTTCTCCCACCTAGGTGAACCGGTTTCGATCTCCGGCTGGGTTACTCCCGATTTTAGCATGTGAGAATCGTGCCGGACGATGCCTCTGGTCGTTGGGTTTTCTCGGGGATCTCTTGTTTCCCCCCGCGCCCTTGTATTCTGCGCTGTTCCATTCTCACCTCATTTCCCCCACATCGGCTCTGAAGACCTCGCTGTTAAAAGCCTCCCAATCTCTCAACTCAACTCAACTAACTTATCCCGAAGAAACGCCGGTTCTGGTTCATCGCCCAGGTTCGGTAAAGGTGCGATGAGTGACGAAACAGGAACGTGACGCAACCCCTCCCTCCCCCTTTCATGTTTCAATTTAAAGGTTGAATTCGGTACAATACGTACCACATTGTTTCTGTAAGAGACATCAGAGTGATAAGATATTTTACAGGAGAAACCGCACTGTAGAATGTGACTTGGTAAGCTCGGTTTGTTAATAGATAGGATAAACTAACTTTCATTTGTGTAAAATATAGTTGTTATGATTTAATGGAACATGACATCATTAATTACTCCGTGCACTATTCACTGACGCTTGAAACGGTCGTGGAAAGTAAAAAAATGTTCGACACGATATTTGTTTAGAAATACCGCCAAAATCCACAAGAGCAGAACTACCGCACGCGGAACGTTTTCCTGATCGATATCATTCAACTTGGCCCACCTTCAATAATGTTGTCAAAAACTTTGCGCAACTTGCCGTCTCTTTCCATGAAAGAGAGTGCAAAATACGAGCTTGACGAACCAAGAAAGGTAGTTCTTCTTGCAGATGTGCAGTAACCCCTCTCGCCAAATGAAAATACAGATTGGAATCAGCCAAAACGTTTGCTGCGCGTTTTTCACGGGACCAGTCATTCTACGTATCACTCCACCAATAGCAGAACGACAATGACCTCCAGCACTGTGTGAACTTCTGCCAGTGGGATCTGCAGCGAGTTTATGAGGAAGTTACTGTTTACCGATGAAGCAACATTTACAAATCATGGGAACGTAAATCGCCATATCATGTATTTTTGGGTATCTGAAAATATCGGTTACAACCAAACCGATGTGTGGGAAAAGGCAGTCCTGTTCAGCAATTTCCAAAGAGATCTCTGATCTAAACCCTTGGAGATTTTCTTTGCTGCAGAAATGCATTACATTTTTGTACCAGCAGATTCCGAGTCCTTACAGTGGAATACACGAAAGGGCGTATTGTTGTTGCATGTGCTGCAATGCTTTAGCAAGCATTCTCTGCAATGAGTTTCGGTGATGCCATGCAAATGTGGTCATTTTGAACACAACGTGACGGCACGAGCTTCCAGCGCTGTCTCCTGTCATATGTCTCCTCAGCCAGGTTACCAGCGGAGTGACTACCTTGTTCGCGGATGTCAATTCATCCACCTTCAATTCACGACACCTAGCAACGTGGTCGGGATTGTCTGTGAAGCCATGGAGTTGCTTCGGCGTTGTTTAGAATGAACAGTAATGCTTGCAGAGAAATGGCTGCCTGATCAATTTTCTTAAGCGCCGGGAGCGAAGAGAAGAGGATTAAGTTCTTTTTTTGTATCATCCGCGTGGAAAGCGGCTATTAATTTCGTATGATTAAAATTCGCCATACATTCATAAGTTTTCTTGATTTTCTACTATATGTTGTCGCTGTAATTGGATTTTTCGGCTGGACTGAATTTTTTTTGTGTAATTATTTATAAGAGATCTTTACGATATATTTGATGCAATCAATTTAATATAGCCCCACAGTGATTAATATGAATTTGGTGCAGCATTTACATTGTAGGATAATTTTATACCCTTAAAAATGTCTCAGCATAAAGGTTAAGCAACTACTTTCAGTCATAATGTCCTATACAGAACGTATCAAAATTCTGCCAACAAATTTCTGCTGCAGGTTTATCACGAAAAAAAGTAAAAACAAATATGTACGACCTATGGTCTTAAGTGAACCCTATGGGCGGTACACATATGAAGTTGGGCCAGAACCACTAGTTCATTACAAATATCGCAGGAAATATTTAAGATGGATCAATGAGTGTGTAGATAATGTGTATACGAACAAAGGCATGCAAATACCACAATACCCGTCACCGTCATTATATTATTTCATGAAATTAATCACGATTAATTGCCTTTTTTCGACTTCTAATCTCCATGACGCGGTAGCATTTAGAGGATTTGAAAGATGGCATATTAATACGCATGTCACATATTTGTGGCAGATATCATTCGTTCTTGAGGCTCATAAACATTTGCTGCTAATAGCTTCAACGACAAACACATTTTTACTTCTCCCGATATATGGTTTAATGTTATAAGTATACGAATACAGTAACGAACAAAATTTGATTTTTTACAAGGCCAAAATTTACACATTTATCCGTGATTGAAAGGGCAAAGCTAGCCAAGTGCACTAACAGTAGTTAAATTGACTAAATTCATTCAATTTGTGCTTGACATATTTGGGAACAGCCACGATTATGATAGATTCATAGAAATATAAAATTTATATTAATATTAATATAGCACCGGTAATCAAGTTGGAGCACGTTTAAGTTTGAAATTTAGCTGTTACAACATGTAAAGAATGCTTCTATAAAATATTAAATGACAACCGTAAAATAATTTACTATTTTACAGAGTAGTCGTTTTTATGTTTTAGTTATGTGTAGCATTTTAATATAATTACTACATCAGCTAGTATAACATTGACCCAGTAGAATATGACTTCTATAACTGCTGCTGAGCAAGTTTGTGTTCCTTGCTTAGGATGTACCTTACGATGCATCTTCATTTCTTCTTGTCGTCACTTCTACATCAGCGACAGTTACTTATTTTAGGAGATAAAAAAAGGGACCCACCTTACATACATACTAGGATAATATTAATTAATGATACTTTTTAAATATTCTATAGTTACCCATTAGGTACTAATATAGGTTTATTTTCATTTAATGATAGGAATTGTTTTGATTAATGATGTAATAAATTAACAGTAAATGTGTTTCCTGAGGCCGTTGGTTCGACCTCAGTCGGCTAAACTGGGGCTGACTTCTCCCAAGTTGTTTTTTATGCCAATTGCAGGCAAATACCAGTTCGGTTTCTCAGTACGAAACTTGCCTGTGAAAGAGTTCGAAAGGATACCGTGGCAAGATAATAAATAAATAATTTCCATCTATAAATTATAAGGATATACCGGGGATTTATCAATAAATAACAAATGTGGACTGTAAAATATGATGTAATTATTAACAAACTATACTCTGTTATTTTAGTGGAAGCTAAGTTAAGTTAATATTTGAGACGCATAATTGGAAAGAATTTTATCAGTGGAACTACCAGGTGCATGAGAAGAAATTGATATAGGCTATTCACTGTAAAGTGAGCAATTTTGAAAGCTCTCTCATTTGGAATAATAGTCAATAAATATATTTAATTTTATCCTTATACATTAACCCCCGTGTGCGGTGGTGCACAATCATCGTGTTTATTACTTAAACGGCAATATTAATATAAAAAAGGTTGTTATATGATAAAATGTGGCTGAAAGAAAAAGTAACTAGGGCATCGAACGTTGCTCACTTTATCGTGAACAGCCTATAAGGTAGGTTGTTAATATAGCGCTGTTCCTCCTGAAAAAAAGCATGTTTTGAGTTGTAACACAATTGTACTGAGGTATCGTAATGATAGTAAACACTAGGGTAGTGCAATTGGTTGCAAATGTAACACTAATAAGGAACCAGTAGTCCGATGAGAGCATATATAGCCGTTACTGGTGATGGCAATGTAAGAAGGAGCAGGTAGACCAACAGGAAAATATTTCCGACACACGGTGCAATCACATTGATATTTCCGGCTATTACGTAACACGCAGTCAGAAGACAGCTTCTGTTCAAAGTGTCGCCGACCACTCACCACACAGGCTGCGCAACACTGCATTTTGCGACACGAACGTATTAACATAGCCGGCGTGGTACTGACAGGCACAACGACGCACTATATCCTAGTAGTCAGCTTCACCATAATGTAGGAAGAAGTCGCTTACACAAGCAATTTAATGTGAGCCCATAGATGTAGTCCATTCACGGATACTTTCGACTTTTCTGAAGCTCTGCTCAAGTTCTACTTCCAGGATATTCCTCCGCCTCGTGCAAATTAAGCTTAACCGAGTCTAGAAAATTACACCAAAGGGACAACGCACTGTATTCGTTTGCACTGGGTATCTGGTAATATTATGCATAAGAACTATTTCAGAATAGGCATTGCCAATATACCTATTTTGGCCCTGTGTTTATTCATATTAATTATACATGAAATCTTACAAATTATAAGAAAACTATAAATTAAAGTTAAATTTAACCAAAAAAAGAAGGTGCTCTTATGTTACTCGATTATATAACGCTTGTGATACATTACATACTTAAGAAGTAACTAAACACGTCATACATGGTGTGATATTTCCAAGGATTGGTTCAAGAAGTGTGAAGAAACCGCCAATAGACTACAAAAGTCGAGATCAGCGAGATCAGTTGATCGTGGTGGCCACGAAATGGGTCCACCTCTGCCAGTCCACCGGTCGAGTACCGTGCGTTGAGATGTTGAAAAGTAATGTTGAAATGAGGCCAGGACCCACCCTACTGGAACAATATTACATGACGTCCATCCGAAAGTACATCTTCCATGTACAGCGATATAAAAATCCTGCAGAAAGTGGTGGTGCATAGCAGGGGTGGTGGAACTAGTGGGTCAGTCATATGACCCCGTAATGTGCTTTAAGGGTAAGATTCTCAGAAGGAATACCAGCTCTGAAACTATGGCTTTCGTTGTTAAATGAACACGTAAAATATAAATAAATATTATCTTCAATCATGAATTTTTTAAATTTTAAATGCTCCTAGTACTGTATAATGGTGCAGTATTTCTATAATTTATATGATCCAATATTTGTTTATAATCTATATCCGTTATCAGGTTAAAGCAGAAATAATGGTATATTATGTATCTTTTGAGCAAGCGTTAATATTAAACGCGTTTGTGAGAACTTTTCAGTGATATTGTGATATTTGCTAGTGTTAATTTCAGTTTTAGAAAACATTTAAATTAGACAAAAAAGTTTTTCTTTTTTAAATTATGACCCTTGACACCTAATGCCGAAAACCTTACGCCGCCGCCGCTGGCACATGGTGTTACTAAGACGAGCAGTTAAGAAATGAGCACCACTTATTATGTCAGAGACAACTCCGGCTCAAGCACTCACAGAGGAACTGTGCCAGAATTCAGCAGCCAAGGGCCCTTAACTGCTTTAGTACCCTGGAAAAGTGAATCGGGACTGGGACGTTGGATTTTTGCAGTCGGCATTTGAGGTAAGGGTACGGATGCACCCATGAATTTCCCTTTCCACCTATGGGCACGATCGATGTTCCNCCCTTAACTGCTTTAGTACCCTGGAAAAGTGAATCGGGACTGGGACGTTGGATTTTTGCAGTCGGCATTTGAGGTAAGGGTACGGATGCACCCATGAATTTCCCTTTCCACCTATGGGCACGATCGATGTTCCCTTCACGTGTCCCCTATGGGCACGAGCGATGTTCCCTTCACGTGTCCCCTTGGGCACGAGCGATGTTCCCTTCACGTGTCCCCTATGGGCACGATCGATGTTCCCTTCACGTGTCCCCTATGGGCACGAGCGATGTTCCCTTCACGTGTCCCCTTGGGCACGAGCGATGTTCCCTTCACGTGTCCCCTATGGGCACGAGCGATGTTCCCTTCACGTGCCCAGCGTCTTCCTGCTGTTTGCTGGCCGCTACTGTCCATACACAAAACAAGACAACGTAGAAAAATGTGTTTCATTAATCAATTTTCTTCTTACAAGCGTTAAAAATTGCGAAATGAATACTAGTGTTCGACATTGTACTTAAATCGCTAGGGCTGGTAAAAAAAAAGCTAAAGTCTATTCATGGTAAACCGAGCAGTTTTGAAAGCCCCGCTTAGTATCTGATTTTATACGCATTGTGTATTCTTCCGACATATGTATAATAAACATTACCATGGGCCTGATCACTTCAATCATGTGACGTTCAAGTAAAACTGTGAAATTATTAGAAATGTAAATATTTTATAATTTTGCTGGTTCTTAAACTTTATGCATTAAAAAAAAACTGAAAGCTATAGAAATCATAAGTATTCACAAAATGATTACCTAACACTCTTAATTCAATGTTAAGATATGGAACTACTTTTCCTCCGTCGTTTCTAACTTCGCTGGGCGCATGCCAGTCAGTGTGTCCGCTATAATATACTTAGGTCGAGTCACTGACATTTATCGAAGTTGATTTCAAAAGTGCTCAATTAACTGTGAATATATAGGGTCCCGTTCGATGACTCTCACTGTGCGTGGTGCGTGGGTTTTCAGCAACCGATTCGTTATCGTTACGGCTTCTGTTAAAATTTTCCCTTGAGAAAGTTCCTCTGCAAAGATGACCCGATATAGGAAGTTGCTATATTCAGCACAGCGCAGCAGTATCAAATTGCAGAACTCTAAGACATTTCCCAAAATCAGATGGAACAATTTTTTGCACCTGTCGTAAGCTGTATGAGTGGAATAATTACTCAACCAGAACGATTCACACAGTCTTGCGTCCAAAATTCATATCGCGTGAAAATTACCGAGTTCATCTCTACACGCCCCAAAACTGACTCCTTAAGTAGCAAACGTCAGTTGGCTCACTTGTGCAAATCTTCTTGTACATGAGCGGACCACATACTGTTTCAATAATCAGTTGACAATCAGTTAACCATTGAAATGCACCCGCAGATGCTTGTAGCTCTCATGATACCATTTGACTGTTGTTTGCAGTTGGCCACATCTGGGCCACTGTCCAGATGACGCCCATGTAGCAGAATACAATCTTCCCACAAGTGGCCCGCTTCTGCTTAACCAACTGTACCCCAAACATGTCAGAACCATCAGTGGGCCATGTTTGGCAGCAGCGGCCTTCTGGCTATCTGCTTCTGGCTTGACGTAAGTAAATCACATGTCACCAGCCAACAGTTGGCAAGCCACTTGTGGCCCAGATATTGACCCCTTGTAAAGCCCAGCTATTGGCCACCTGTATAGCCCACCCATTTGCCACCAACAACCAAGCTATTGGCCACTTGTATCGCCCAGCTATTTGCCACCTACAACCTAGCTATTGGCCACTTGTATAGCCCAGCTATTTGCCACCTACAACCCAGCTATTGGTCACTTGTATAGCTTAGCTATTTGCCACCTACAACCTACCTATTGGCCACTTGTAAAGCTCAGCTATTTGCCACCTACAACCCAGCTATTGACCACTTGTATAGCCCAGCTATTTGCAGCCAAAAACACAGCTATTGGCAACTTGTGGCTCACACAGAAGCAGCTTGCAAAGCCTTTTGAAAGCCAAAAAATTGTTATTTTTCCCCCAAATAAAACCTAGTTATTCACCATATCCATATATGTTTTTTCAGCATTATTTCACAATTAGTAAATTTCTTTGGAAGAACCTGAAATCGAATTCACAAACTTTTCGTTGCCAGTCTTGAATGCTAGTAAATAACATTCTACCATGTATTCACGTAAAGCGTTTCGAGTTAATCTGAATACCTTTCCACACATTATTAGCTTTGCTATAAACACAATTAATGTTGGTATCACAAGTCAATACTGGGATTTATGTGTTAGTATTTTATATTCGGGCTACTTTCAGGTGGAATTTAAAATGCAAAATTGCGATTTTAATAACCTATTATGCTTTGCAGGTTTCCAGTATAAAAAAACATTTTTTTCCTATTACTACAAATGCCACATTATAATTTTAGGTCCTACATGCATGAAATAAAAAAAAATCAAGTGAATTTACACACTGTTTACTACTATACAACAACATATAGTAAGCATGCTATAAATGGCCCATGGAATTACCAGCAATTTGAACCGAATATTAACAGTTGGCAGGCAATAAATGGCACATAAGCTTGCTGATAATGTTTCTTCAGTAAAAAGGTACAGTTGGCATACCGCAAAAGGGACGCAAATATGCTGCTATTATGTCCCCAGCAGTAAACAACAGTTGGCATGCCGTAAATGGCTCATAAACATTCTGCTAATATTTTCCCAGCAGTAAGTAGCGTTTCGTTTATCGTCTGCTTGAGTGGGATCTGTTGAAATATTGCAATCATTGTGTGAATATTGGCCCATACCATGATTATCTAAACAAATATGTTACTTTTGTTTATATGACCCGATTGTCAGCCATATAATGAATGCTCACAATCATAAATGCGAACGTTTGCCACCACTGCCAACAGTTGGCTAACTGTTGGCTGCTTTATTTTTTTTTTGCTACTTGGGTTTTTATACCTGGGTGGGCGCACTCGTAGTTTAGTCCCAGCATCGCGAATCGTCACTACGAGGATGCCGCGTTTCCGCGGTATCAGTTTCAGTTGCGGATACATCGTATGCATTTGATGAACCATTTCTGGCACAGTCTGTCTGCTTTTTCACCACGTGCTTCACCATACATTAGGGACGCATCCGTCAGTGAGTGAATGAAAGATTTGGGCGACTCTTAACACTGAGGTTTTGAGAACCGATGAGGATGAAGCGAGGTGAGTATGGATCAGCGCCGGAATGAAAGGGTGGAGGAAAAGGGATATCCTCGAGAAAACCCACCTACCAGTAGCTTCATCCGGCACGATTCCCACATGCGAAAATTCGGGAGTGGTCCCGCCGGGAATTGAACCAGGTTAGCCTTGGTGGAAGGCGAGTAGTGCAGTAGTGTAACCAATACACCATCGCAGCCCCTCGCATCCGTCACCTTTGTCAAACTGTACACTGGCGTGTTGGCAAAGCACTGTCACCGGAAAGCAAAGTACGACTTCTATGAGTGGTGACATCCGGCGTGCAGCAGCATGCACAGTGTTATTAATCGATGAGTGACGGAATGCAAGGCCGGAGGAAGTGGGAGTATATCGAGAAAACCTGTCGTCAACGGCGTCCCCCACACACGTGTGAAAATCGGAAGTGATAACGCCAGGATTTGAACCCGGATTGCATTGGATGGGAGGCTGGTCTGCTAGTCACGCGATGACCGCAGCACCTTCATTCAGATAATCTTTCAATTAAAGTCGGGACGGTTAAAATTTACACAATCATTCAGTCAGATATTAAAGGGACACTTAAAACTTTGATGAAAGCGATTGAAGGCAGAATGTGTGTCTCTGACAAAATCACTTCGATATTTCAATCTATTCTCCCGGAAAATAGCAAAAATTTCATTTATTGAATATCGGTTGCTACTTTAAAATAAGTATCTTATATTTTATAGTTGAAAACACGTAACACACGGACAAGAAATAAAAAACATTAAATGCGAGTCATGTTTAAAAATAAAACACACGGCAGTTAAAAAAGACAACTAACGGTCACGAAAGATAACAGTCGAGGTCACAGCAGTAAACAATGTTAGAACACCTGTCAAAGTGCAGACAAGTATTACCGCAGCAGCCAAGGAACAGGAAAAGTGTTGTATATAAATATTCTTAAAGTAGGTTCCCTGCAGAAAGGGACACACCGAGCAAATTCGTGACACCCCAATAGAAACAATTTCATTATTTCACTATGTGAAGTTAAAAAATATATGACACTGGAGTGTAATAAAAAAATCCCAAGGTGTTTCATATATCTCCCACTTTTTTGGGAAAAAAACATATATTGACAGGTATGTTAGCGCTGTTAATTCAGACGTGTGAATTGATTTTGGAGAGTATGTATTCTTTAAATGAAATTTATGACTAGAAAAGAGATAGGCCTAAACGAAAAATTACATTTTTCGGCCGATCGCTGTTCTATAAATCTGCCATAGTTACACTGTTCAATTTAAATACTTATCATGAACATTGTAAAAAAATTGTTTCTTATAAATTAAAACTATTCTTCTATTCTGGAAGTCAATCATTCCTCTCACTACAGTTGAGTCAATTCTCCAATTTGTAAGATTCGGCATTATTTCGCTGTATAACTCTTCAGAATAGTTAGCGTATGAAATTACACTGGCGTTGCATCAGAAGACAAGACTTACAGTGATGCCAACTGTAGATATGGAAGTACACTATGCTGCCGAAAGTTAATATAATAAAACCCTTTCATTTAAATTTCCTAGCAGGATGTTAGATAAATAAAGGCACAACCCCTTGTACACCTTACACGTGTTTGCTGTAATAACGTGTCAACGGGAGAGTTATGCACATTCGAGAGGAGTATGATTCCCAGGGCCCGTATATGAGATGATTCCTCAAAAGAGTTTTCTCAGCAGTTAAACGCCTCTCGGTCGACTGTTAGCGATGGCCGTTGTCAATGTGAAATGACATGCCTGAGGGGAGCTTGGAAGCTTTGGCCTCTAAACTTCGCTCTGGTGTACCAGCCGCCAGATATCCAAGTGGGCGATTGTGCAGGACTTCCGTCGTGGTTCGGGTTCAGAAGCCAGTGTTAGGACTCTCGGACAGAAGGTTCTAACAAGTGGTTTTCCTAGTCGTACCGCTGTCAGAAAGCCACTAGACACACGCACCTATTCTTGACGTCGTTTGTATTGGTGCATACAACGCCGTCATTAACCAAGGAGATAGATGTGAACCTTGAAAAGTGAAAATGCAGTATACGTCTGTGAAAATTATTGTATTTTGTACAAAATTATAGTACATTATAAATATTTTTTTTTGGAATCCATTTTTTATTTGCTATATGATGTTGATAAGTAAAATACGTTTATTTTGTAACGTTTCAGAGCTTAATTGGTACATTGCACTAAATATATCATTATAAATTTTACTGTGGTTATCATTATCTTACCTGTTTAAATAGCTGTGTTCAATTTTTCCAAGTAGAAAAAAAAATTAATTAAAAAAAATATTTCCAAACGAAAATCAAAATAATTGCAGTAGCATACCCACGTGTCAATAACTAGGATATTGAAACTGTGGTAACAAGCATTCAACCATATATGGAAGAAAGCATCCATAATAGAATCTTTTAAATGGAAACAGTTAAAACATACATAACTAAGAAACAAATTTTGTTTACAAAATTATGAACATGCAATAACAGCGCTACAGTTGACTACACCCGTCGTCTGTATCCATAGTATCATCTTGACTGAATGCTTGAGTACTTGCTACGCTGTGGTATGAAATATGTACCATTATGAATATAGCTCTGTTCAACCAAATTTTCATGGTTATGGTATGAAGACTATAATAATACCATAACTAATTTAAATCATAGTGTTTGGGTACTATAGCGGAGTTGCTATGATACATCGTAACGAGCTCTAAACTATAGTACAAATATCATAATTATAGTACTGTTCACATGCCTGCCTGTGGGGCAGTGGAAGAAGGACTTATGGAGTGATGAGTACATGACCTAGTACTCGGATGGACGTGTGTGAACCTGGTGTATGTATTTACCTAAGTGTGTTATGCCGACAGTAAAATATGGCAGTGGTTAATCCTCTGGGGTTGTTTATCTTCATTGGAGATTGGAATAATAAACTAAATAGATGGCTTGATGAACTCTGGCGTGCATCAAGACATTTTGGACAATCACACGCTTCCCACACTGTGACAACTTTCTGGAATAGGTCATTTCCTTCGTTGGTACGATAACTGCACCGACTAAAAGGCAACTATAAGTTATGTTTTTATAGCATGTATGCGGTTAACTAAGCTCATTTGAATAAACCCTTGAAAAAAAACCCTGTGATTTACTAAAAATAAAATGAAATCATAGGGCTGATACAGTCTTATCTATACTGAAAAAGTTGACGTTCGTTAATGTCTAGATATGTAACGAAATTAGCCGAAACGAAATTAGACGAAACGAGCTGGAAAGAGCACAGCGGTTATTAACAGATTTTTAGCTTTTCATGATATCTGTGATATAATTTATTAGGACAATTTATGTTTGCAAGACACTATGGTGTAAGAAGTTCGTCTTTGGAGGGACAGTAAGCAATATTGATTTGATTTCATATTCTGTTTATTTACATATGGACCCAGTACATAATGAAATTATAATAAAAATAATGAACAGTACAAATAAGAATCAATACATTCCAGCGCAATATATTATTTTTGAAGTTATACTTCTTTTGACGCGTTGAGGGTAAGAACGCAGCGGAAGTTGCGCGCACACAGTGTAACGAAATTCGACAGTGAACGTGGTAGGGGTATGACCCAACTTGCAAGCGCGTATATTTGCGCGCGCACGACAGTGAACGTGGAAGGGTATGACGTAACGCGCGTGGACCTTTTGTTACGCGCGCTCGACCGTGAACGTTGTAGGGATATGAACAAACGAGCATGCACATTTAGTTACGCGACACGACAGTGAAAGGGGTTGGGGTATGACTCAACGCGTATGCACGTTTAGTTACGCGCGCTCGACCGTGAACGTGGTAGGGGTATGGACCAAATAGCATGCACATTTAGTTACGCGCGTGCGACAGTTAACGTTGCAGGGGTATGACCCAACATGCATGCACGTTTAGTTACGCGCGTATGCCAGTGGACGTGATAGGGGTATGATCCAACGCGCATGCGCATATCGTCTAGCTATATACAAATACAAGGTACACAACATAGCGCGTGGTTAACAGAAAATCAGTTCATGTAATAAGCAAATAGAAAAACATTTCATTTATATTAGTAATTCATTGTGAATATATATATATATATATATATATATATATACATATATATATATATAAATCTTATTTATTAATTTCACTGAAATTTTGCCATGGAAAATTTGTTAGTGACAAAAATTGTATAACAAAATTTTGAAAGAGTTTTCAAGTATTTGAGGTTAAATTTTGTAAGTATTTAATTATGAACTTTAATCAAACCTTTATTAATGGTATTTTGTGTATTTCTTAGGTCATTTTGTCGTTTTCCTACTTACATAAATTATTTGCATATGTAGTAAAATTTTATTTTAATCACGCCAAAGAAGAATAACTTCTAATGCGTGTACACAAGTACACACACCCATGTTTCTTTTTGTGTTATATTTCCAGTCACATGAATGCTACTGAAAGTTATTATTTTCGCCTTAAACTTTAAAAGATAAAATTTAATAAGATTGTGCACATTTGTACACCTTCAGATAATGTTGTAGCTCACAACAATTTTAAACAAATACACACACAGTAAGTCCATCCGCGCAGTTTCTGCGCTACTGATTTTTTCTTTCTATTGTTATCAGACTTGAATGATTTACCTACACACGACCCTAAATAAATCCCGTAACATCGGTGAAAATGCATATGTGTGCGTAATAAAATGCCATAAATTCAACTTCAGAACGGCTTTCAGTATTCGCTGTTTATACTGTTATATTAAATTCACTGCTATAAATATTTTCGTTCAAAATAATTGATAAAGAATAGTACTTATGAATTTTGAAAATGAATATTCTGGGTGAGAAACTTTCAGAAAGGAGAGAGAAAGAAAGAGAGAGCGAGGGGGGATAGAGAGAGACAAAGAGAGAGAAAAAGAGAGAGAGAAATATAAAGTACTCGTCAAAAATGGCGCAATGTGACAGTAACTCATTATCATGTAAAGTTATTGCAATGATCATTACGGTATAAATGGTTCTTTTCGCACTGAGAAAAAGGTTCTGATGGGGCAACCAAATAACTTGTTAGTATAGGGGCAGTTTAATATTTCGTTATTGAAACAAAACTCTTACTTTGGCTTTATTTGATTGCTCCAAACATTTAAGATTTGGTTGGTGCAACTAAACAATTCGTACGGCAGTACGTATATTACAATTACGTTTATAATATAAAATAATATAAGGCATTAACTAGTTTAGAATGCTTGTTCTCGCGCCAGCAGACGTGCATTTTTGTAACGAGATCAGCTAGGCCGGCCTCTGTGTGCCTGCCTGCCACTGCTCTGCGAGACACGTTTTAACAGCACTTCCTTGCAGTGTGCACTCTATACTCGGTGCCTCATATAATAAATATACTCAGTGAAATGTACTCTACATTACCTTACACTTGTTTCGAATACATGATAATTGCCCACATAAATATTTTCAAATTTTATATTTTAAATATTTTTTTTATGTTGAAATTGTTTTAATGTGATTGGTTTATATCGGTATTAATGCTCGGTTTCACATCTTTTGAGAAATTATACGTTTTCTTATCATAATTTCGTTTTAAAAGTAATTATTGACAATTTTTTTTTTTTAATTTATGCAACATGTTGTTAATTTTTTAATGCTTCATTTTTAATGTGTGTTATCTGCTACTTGTCAACGGCCAGGGACATATTTATATTTTACTAATACGTTTCTACCTTTTTGCAACCAGCAAATAACAAACAATAAAAATTAGACACATTTTTTTTTTCAATATTAATTTTGACGCAGTTCGTCTCCCTGTGATATTATATACAGGGAGGGTTACAGGGTACGAGTTACCTTTCTGGCGCAGACTATGGATGCCTTGGATGTTGAATAGGGTAAACAATAATGTAGTCACTCGGTGTTTCAAATGTACAAGGTTATATTTTTGGCAATAAGAATACAAACATAGCTATTTACTCCGAGACGGTACCTTGCGAGTTGGGAGCCTTAAGGGCTGATTAAAGTACTCGTTCCAACATTTCTGAAGTCTTGGGGGACTCTAGGCGTCGGGGATGTCTCTGAACGACGACGCTGATATTTAGCTTTATTAGTTGTTCTGGGTGTTCCGGCGGTAGGTTGAGGTCTAGTAAGTGGATGGCCCTTTTCAGGGCACGTTCTAGTTGACGTGGTGAACTCCACTGGCTTCCTGCTGCTGGTTGACCCTTTGTCCTCGATGAAGACACTCTATGATGGACTGTTCCGGGGTTCTCTCCCCGGTGATGTCACAACTGATTCACTGACTGGCTGACTGACTCCTGCTCGTGGTATCGCACTTCGCGTCCTGACTTGGTGCTTCTGGCGAGCTCTCACCCGTCTGTCGCCTCGCGGAGTGGCTGCTGCACAACTGACTCTACATCACTGATTCTGCCGGGGTCCGAACTCCGGCCTCGGTTTGACTGACTCACCCGACTGCCACAGGTCTTGGCATGGTGATACGACTGAAACGACTGATCTCGACATGGGGGCTCGGGCTGATCTCCATTGCCGCCTCGCGGCCTGGCCGCCCCACAACTGACTCCCTCCTCTACCTGTCGGGCCTAATTAAAGCCCTCTCTCGGTGGCCTCCACATGTCAACTCAGCCAGCGTTTTTCCACGGGTCTCCTCGTAGACGGGAAGGGGGAGTAGGGCACCGAACAATTGACTACTTCATCCATGTGTCAGGACCCTTAACTCCCCTCCCGGCGACACGTGTCTTTTTCGAGGGGGAGGGGGGTGACCTACTATGCGCATATGGCCAAACATTGTCAGCTCTTCTTACTCGTCTAAACTAGAGGTGTGTTGATGCCTCTCTAGCTTACCTCGGCATTTCCTTGGCACATGTGTCCTTGTTCTCATGCGTTTTATTGGGGGAGGGGGGAGGACCTCCCTTGGTGCGTCGACGATTTGACAGCTTAACTCGGCATAACCTTGGTACGTGTTAACTGCCTATCCGGCCTCGGGCCTATCAGCAAGTGTTATGCAGCGCATGTCTACTGAATGCGCTCGCATGGGATAAGAACTTGAGGGTGGAGGTTGGGGTGTTAGCGGCGCTTCTAATACTAACAGTGCGGCACGCGTCAACGTTTCCACAATCAAACATTTGCAGTATTTTTTCTGAAAATGAAATTGTGACACGAAAACGAAGAATTTATGTATAATAATTAAGGTTCTACCGAAATACGATTTTTTGTTTCGGCCGAGACCGAGACCGAGACCGAGACTTTCAAAATATTTATAAAAATGGAGGGAAAATCAGTAAAACACAATTTTTATGCAGTTTTATAATACTTTTATTAATCAAAAAATAGTTTTATTGAAACAAAATCAACATTTTCATAATCATAGTCAAACAACTTAATATTGCAAGTCATAAACAACAACTTTTCTGCGTTTTGGCCCTTCAAATTGTGTTTTCTTTCGTCATATAACTGACCTGCTGCACTGAATAGTTGATCACTTGCAACATTTGTTGAAGGAGCAGACAAAAACTTCAAAGCAGCTGGTCGAATCACTTTATAGGGAGAAAAATGCCAATACTCTTAAATATTGGCAGTTCTTTGCAGACGAGATTCTCTTAAAAATGATTCGATAGCATGCTCCATAATATCGAAGTCTTCCCCTTGGCTCAGAATTTCTTCATCTTCGATCTCAATAGTCATGCAC
Source organism: Clitarchus hookeri (assembly GCA_002778355.1). Taxonomy (NCBI): domain Eukaryota; kingdom Metazoa; phylum Arthropoda; class Insecta; order Phasmatodea; family Phasmatidae; genus Clitarchus; species Clitarchus hookeri. The sequence continues at coordinate 72,489 of NQII01001736.1, forward strand.
TGCCCATAGACTATTCATAATGTTATCATCAATTGTTTGTGATGTAATGATATGGAAGTATCATTGTCAGTTGAAGAAAGGCGATTGGAGTTTGATTCTTGTTGCGTCAGAATATGTATGATGTTTCTCTTTGCTAAATCAATATCGTTTTGGGAAAGATACTTTGTCTTAAACCAGGGATCGATAAGCGTCGCTGTGATCATAGAAAGACAGTGTTTGAAGGAACTAAATCGTCTGTTCAAGGAGCTGAGCAAATTGTTTTTTATCTCTTCGAGACGAATTCTATTCTGACCGAATTCGTTTTCTTCCTCACTACGGAAAACATCAACATCATTGCAGGTTTGCTGCGGTTGTAATTTACCATTTAACATTGTTATCATTAGTATTACCATAGAAACACATGAAGAATTTGATGATATATCGATCGGGGCCTGATAAAAATGTTTTTAATACTGCAACGAGATTTTTCATTAAATCCCATTCTTTGTTGTTTATTTCAGCAATATTAAATCTTTCTACGCGGTAAAGGCTGGTAGCATATTTTGCTCAATCAGGCGTTCCATCATCTTATACGTACTGTTCCAGCGTGTCTCAACATCTTGAAATAATGCTTGTTGAGGTAAATTACACGTACTTTGACACGAAGTCAAATAACTTTGCGCTTGTTCACTCCTGTGAAAATGTCCAACCACTTAGCGACATTTTTTTTTATCGATTCCTCGACTTCTGGTACGGAAAAAAACTGTGTCGTGAATTAATAGTTGCAACGTATGTGCAACACAGTCCAAAGATTCGAAATCAGCGATTCTAGTAGCAACAGCCATGTTGGCAGCGTTAACCCTAACTGCCAAATGTATTTTTGATTGTATATCAAAGCTTGATATTATTTCAGTAAGTTTCTGGGCAATGTATGCTCCAGTGTGGTCTTCTTCTAAGACACATGCATCAAGGACTACTTTTAAACGTTGCGCTTCATGAATGAAATGTGCTGTGAAACTTAGCAAGGAGCAAGTTTTCGTTGGATTGGACACTATGTCTGCAGTGAAGCTAATCCATTCGGCAGACAACAGTAAATTAATTACTTTTTTTTTACTTTTTCGTAGGTTTGGGGCATCAACTGTGCTCGAAAATATTTTTCGGACTTTAATTTATATTTCTTTGGTCCAGCTGGGTCAGAGAAATTCAGTCTCTTATAGCCTTCTCCTCCTATAGTTGGGTAAGGCTACATGTCAACAATAATATAGTCCATAACGGTTTTATAAATACGTTTTGCAATATCATCGTCATCTGGCCACTGTGATGATAATGGCTGGATCAAAATATGTTTGATAGTTGGCTGATTTTTCTTGTCTAACTTCAAAGTTATAGATGTTTGGACTTTCGGTGCTGGTTTTTCTAAAACGGCTAGCATGTTTAAATATTCTTCATTTTTAGACATATAGTACTTGGACATATGACACTACAAACCTTTGTTGGTTTGAAATTTCTGTTTGTAGCTACTGAACGACAATATTTTATTGCACAGCTTGCATTTTGCTTTAGATGGAGCAGAGACCACTTTTTCAAAATAATCCCAAATAAAGTTTACATTTCGCTTCTTGAAAATAATCTGAAACGATATAAAATAAAATGTTAGGTAGGTGTTATTCATTTTTAATCATGACTACATAACACAGGTATTATTACTCTCATTATGACACTTAGGGCCATACATAATGATTAGATATGTATCATCATCATCATCAGCCTGTGTCTCTAAACTGATATGTATGATGTAACAAAAATATATCTTAGCTAGCATAGCAAAAAAAAAAATCAAAATCAAATAAATAACGAAAACAAACACTCACCTACGAAAATTTGCCCTTTGAAATAAAATATTACTATTAAATATAATATAACAATGTTATGCACTTGCGTCCTGAACAAAATTGTTAAGAGTTTAGAGGCAAAACAAATGGCACTCGTCGTAATATTTCAAAGATAAAGATTTGTTTACATTATACGCACATCACCAACCATCAAGTTTTAATTCAAACAAAACAAGCGAGTGTTAAGTTACAACTCCGACATTCATTTCAGCCAATCAAAAGTCAACATTCACGCGCTTATACGTAATGATAGCCCAATTTGGATAAGTGCGATGTCTCGGCTAAAGATTAGTCTGTGACAAAAGTATTGATCATCATAAACATATAATCTTCAAGTAAATTTACTGGTTACCTGCAACTAAATCTTTCTCTAAATGCGTTTAACGCGTGAAAAGTTCTTTGCAATTATAAATACGAAAATGCATTGTATAGGCCAACGTATGTATTGGTCAACGTCAGCTCCATTTCTCACGCAAACACATTTTGAAGAGACGAAGATCCTTACAGCCTTAACAATTTCAGGTCTCCAAAATAACACAAAAAAGTTTCGTACAATTGTACTCACATGACAGTGTACAGTATGCTGTCATCATCCGATAATCCGATGGATGTATACAGCTTTTACATATAACTCTGAAGACAAAGGCTCTTTATCTAGGCGTTTTGATATAACGCACATATAGTGAAATTAGGCAGAATTACAAAAAAATACTGCTTTTAAAAGTATTGTAAGAGAGCTTGTTTAAAGAAGGCGCCAATGTAAGTAAATCAATAACATAATGGGTACTTGCAATATCCACGTATTCCTCTTCGATAACTGCGTCCTCCTCGCTCCAGTAGCTGAACTGAACTACCTACTCAACATTAGTCTGGCCTATCAACTCAAGCAAAAGACGTTGTTCAAGGCTACCGTTGCGAACGTCCGCAAACATTCACAGCGAGATAATGCGCTGGCATTGATAAACCTTTCCATACAATGTATCTCTTTCGTTATGTAAGTCCTCGTACTTTGTACGGAGTTACTAATATAATTATTCTTTTACTTCAAGATATTAGACTTGCAGCATTACGTATAGTGTCTACGTGCCGGTATCCTCACATTACCATGTATGCGATTACAGCCAAACAACGTTAAATTGTTTACTTATTGTAGGGCTATAGTTAAAATTATGTAAAGTCATTAATACGAATTTAACTTATATTTATTTGGTAGTTCATATGCAGTGACATACAAAAGTTTCAATTTAAGTGTTTTAATATCACGTTAGTAACAACACAAAAAAATTGCACAGAATAAAAATATTGATCAAAAATTAAAATATAGATTACTTAAAGGTTGATATACCTATAAAAGGCAAAATTTTTTCTTTGCCATTTATTAAAATTCTTTAACTTAATAGCATTCTATATGCTTTAGATAAGTGACCTGCATTAAAATTTTGTAAAGTAATGTGAGAATTCATAAAATTAAAACTTGGAAACTAATTACAGCACTATTTAGCTTTCTTGTACATATTTTGTAACAGGTTTCTTTGCCTCACAAGCCACAAAAAAATGTAAAATTTAAAATTCTGAATGTAACAAGGCAAACATTTGTCAAGCTAAAAGTGTTTTAAATGAACAACGTTTGATAAAAATAAAATCTACCATCATTTACCATTTTTTTTGAGAGCATATAAACATCAAACTCGGGGTAGTGATAACTTATAGGAAGGAAAGTAATGAAGTTTCCCCACATTTCGTGGTTCTATCGTAATATATCAGGAAGCTATAAACGAATTTTTATCATACACTGTATACTACAATACAAATGTGTAAGTGAATTAAAAATTTGTAAGATTTATATCGTCTTGTATATTCGTATTTCAAAACGCCAAGGAAAAAAATAGTGCAAGCTACTCGTGATTGCTAATTTTCACGAAGACACTTAAAATGTTTCGTTATGTATCTCTAGAGACGTTCAGATATTCGCAGTTTTTCAAGAATATCAAAATTGTTTATAAATTATGGCCAAATTTCTTTAATGCCATTATATTTCCCATGGATTAACAATTTTTAAACGCAATGTTTTCATAGTAACTTTATTCCGCTTTAAATGAGTATTCATATTATTGATGTTGGTCACTATAAATACAAAGCAGGTATCGACGTACGAACAACAAAAAGGGGTAAGTATTATTAAAAATCACCCAAATATTTTTTCCCCGTATAAAATGTGTCAATTAATGCAAAAATAAATCAACCCAATTTTTTTTTTCAAATTTATGTGACTGTTCACGTAATAAAGAACACGAACGAGGATTTTCCACATTACTTATACAAACTGTAAGAAAATATTGGTAATCGTGTTTTGTTTGTTTTATTACTTAAAACATTATAAGCACGTTTTATAAACTATATACTAGTAAGGCGGCATAGAGTTAAAAGGACACCAATATTAATAGATAGGTTTATAATACGTAAAATTACAATATACATTTAAAAACAAGAAAAATTTGCTCAACCTTTAAAAATTATTCTGCAAACATCGAAGTTGGTAAAAGATGCACCTCGGCGGATAATGTGAAATCGATTATAAAGTTTCATGCGATGGGGCATACACATACGTCGTACGAGGGCGCTATTGTTGATCTTCATGTTATGTATACTGATGGCTCTGTGGGGGACGGGTTGGAGCTGGGCTGTGGTCCGGTGACCAACCTGTAATGGGTGTAAGGTGAAGGGTCCAGGTGTCCTGAAAGCCGGATTGTGGTGATCCAGTCCGTGTGTGTAAGGGGGGGGGGACTAGGACCTGGCAACCTGGCAGGGCTGACGTGACGAATGGAATGTCAGTTATTGTCGGGCCATCCCCCGGCTAAAGCTCTAGCAGTAGTGCCCAGCGTAAGTGTAAGAGTGAGCTGGTGTGAGGCGCTCTTCCCGGCCTTCGTCGGTTGAGTGCCCGCACTGGTGATCTCCGGTGGGGCCTGCTCATTGATGATTGGGTGTTCCCCTGCTGCTGTGAAGGCTGCTGACTCAACTCCTTAATGGAGCAGTGATGGGAATATATAGCCCAGCATTGCTCAAGTCCATCTCCACCTCCTCGTGGTTGGGCTGGTAACATGGTGGCCACACCATGGCTAACGGGGTGAGGACGATTGAAGGAGTTAACGGCCTGTCTGTGCACAGCTAACCAGTTACGGCGACGCTATGTGCAGCCTTCCAGAGACTGTATATATTCTTCGCCCTGCGGTGAAGACCCGCGAACCGAATTGCACTCCCAAAGCTGAGGCTCTATGTGGCAAGTCGGGCTCATCTCGGGGTGGCGGAGTTCCTATGAAGGGATTGTCTGGCGTCCTGGAGGGGCTGGGCTGTCCCGGGTGAAAACTCAGTGTACATGTCTGAAAATTGTGGGTACCCAGGGGATCAGTGTGAAAGCNACATGTCTGAAAATTGTGGGTACCCAGGGGATCAGTGTGAGAGCCCTGGCTTCGGCCGTGCTGATCGCGGGTCGGACACTGGGTGGCATTGGTTGATCCGTCTGCTTAGAAGGAGATCTGGAGGTGTGTGTTTTCCTGGAGGGCTGGGCCTGAGTGCCGGTAGAGTCAGTAGCAGCTGCCGTGGAACGTAAGCGTGCTGGCTTGCCTCAGGTTCTGGATTCGAAGGGTTGATGCTCACTAATGAAAGGTTGACAGTCTGGTCCGCCTAGTAAGAGGACTCGTTCACGAAGCGGGTTCGTAGAGTGGGGATAGCACTCGGCCCCATCAAGGTGGCATGTGCAGATTCAACTCTGTATAATGCTGTTGACAGGTGAGGTGAAACCACCCTCGGGTGGAGAACATACACCCTCTGCGATTGGAAAATGCATAATCTCTTTCTGTTGGGAGCATTCAACTGCTTCCAATTAAGGAGTTCATGATCTAACTCCAAACTGAGATGTGCTGGCATGAAAGCCTGGCAGAGTGTACCTCCACATTATGATACCTGACGTGAATATGTCTGAAGTGACAACTTATATGCCTGGAAATTCCTGATCCTGAGGTGCACTCTTAAATAAAAGCTCTGAATGGTTTCTCCTGTTATACCATATCGGGTCAGGTACAGGAGGGTGAGCTTTGATCAAGCTGTAATAGATTACAGATTACATGTATACTGATTAAACGCCCTACTCTACTGTTCGCAAGTGAGGTGGAACCACCCTTGGGTGGAGAACATCAACCCACTGCGATTGGAAAGGGCGTAATCTCTTTCTATTGGTAGCATTCAATTGCTGTCAATTAGAACTCTGACCAAGCTCACAAAGCCATGGTTTACAAAGTCTGGTGAAGAGTGCACACACATCGAACGACTGATGTGAGTGAATAAACAGTCTGTGTGGCCTTTATACCTGCCTGAATGTAAGAAAGACCTGAGGTGCCCTCTTCTATAATATCGCTCAGAAGGTTGTCTCCTGTTAAATCCCAAGGGGCTCAGGCACAGGAGGAGACGATCTGGTCAAAACCCGCTGCAATAGTTGCAGAATACATGTATATGATGTGTATATGAACATCCTTAAGAACAGCATATGCGATGTGACCCCACGATATTTACTAGGCGTGATTATTGAGACATAAAAATTACGAGAAGACGTACGAGACAGCCAAACTAACGAGTAACGGAGTTTGAGAGATAAAAAAGATAATAGGTCTGCAAAAGGCAAGGTGAACGGTGCGTCGAATCGTCTTTGCTTTGAGTCGCTCGGACTTCACAGTCGGATTGTGCTCGTAAAAATGGACATGTAGAAGGTACATACTAAGTGGAATGGATCTGAACGACCTTGACTTATCAACAGAGGAGAAGACACTGACTGTTATATATATATATATATATATATATATATATAACGAACACTGCCAGAAACGACCTTGTGCATCACTAAACACTGTATCACTACAAGAAATATTGCACACATTTATCACAGGAAAATCCAAAATCCGAAGGCCAGCAACATAATGTCTAGCACCAAATTATGATTTCCTTTGGGAACAGATGATTACAGTTCAAGAGTCTGGAGGACTGTAGATGAGCACTACAATCCGTGTCTTACTTTGCCTTGCACATAATCCCTACTACTAGTGTGATGGTGTGTGAACTTATCACATATGATAGTGGGTGAGTGAGCGAGGGAAGAGATTTAGACGGCTCTTAACACCGGGGTCATGAGAGACGATGAAAGTGAATCGAGGTATGGAACGGCGCCAAAATGCAAGGGCGGGGAAAACGGGAAATCCCCGAGAAAACCGGCCGACCAGAGACATCATCCGGCACGATTTCCACATTCTGAAATCCGGGAAGCGACCCCGCTGGAAATAGAACCCGGTTGGAATTGGTGGGAGGTGAGTAGTCTGACCACTACACCACCGCGGCCCTCCATATGATCGCAGTTCGTCACTGTAGTGACAGGAGAGTCACTGGATGCACGGGGGTACACTGAATACATCCTGCTGCCTTAGCATCTACATTTACTGGCTGAGTGTCCAGGAGTCAGTTCCCAGGAAGATAACACTCACCCGCACACCATTATGGTTTCTCAGAAGTGTTTAAGGGATGTTTATAACACCTTTGTAGCTTGTGGTTTACCAAATGTTTCACATATAGCAGATTTGTGTAACCAGATGGGGAGTCAGCTTCCTCCATGGCGAGGTGTTCGTGATTTGGATCATAATTTTCAGCAACTGTGGGAAAGTCAGTCGCAGGAGAGCATATGGCATTTATTTAATCTTTGTATCTAGTGCATGAGCTGGTCTCATGTTGTATTTAATGAATGTGTCCTCCTGTGCTGCATGTGGGCAAACACTGTTGTGCTTTAATAACCTTACACTCACTTCTTTTTCTTTTTTTTGTATCATCACAATTATAAACATGAAATTGAATATAACAACTCTTTCCTGGTGCGCAAATTTTTGTGATAAGTGTACCCTGTTATAAGAAACGTCAGAATATAATTTTGAACATATGTAATAGACACACAATAATAAAACAATTAGTTAAAGTGAAATAAAAATTAAGAAAATTACTAAATTTACGTGTCAATAACTAAATTTCGCATAGGTATAAAAATAAAATAGGAAAGAGTGTTTAAAATGGACAAAGAATTTCTCAACTTGGTGAGCTAACAAAAATTCAATTTTTGCGGAACTTCCTTCAACTGTTATTGTTTTAATTTTCAGTAATAATTCAATGAAATGATTTATTCTTGAATAATTTGTACACTTAAGGGTAACGGTTTTTATATTATGCGTAAAATAGAAATATTGGTTTGTATTCATTGTTTATTCGTTTGTTTTTTGCGCACTATCTGAATACAACTTCCAAAATGACATGCAAAATTTGTAAAATTGATGACAGATACATATAAAACTATTCTCCTTTTCCCGCCCCAAGTTGATTACCTACACATGTATTCTTTTTTTTTTTTTTAACTTTAGTTGCATTAAAAAATAATAACTATTACTCTAGCATAAATTAATTTATAAAACTATAAATAAATTTAATTAAAAGTTTCAAAAGTTTTTAGATTGCCATCCTTTTGGCGATTTTGGGTACGAAATTGTTATTAATGAGCCTACTGAAATTCCGGATAAGAGTAACTTACGAAAACTAAGATATAACGACTATTATTAGGTACAGGGACCACAAGAATATAACGTAATGCGGTAGGGTGAACATCGATCGTTATGACAGTTTTGAAACATGACCTACCATCTTTAACCAAAATAAGTACATAGTTATCAGCTCTATACCAGCTCGTCTACATATGAAAACACGAACTTTTCTTTGTACCATTAACATATTTCCTGATGTCATTCCTGCATTTTTCCTTCTCCTGGTTTTACTTTTTTGTGTGAGTGGACGCACCTTTCCAGGATAATATCACGACTTTTGACCTGCCTCATGTTGCAGTACTGCCGAATGTTTGGACAACAATGTTTATGAAACTCGTGCCATAAAGTTACTTTTATATTATTTATGATGAAGCAATGCATCAATACCTGAAATAGGGCTCTGTTTACCATATGTACTGCATTTCACGATGTGAACAAAAATACAGAATGGGTGCATGCATGAAGTATTTTTGTTGAAAAATACTAGAAGTTAGAGAATATTTTCAAAATGTAGGTTTTAAAATGACGAATAACACTAAGAAATTAGATTGTGGAGCATTTTCTATCAACATGGTAGCAGAACGTGTTCCCAATAAGACACAAGACCTATATGAAGCGTCAGAACTGGTTGGCCATCCTGACTTTAAGGGAAGAAATATTCACTTCGATAATATGGTGCTGGTCAAGTTAGAGAAAACGAAAGTCAAATTTTACAATCAGTTATATATATCGCCTATTTATATCTTTTCGACTTACGAGTACAGGCCAATGCGACGAGTTATTATAACTCAATCGGCCCTGCAGAACCATTTATATTCAGTGGATAGAAATAGGGGTTTCCGGGGCCAGGACTGAGGGCTGAGAATCTGCCGCCATCTTATTTCCGCCATGTTGTTTCTGGCCAACATCATGGATCAACTATATTGTCCACGACCCTGACCTTTGTCGGCCGCCTTGTTTCGGCTGACATTTTGTTTCGCTTGCTATCTAGTTTCTGAGTTATTAACCTTCGCATACAAGCTGTAGTTCTATCGTCGTCCGTTAGAGTGCACCACCGATCCATGCAATGTTGTTTATTGCTGCTAGAGTGTGCCACTGTCGTCCAACATCTAGTTTCCACTTGTCCGTCGGGGCGCGGGTTTCGCTCTCGCTTGACCGCCATGTTGGTTCTACAGTTGGCCGCCAGGTGGGATGAATTTTTTATTTAATTTTCGCAGAGCTCTAAACAATATCTGGAGAAAGGCAGGATTGAATTGCTGAAACTTAGTTTGGCATGCAGACACCATAGACCGCTCTGCTATCGGGACATGTGCTGGGATAAGAGTTTAAAATAAGTATATTTAATATTATGTGTATGGGGAAAAAATTATTTTTAAAAGAATGTAAGTTTTTGTTGTTATGATTATTCCAGAATAAGAATGTGTAATAATAATATTTTTAATCAATTTATTAAAATAATTTTTTTATGAAAATATGAAAAGATGTAGTTAAAAAACGTTTTATTTCATTTTTATTCGGTTTTAATTTTCATATTATTTTTTCATTGAAGACATTTATTTTTCTGTAGTGAAGTTTCTTGTTGAGTATGCTGGTCATCCATCTTTCGGTTCGTTACTGCTCGTCCATCCATAGGTTTGGAACTGGTCATCCATTTTTCTGTCTGGAACTCGTATAATTTTCGGCGTCGCCCTCCCACTTTACCACCCGCATAGCTGCTAAAGTAACCATACGCGTGGTTCTCTGGCTGGAGACGGAGCAACACAGGACACTTTTACAATAATACAGATATATAATAAAATATATTTTAAATATCCATGGCGCTGCAAGAATGAGCTATACAGATAGGTTACAATACCGAAAATTATACAAACTAGGTCAAAAAACAATGGTCAGAAGAAACAACAAGAATAAAGAAAACAGCCGAAAGTAAGTGAACAAAACAATTGTAGATAAAGAGGAAGAAAAGAAAATAAGTAGGCAGATGTATAGGGTGGGTATTAACAGTGCCACCTCTTGTGGTTACAATATGCCAAGATATCACAACTAAAAAATATCTCATCCCCACAACTCTCGTAAAGCATAAGTTTTGGAAACCCCAGGAATTGTCTTTAAACCCTGGTCGAAGGTCCAAACAGAAATCGCAGCCCCAAATCCCCGTGCAGGAGTTCACAAGTTAAATTGCGGAAATGAAATACTAGCTGGAACAATCTATAGCCAAAATTACTGGTGGTGGTCCAATCTCTTTCATTGTGGCATCTGTAGCAGTGCGCCAGGATTCCTACGCACGTGCTGTAAAAACAGTACTCTTTTTCACCAAAACTGATTAATTATTTTAGCTGGGGATAGACGGCGAGAAGTGAAATCGCTTCAGATATAACACTTCCACCCATGACCCCAGGGAAAAAAAAGCTTATGAAATTTTTTTAGCTGATGGATGCGAGGGAGGTGAAATCGCTTCTGATTTGACACTCCCGAGGTGAGGAACTGCCCTTGAATCCCGGCCTAATTCACCCAACACCCAGAGAAAGACATGTTATTTTGAACATGCCAGTTCCCTAACCCCAGCTACCTCATTTCTTCATTCAACATCATACATTCATCATCAATTGTAAAGCTGCAATCGATAACTGAACTTGCATCAGACAAAAGTAAAATTCCTGACAAGATGTATACCTCTTACATATGATCTAGATAGCTGTCAGTAATAGCAACAGCAATAAAATTTTTACGTACGTACAACACAATATGCTTATATTCAGAAATACTAGTACACTTAACTTCGTTTCTTCTCTTCTTCTCTTCTTTTCTTCTCTTCATCTCTTCTTTTCTTCTTTTCTTCTTATCTCCTCTTTTTTTTTTTCTCGTCTTCTTAATTTCTAACCAATATGACCAAATGATACTGCGTGAAACTTTTTATTTTATTTCTCATATCCATATGGCACAGTTAGTAACCCGCTGTCCAATATTCGTCCATTGGCGTTCTGCCATGTGAGCGCGACTTTATGTATGCTCTTGGTGTAAATTTCATAGTTGTATGATATTATATTGTTCATTGGTACTCGCACGAATTGCTGTTGCTTCAACACCGTCTTGTAATCTTCAAACGTTATTTTATTTTTTAGACTTGTCTTCCAGACTCCCTTTGCCTTATTGATCACTTTGCCGCCACACACATAACTATACATTTTGGCACGCAGCCCCACAGACTCGTTCATCAGTTCTTCACCACACTCATGTTAAAATTTCCCCACCACTTTCCTGTTGATTGGTGAGTAGCAGTGAATATTGGATGAGGAGAAGGGGGGGGGGAGGAATTCCAACAGCTGGCATACATCTTGTGCATGAGCATTGGATCTGCGGCCAGGTATGCATAGTAATGCTGTGTTTAAATTTCATATTTTAATGAGTCGGTTTCTGTATATAGAAAATTAATGTTGTCTCCATACATATTTATTATGTTGTCGTGATGGAACCTATACATTCAAGTTTTGGAGAGATCGAGCACTGAAAAGCCGGCATAAATGAGTTTTTCAAACAATATTGATTCTTTTTCCATTTTAATCATACATTTTTCTACACTTGAAGATGGGCTTTGAAATATTTTTTTCCAGTCTCCTCTCGATACACACTAATTCCATGACTTGTCGTTTCCTGTTATTTTCCATCAATTTCCCAAATGTCGCGTTGTTCATAAGCTTAATGAAATTTTTTTCAAAATCATTGTAGCATGCCTGCCTTTTTTCCGTGTCGAGGTTGATGTAGGACTTGAGTAATGCGTCTTATTCGAATTGCATAACACGATGTATTTTGTTAACTTTGAGTCCATGTCCTATTTCTTCTTTGAGGTTAATGTAGTGTACGATATAGTTTTTATTTTCTTACAGAGTTTTCAATGATTTTTTGATCTTGCCGCCTGGAAGACACTTGTTGACGGGTAAGAATGGCAGGTTATTGTAAGAGTCGTGGAGTTATGCAGGATGTTGTACGTCTACTTCCAGCACGTAGCCTAATAGGCCATCATCTGGCACCACCATGACATCAATGTCGGTGCCCACCCACTGAAAGTCACACGTACAGGGAGGGGCAGATACATTGCCTACCCATACAAATTGTTGGTGTCTATGTACTGGAGGTAGACGGTGGGCTTGCTGGCATCATATATGGACGGGATGTAATTGTAAATGGCCTTCACATAGCGCTTCCCAGATTGGAACACTCAATCTCTTATGGCTTCTTCAATAAATAGAAACCTTCCCTTAATATGTTAGCAGTTCTAGCTCGACCTTGGTGTGTTTCAAGATTGCATCGAACGAGAAACATGGCGTGTTCTCGTAACAGACATGGTCCAGGCATAGGTAATACGTCAAATGAGCAGTGTCTTCGGTGGTGAGAAGGAGGTAGTTGGAATGTATGTGCATCTATTCATCACATACGCTTTTGTTTCTCGAATTTGGTTATCTGGTGTAGGTGTGTGTCGAACTCGATGTCATCGAAGTTGAACATGTTTTCCAGTCATCTGTATCGCTTATTTACTCTTTCAGGATTCCAGCCTTTAATGCATATGGCGAATAAGCACTTACTAGAAGTACTCGTGATCCTCGTTTTTCGGGTTTATCACTGCGTTCTTGGTTTTTATTGGCGCTGGAAAATCATTGTATCTGGATGCGCGTAGTGGGTCAAATTTATTTATTCTGATCTGCATTATCTTCACTGCAGTGAGTGTCCATCCAGATGCCTTTGTCATGTACTCCTACTCCTGCCAAATATTTATCAAGCTGGCTGCCACAGCTTCTTCCACATAATATTCATTATATACTGGAATATTTTTGGTCTTGAAGGCACGGTGGTCTACCTCATCTTCGTGGGGCTCGGGTTTGCCATAGTAGCACTCCAGGGACAAATTGAATTTAATTGGCCCGTTTTCCATTATTTCTTCCCGCAGCTGATCAATAATGTTCTTCTTCAGGCCCTCAATGTATGTGCACACATCTTTGGCCTCTTCGTTGGTATTTTCTGCCACGTATGTCTTCAAGGTGCCCCTAAAGCAAGGCTCGGCCAACACAAATCCGTGGGCCGTCGGCTGTCCGTCGGCTGTCCGTCGGCTGATCCTCGGTTGAGGTGCTGGTGCTGGTACTGGCTGCTGCTGGGTGGAAACATCAAGTCTGGCCTTCTTCGCTGGTGGGATAGCTGGGCCTGTGCACTTCGTTGCATGTCATTTCAGTTCGTCTGCCCTGGAATATTCTTTCATATAGTCCTCGCAGGCAAAAGTCTTCTTATCCGGTTTGAACTTGCACCCCTTTTCGTGCCGTCGGGCATCTACTGCGTTGGCAAATGGGACATTACAGAACTTGCAGTTGCCAGCTGCTTTCTGCAGCACTGTGTCATTGCAGCTCCTCAAATTTTGTTCCATGCTGTCCTTCCGCCTAATCTGCATCCCGCACTTCTCGCAGACTTGCTCCTCTTCCCTGTGAGGATTATGGATGCAGGTCCTCTGGTGCCTCAATCCATTGTTGCGTGCAGAAAAAATATTTCCTGCAAAAACCACGATGTGACCATAGCGACGATATCGCACTTACCCTACAGACAGAAGGAGAGAAGGAAGTTGGAAACCCCCTTAAGTACCCACGTCAATACCGTCGCCGTCCAAACTGTAGACTTCAGCAAAAAACCTGTAACACGTGGATGCAAATTTGATTAATAATTTGGCCGCGGTAGGTTTATGAACAAAAAAAAAAATATTTGTTGGTGACGCTGGAAGAAAGTGTAATTAATGCACACATACATATGCAAACAAAATCTGTGTAAATACTCTAATTACAAGTAATATTTATTCACATTTATTTAAATGTAATACTGCACTGCGTAGCAGAACAAATACTCTTATGTAACTTTTTTCACTGAACCATACTATAGGCAAGTTATTTATGAATGAGAATAATAGTTTTACTTTAAAAAAATCCCCTTGACACAACTCTTTGAAAAAATTATTTTTAACAACAAATATATATATATTTTTTTAAAATAAAATCCTTAACAAAACCTACATCATATGGTCACGAATAATTTTAATAATGTGGACATAGCATTAATGCCAAATAATTTGACGAAGCTGGGAAAAATGTTCAATAAATACGCAAATACATATGAAAAGAATGCCTGTGTAAGTACTCTGTCTCCAAGTATATTGATACACTGCGTAGTAAAATTTTTTAAAATAAATTTTCAACTGAATGAAAGTATATTTCATCAGAAGTATTTAAGCTTTAAAACTGAATAATACAGTTCGATTTTTTTTTCATTGAACCATACTAAAGGCAATTTTTTTATGATCGAGAATAATAGTATTTTTAAAGAGCGACAATTTTTTTTCTACTATACGTAACACTAAATTTTTGTCAACGAGTATTGTTAAAATCCTCACACAGAGTTTTGCATGTACACAGCAGAGTTACCTACCAGAAGAAGAAAAGGACGACTGCAGTATAATGCCTAACAACGATACGCTGCGTTGCTAGGGACTTCCATGAATCGGACGATTTGACTTGGGCGAAAGGGGACTCTCTGACGCCCTACCACGGAAGTCACTTCACCTGGACTCAAGTTGACCACACAATGTAAAAAATTATATTAAAAAAATCATACACAAAATATTTGTCAAGTGGTCGGACGTAATCACCGCTTATATTAGCAGGAAGATGAGAGGGTTTCCTTACGGCTACACAGACAGGACAAGACACAACTCCAGGAATTGACAGGACCTGCGACTGTGCCAGCGGTAACCTATAAAGGGCAATTGTGTGTCAAAAACATATACGCGAACAAAACACATACATTTAATTATCTTGATGGTGCTAGTACTTACTTTCAAAAGAATTTTCAACACGTTGCGAAATAGCAGTCGGTGATAAAATGCTCCACTGCTCGTTGACAAGCCAAACGCGAACTTTTGGTGAGGGGACTTGACGCACTGGCTGCCAATCACTGAACAAAATAACATAAATGTAGTTAATAACTTTGCATTTTAAGATGTACATAAGGCAAAAAATGATACAGCCATTAGTTAATTTAAAATAGCAATCTGCAATAAAAAACTATTGATCTCATCGCCAAAATTAATTTAACCAATTAATAAAAGTTTGCTTCAAAACATTACATACCTTCGCGAGTAAAAACTCGAAGCAAAATGGAAGGCGACTGCGATTCCTCAAACTCTCTCACTAAACGCAAAATGGCGACGAAGTAGAAGGGTACTCGGATATGCAGATGGGAAGCCCTGATATCGGAGTGAGGGATTTCGCCACCGCCGATCTCTCATATTCCCCCGAAAGGCAGTACTGGTACTAGACCAGGAACTGAAGTTCCCATAACTCGTTTAGTGGGTTAGCAACAAAAATGCCGCCCGACAGACTTGGGTCAAATCATTGAGCTGGCGGCAGGCTGCTGTGTATATATTTTAACTGGGCTCCGGGCCCGTATTTATAGCTGTTAACCACTGTTGCTGTGTTAATACTGCACCCTTTATATAACGCAGCAAACTGTAGGGGAGGCGCGGATCGATGCAAGGGAAATAGTACCTCTAGTTACCGTAGCATTTTCACTGGCCAACATCCCCTCATTCCCGTCTTACATATTTTGTCAGAAACTATGTGAAATATATGGTAAGGATTTTGGCCAGGCATTTTTATTGGTTGACTTTGCTTACGCCCTACTTATTTTAAAATAATCTATGTAGAGACAGTAGCGGTAGAAAAATACTAGGTGAATTTGGGACAGCCAAGTCGGTTGACGTCACAGGCAGGGGTGCCTCTTGCCCCTTATTCCCAACAACATGTAACCCTAACTATTATTTAATAAAAAAAAAAATTGTTTCAATAAAATTTTTAATAAAAAAAATCAAATATTGGCATGTTACCATTGATTATTAGTTATTATCTCAAGTTTTGTACAAACATTATCGCAAAGAGAGTAGCAAAATATCGTAATTTCAGTTTTAGAAAGAATTTATTGATCTCGAGACGTTCGCCGGCCAAGTACATACAGCCACGTGCGGACGAGAATAGGTGTAACCTTCACAGCTCGACGAGGAGCCGGACGTGCGCTATCTATCTGCCGGCGGTGTTAAACCAAGCTGCCCTGCTAAGCCGTGCGGCTCTGTCACGGTGTCGCTCCGCGCGCTGCGAGGCCGTACAGGAAGGATGGAGCTCGCCTCCTCTCCACAAAAAAACTATATATATATATTTCCCCTTAAAAAATAAATTCAGTCCCTAGTCCAGATGGGCATTAAATGAGTAATCGTATTGGAAACAGTACTCAGTCAGATTCCATTGCATTGCTAGTCTTGCATAAAAATATGTAAAAGAAAAGCATTAAAAAATTACACGACATGTGAACAGAACTATGTATCAGCTCGCGTAGGAAAACACTGCATGTTCTAAGGAGTCAGTAGCACAACTATATTCCCTTTGTGTGAAGTACCAGTTTTGATCTTATACATATATATTAAATACGATCGTGCTCGTAACATATGCTGCGATATACCGATATCCATATTTTTAAAATATACAAGTGGTGGGAACATAAAAAACTGCGGCGTCAAACATGATTACTCAGCTTAGGTAGGCAGGCTCCTTAATATGTTACGTTTCTGAATAAAATACCGTTTCTAAGCTACGTTCGAGAGCTCGGTTATGCGTGTGACATGTTTTGAAAAGCCAACTTCATACGTGTTGCATATAAATACGGTAAATCCACGTATAATGAATTCTTTTCAAACAGACTGAAACACAGTTCTATTCGCAGGTTTTTGAAAAAAACCACATATTAGTAGTTATAAAAGGACAATTTTAGAACAGGGGCGCCAGGCGCGGGACGTGAGGACGAGCCGCAGCCATCTTGGATGACGTCATCCCCCTTACCTTTTGCGGCGGCCAATTTGGCAGCCAGTACCTGTTAAAAAGTGCCAATTTCCCCCTAAATGTCCCGAATTTCCCTAAAAAAAATATGTCTTGCTCAATCCAGCTGGTTTGCACAATGCGGATGGATCCGGGCAAAATTGTGCAATGTCAGCCGGAATATGCAATCAGGTACGCGAGGCTCTCGAAAGGGTCTCGTCACTGACAAGCCAGAACTATACATTTTGGCTGAGTTCGTGCTCGTTGCTCCTCCCTCCCCCTCCACAGTGCAGCACTCCATTCATCATGTTATTCCCTGCTACCATATGTCGATACTTCATGCTCTTGCATTCATACCGGATGTCTCTACTTCATGCTCTTACATTCCCTCATGCCAGTTGTTCCTACTTCACATTCTTGCATTCCTGGCCAACGACCTCAATCGTGGCCCCTACTTCATTTTCTAGCATTCCAACCAGATATCCATAACTCATGCTCTTGCATTCCTGTTTTCTCAGAGCTCTTCCTTCCTCGTCCCTACTTCACGCTCTTGCACTCCAGAAAAACGTTATCGCTCACAGTCCCTACTTCATTTCCTTGCATTTCAACCGAGGGGTTTTTCTCCGTGTCTTCCCGAATTCGAATACCTTGTTCCATGCTCATGCATTCCAAGCGAGGGGTTTTTCTCCGAGTATTCTTGGTTTCGAATACCTGGTTCCATGCTCTAGCTTTCCAAGCAAGGGGGTTTTGTCCGAGACTTCCCGAATTCGAATACATTGTTTCATGCTCTCGCATTTTAAACGAGACAGTTTTCTCTGAGTCTTCCCAAATTCGAATACCATGTTACAAGTTCTCGCATTCCAAGCAAGGGGGTTTTCTCCGAGTCTTCCCGAATTCGAATATCTTGTTCCATATTCTTGCATTCCCAGAGACAGGGTTTTCTCCAAGTCTTCCCGAATATAAATACCTTCTTCCATGTTCTTGCGCCCTATGCATACTTAAAAGCATAGTTGACCATAATTTCCGAATCGTTTAAGATACAGACACAAAATTCGTAACATAGACATCACTCTCAAAAACGAAAATTACTGCATGGTCATTTGTGCCCTATGCGAACTTATAAGTACAGTAATTCATAATTTCCCAACTGTTGAAGATACAGTCGCCAAATTCGTAACATAGAAATCACCCCTATCAACGAAAATGATCGCAGGGTAATTTATGCCATATGAGAACTTATAAGCATAGTTGGCCGTATTTCTAAACCGTTAAAAATAGTCGTCAAATTCGTAACATAGACATCACTTCCAACAAGGAGAATTATCGCAGTGTCATTTATGCACTATGCCTACTTATAAGAATAGTTGATCGTAATTTTCGAACCATTTAAGATATAGGCACCAAATTCTTAACATCACTACCACCACCACCACCCTTGTCACATTATAGCTTAAGGGTCTACTAACTCGATCCTCTCCTTAGGGACAGCTAGCCTCCCATTAACCATAAAATAACAGCCAGGCTGGATAAATATATCTGAAAACGTATAAGTAAATAAAATTCAGCATGAATAACTTCCAACAAACTACGATATGAAAAAAGCAAGATACATATAAATGTGATACATGCACTATATGCATAGTCGTGGTAACTGTAAAAAATCATTACATGCTAATATAAACGATCATCGTCAGTCCTACACAAGGGTCGGCAGCTCGAGTCATAGCTAACATCGGTAACCATTAACAATCTGACATACAATGAAACAAAATAAAGACATATATAATAGCAAAGTTAACGAGTCATACATAGCAAAGGGTTACATTAAAAACGCATGTGTTGATACAAATAAGAACTGACAACCCAATGCGAGGGCCGGTGAAATCGTATGCGTAAAATATATGAAACTGTCCTATGATAAAAAAATTATACGAGCATCGAGCACGGTATGTTATGTCAGGCTAGGAGTCAGCAGGGAGGAGTCAGCACTGCATATTAGTACATGTGTTTAAGTTTGCATATGCTTGAAGATGTTGAAAAATGTTGAGATAGTGCAATCGAGCGCATGTCCTGTAAGCCTACTTACAAAACTTCACCAAGTGTTCAACAATTACATGGAAAACAATGCAGTTACTTTGGCAAGACCTTCAGTAAAAGTTGCAATGCACGACGACATGAACATAGCGAATGTCAAAAGAAACCAACCTCCAGATTACTAACATGTAATATGTGCAGTGCAGCATTTGGTAGAAGTGACAATCTAAAGAGACACACTGGTACATGTAAAGGTAACACACTTTTACTCGGCACAAGACAGCAAGCATTGAACTTATTGATGCAAGACAATGCAATGGATGGCCATCATACTAATTCGTCGTTTAAAATAACGATAGTTCCAGTGCCCATTAAATTATCGGAGGCTGCGTCGTGTTCCAAACCTTTGTGTGAAGAAGGAAATACGAAATACGAGTGTGTTGCAGATATTTACTATGAAGAAAGCGAGACACACAGATCATCAGAAGCTGTGAACTACAAACGTGCTCTACTATCATGCGTGGTGAAAAATGAAGAATTTGCAACTAACCAAGACCTTGAGAACGAATATGGGACCTCCGAGTCTATTGCTGACGATATGAAATATGAATTTTCTACTGATGATGATGAAGTGCAGACAACTGCAAAGCAAAAGCATAAACATGTAACTGAAAATAAGAACTACTTGAAGTTGGGGCATTATTAATGCAGATTCGAACCTATTACTCTGGCCCAAGAGGTATCTAACAACCTACTCATCACAGAAGAACATAGATGCAGACATGTATCGCGAATCATTGCACAACAATTCCTGCTGTGCACATGAGTAACGTTTAACAAACAGACATAGAATGAAAAAAATGTAATGTATAGTTGCAATGTTAATAGGTCATACATAGCCAAGGGTTACATTAAAACACATACGTGTAAG
Organism: Clitarchus hookeri; assembly: GCA_002778355.1. Classification (NCBI taxonomy): domain Eukaryota; kingdom Metazoa; phylum Arthropoda; class Insecta; order Phasmatodea; family Phasmatidae; genus Clitarchus; species Clitarchus hookeri. Next base: position 92,836 of record NQII01001736.1, read on the forward strand.
TATATAAATAAAAACTAACGTAATGATAATACATTCTCGGTCACCGTCTATCGCGCTGCCTGGCCTGTAGTTATACAATACCTGCTCGTCTGGGAGGGGGTAGTACTGAATAGTTATAAGCACTTACCAGTCAGCACAATTATATATTACACAAGAGTCGAGTGCTGTACACAGTTTGTTAAACGATGTTATACAATACCAGAATTTCCTGGTCAGTATGTCAGAATAGCAAACAACTTCAATACTAACCGACTTAAAAGAAACCCTCGCAACTAGTGAACAACTAACCTTCACAATGCCAGCAGAGGAACACATCCGACTCGACCGACCTCGCACGATCAACTAAAATCATGAAAATCTGTGGGCCTTCCCCAGTCAGCCGACTGTCAGCGCGAACACGGTGCAGGTCTCGACAAGCGAAGGGGGGATGATAAAGAACACTTGCCAAGAGAGAGTTGCATCAGGTCCTAGTGTGCCAAACCAGCCGAGTCACACATGTTCTTTCCTTTACGAGAGGAATTCAGTTATACACTACAAATTAACAATTAATCATGTTTGAAATACTATATTTATGCATATGTACTCAATTTGAATACATATCATTTATATATTAGAAGAACCATAAGTACTTACGAAACAACACATATTTAAACCATCAGTCGTGCCAGAGAAAGAGAGAGAGAGATGGCACTGCTACGCACTGAGACAAAGAGATTAAAAAAAATTAATTATAGAAGTAAATAGTTACTCATATTTACCACCAAACTCACATATGTAAGCATCATGTGCTGTACATTATGATAAGCGAAGAAATTTCCGCCGCGAAGTGTGGGACATTCTGAAAACGATAGAACATTGTTATAGTGGTCAGATAATTTTGTTATATATAACGACAAACAAAAATATTAAATAACTTGCAGCACTCCTATACCGAGCATGCATACCCACCTAAAGAAATCCTTCTCATATATGTACAACATGTAATAAAATCCGTCTACAAACACCTACNCATGTAATAAAATCCGTCTACAAACACCTACATATCTATCTGCAGCAGGACGAAGAGATTCTTATCTGTCTCCAATGTCTAAGATGTTTTCAAGGTAGCATGCTGATGCAAACAGATATTAAAAATAAATATGAATGCAAATAGTTATAACCTTTTAANGATGTTTTCAAGGTAGCATGCTGATGCAAACAGATATTAAAAATAAATATGAATGCAAATAGTTATAACCTTTTAAGATCCTATGTATATTGCACGAACATCGTGTGCTATACCTCACCTTAGTCGAAAAACAAACTTTTGCGAATCCGAGAAGCACAGGTACGATAAGGTCAACACTACTACGCATTGATGCAAACAGATATAAAAAAAATGTAAGGTAAAAATAGTTATGAACACTTGCCAACCAATGCAATTATATATTACATAAGCATCGGGACTTTACACTGTTTGTTAAACGATGCTATACAATACCGGTCCGTCCTGGTCAGTACAGCAGAATAGCAAACTACTTCCTTACAAATAGACTGAAACGAAACCATCGCATTCAGAGTACAGCACTAGCAGCGGAACACTTCCGACCCGNTACTTCCTTACAAATAGACTGAAACGAAACCATCGCATTCAGAGTACAGCACTAGCAGCGGAACACTTCCGACCCGACCGTCTTCGGGCTCTCAACTAACAGGGAATATGTGAGGCAGTTCAGATGGTCGGCTGGCAACGCATGCACTGTGCAGGTCTCGGCAAGTCAAACGGATGCCACAGAACACTACCCGAGAGAGAGTTGTGTCANGGCAACGCATGCACTGTGCAGGTCTCGGCAAGTCAAACGGATGCCACAGAACACTACCCGAGAGAGAGTTGTGTCAGGCTCCAGGGTCACACACATACATTTCCTTTTACGAGAGGAAGTCAGTTATACATTACAAGGTATCAATTTAAACAGTTTTATATACTAAATATATACATGCACTTATTTGAATACATAGCATTTATAGTATTAGAACCGTAAGCATATACGAGACAACATACATTCAAACCATTAGTCATGCAAGAGAGACGACACTGCTACGTGTTGTTTATGTATGTGTTGTCCATCNACAACATACATTCAAACCATTAGTCATGCAAGAGAGACGACACTGCTACGTGTTGTTTATGTATGTGTTGTCCATCTCGGGTTGTCACAGCATTACCTGCTTGTTACCTGCTTATAAATGTCCGACAGGCCACATGTATTTGAGATGAACATGTATTGAGAACGATCATGTAGGAAAATTTTTTGTNCTTATAAATGTCCGACAGGCCACATGTATTTGAGATGAACATGTATTGAGAACGATCATGTAGGAAAATTTTTTGTTGGAGATATTGTTCATTATGATTTCCGCATGATGAGCTCAATACTTTAATATGTATATATATATATATATATATATATATATATAGTACAAAAGTTTTTTCAAATTGCATATTATGCTGTATTTTTATAGGAAAATAATTCATGTATCCTGACGGCCCTGGATACAGTGCATTATCCTTGAAAACAAGGTATCGCAGGTTCAAACTCAATTATTCCTCTTTGCCGATGATGTTTTACCATGTTTTGTGTATGCTGTCATTACCGTGGATACTGTCGCTCGTGAAACGTTAAAAAATTCAGCTGATTTCGTTACAGACGCTCCAGCTAACCGAGCACCAACGATTTGCTCTCTTTCGAAGGGTGAGAGATAACACATTTCACCGATCGCTTGTTTTAACCATAGCAGAACAAATCGTATAATACACTGAAATATAACCTACAAGATTTGGCACTGTAAACTGCGAAATACACACGCGTCGCGTTATTTACACGAAAGCAGTGTTGCCAACATGCAACAAAATGTACTATATTGCATGGTGTTCATATTATTTTGTCCATTCCCTGTATGTGTGTGTATATATATGTATATATATACACATATATATATATATACATATATATATACATATATATACATATATATATACAGGATGATTCTAAAATCATGGGACAAACATTGAGGGGTGGTAGAGCTCACTAAAACAAACAATTATTGTATAGGAATATATGGGCGGGAGTGACGCGTTGAGGCACAAACACAAAAATAACACATGAAATGCAACACATTGTTTATTTACAACGTCGCCGCTAAATGCCTTTTTACAGCAATGTTTATAATAATTGCTCAAAATTGCTACCACCGACAGTAATGCAAGCTTGGTAGCGTCGGTGGAGTGATTGGCGAACAGATTCAAATACGCCGGGTATTTCACGCACGCCACCATTGTCAGCCAATCACGCCATATGTAGAGGTCGCCAAGCATGCGTGACTGTTGGTGGATGCATTTCCAGCAACTGTTTTAACATTGTCTGTACGGAATCACTCGCTAAGTATGCTGCTAATGAACCTTTTATGTTTCCGTTAATGTGTTATGTTTTTGTGTTTGTGCCTCAACGCGTCACTTCCGCCCATATATTCCTATACAATAATTGTTTGTTTTAGTGAGCTCTACCACCCCTCAATGTTTGTCCCATGATTTTAGAATCATCCTGTAGTTCTTTTAAACCATTGTACAAGCACCTGTCACGATAGCCAAGTGGTCTAAGGCGTCTGCATGCCGACCTAAGTTTCGGCAGTTTGATCCCAACCTCATCCAGATAGAACCAGCATGGCGACCGAGCGAGAGCGACACCAGCGCACCTAGCAGGCGAAAGTTGAACGAAGTACAAGTGGAAACAATATGGTGGATGACAGTGGCACACTCTAGCATCAATAAACAACATTACAGGGATCGATGGGGCACTCTAGCGGACGACAAGAGAACTACAGCATGTGGAGCGCATGCGACAGATGCGAAGGTGAGTGGTTAGGAAAAAAAGATTGTGGGCTAAAACCAGATGGCGGCCAGAAACAAGATAGTGTATGGAAAAATATGGTGTATGGAAACAAGATGGTGGACAAAAAAATATGGCTACTGGGCATAAAATGGCTGACAAAGGTCAAGGAAACAATACATCATAATCCAACTTGGCAACTGGAAACAAGATGCCAGATCCTAAATGGTGGTGTATTTTTAGATCCTCAGCCTCCAGCCCTTGCCCTGTAAACCCCCATTTCTATCTACTATATTCGCCCCCAAGTAGGAGTAACGAAATAACGAAACAGAACGCAACCTCTAAATTTCACAGATGCGTATAAAAACAGAATTTGCAAGCCATTATAATTTATTGCCACTCCGCCTGAATATAGTAGTATGCACTTCAGCTGAAGGAAACAATGAACCATTATTACTTTACTGCGCCACCCGAAGCATGAGAGACGCGGCTATACGTTGAAGTATGGAGTCGTAGAGATGTATGATGCTATTGTGTGGAGAATCGTACCAAAGTTGCTGCAAATGCTGCTCCATATTCTGCAGATCCGTAGAAGGCTGACGATGCCGTCTCATCTGGCTTCACGTGTGTTTTATAGACGGGAGTTTGGTGACTAGGCCGGCCGAAGAAGGGTGACTATAACATGAATGCAGTTATAGAAAACCCGTGCTCTATGTGGGCGGACTGTTATCCCACATAGACGCACTACGGAAGGAAGCACACGATGTCACACAATCTCTTGAGTGTACCGCTCTGCCAGCAGTGTTTCCCTGATCGTTATCGTGGAAGACCGAAAATTACAGGAGATTGCATGCTACAACACGACGTCACCAGTTCTGAGAATGTGCCGCTTGACAGCGAATTCTGTTTACAGATAAATACTGGACTCGTAACTACATACTTTGCATCACCATTACTCAGCCATCTATTGAAACCGATAACACAAAACTAAACAAAGTCGCCATTATTGGAGTGTCATGGGGAGACAGCTTAAGAGATGCCGAGAATTCAAGTTGAGACGCATGGGCGTCTCCCTACAGAACATTACGAGCCACAACCATAAAATTTACGCATTTCGGTGTAAATAATTACGTGCAGCCTGAATGGGGAATATTATGGCGTTCCTTTACCTTAAATTGAAGTTGGAAGTTTCGTCTTTCGGCTTGTGAACCTTTTCATCATTGCCGAAAAACCGACCACCAACGCCGCCTGTCGTCCAGCTGTGACCACAGCCCGGCAGCCGGCTGTCTTCGTGCACGTCAAAACTCACACTGCTGGGCGCAACAAGTGTCGCCCCCAGCACTGCCAGTAGGGTGATCACGTGATTCATGACGTCGCTGCGCCTTGATTCGTCCCCTTTCCCAAGCGTCGGTGGAGTTGCAAAACGTATAATATTGAAGACAAGAGAAAATAAAATACTGCGTTTGGTTCCTGCGCATGCGTCAATTTAAACAAAGAGTTTAGATTGGTTATTATGCTATAGACCAACTGATTATGAAAATCGCAATGTTGCGATATTTATTCCCCAATAGAAGGGTGGGGGAGAGATTTATGATGTATAAAATGGCCAGGCTGGGGCCATCTCGATGTATTCGGCACCCGTATGTGTCATCATGCGTTTAAGATAAGTATTGCATTAAGGGCTCCTTCTGATCAATGCTAATATGGGTATTTTGCGCTCCGTATTTTGTATTAGGGTTTCATTATGAAAAATTTTATAGGCATGATTGCCTGTTTTATTGCAGTTGCTTGTAAAGTACATAACTCTTCAATGTGTCATACATACTTTGGAGAAGCAATGTGGCTTTGTATATTACGTAATCACCCTAAGGTTTGGTTTGCTCACGTGAGCAAGTTTTATATAACACGTTTGGGGCGCAATTTTTAGGTAACTATTTAAAGCGTTATTTTGGTATAATTTTAGGCCCATTTTGTATTAAAGAAAAGGGGCTTTAAAAATGAATTTGTACTTGAAATGTTACTATTTTTCTGGAAGTTGTATCTCTGAAATTTCGTACTATACACTGTAAGATGAAATTAAGAAAATTTATTGTTTCACTGGGTGTGTGAAAGTATTCCTGTGGCAAAGTATCCCAGGTTTTCCCCTATACGCCTTTAACTTATTCTGGTTTTGGATGGATAAGGAGTTTTAGCTGTTAATAATTTGAATCAATATTTTATTATTAGTTTGCAAACTGCTAAGTTGTTGGCGGTTGTTGGACTCGCAACGATCGGGGTGTTGGCACTTGCGCAGAAGAGGTGCCAGTGATGATACCATGAGTTCTCAAAGTCCTCATCTGCAAATTGGCTCTCAATAGTTCGAGTGGAAGCCGGGGTTCACTAGTGATGCCGCTGCATGTCTCTGGTGATGGGAAGAGAGACTGTTAGGTGCGTTCGCCCCTTGCCGGACGACAAAGCGTTCCCTATTTTTCTTGTGGTGATTCTGGGTCGCTTACAGCCGTCCCGGCGTGTATGTGTTCTCTCACGTTACCACTGTTCACTAACACCGTCACGCAGTCGGTCGCTGTGGTCAAAATTCAAGGTAATTCGATGGAGAGACCACCCTTACCTCCCGTAGTACACAGATTCGCTATTTCTCAAACTCTGTAAGATAGTCATATGTTTCGAATAGATCGTCGAGCTATACTAGCTACTCAATGAATGAAGTTCATCTCCACATGCACGCTGATTATAATACACAGGCTTCATCTTACGGTCGTTCACATTACGAGTTGAAGCGGTGTTAGCATCCGTTGGTGGCATTTTTGCGCAGCCAATCGAAACCCAGTCAGTTGCAGTACTACCCATAGTAATGTTGTCTACAAACATTTTGTTCTTGCGATAAATTCGTTTCTAGTAGTTTTTTATGGCGAAAAGTGTGCAAAATAAGAGTTAAAATAGAGGCAGTACAAATCAAAGCTTTCTATTTCCGTTAGAGTTATCGGCAGTTTGGCTGAGGCCTAACTGCACAATGATTTAAACATCTCGCTTACAGCCATTTTATCGCTGAAAGGTAGTCTTATAAAACCAAGTGGCTGTTTGGCTGCTTGCATTTCGCTATCTGAATGTATGTTTGATTATCTTGGCTGTCTGGCTGCTTGTATTTCGCTATCTTAATGTATGTTTGGTTATATTTGTGTGATGTTTTACGACCAGAAAAAAGGCTGATAACTATTCACTAAGAAAATCACAGTAACTGTTGTTCTGTTTAAATCCGACACAAAGCTATATCTTTCGTTTATTAGACTGTGTATGTTTAATCTTCTCAGTGCACGACTGTAACACGCTCTGTTGCCAAAAATCACTGCACACCCACCGCTGTTGGTTCCAAAAGTGTATTAGCATATACCTGGTGTTCACGAACCAATGATAATCAACACCAGAGTGGGGTGGATAACTACAAATGGAGCATATTTAATTAAGGAACCAATAGCCTAACGTCCATAGTTAACCCACTAATGGCATTGGCAATGTGCAGGGGCGGGTAGGCAATCATATTAATTATATTACTGGCAGTGCAATGAAGTGGCACTTTATTTACACATTTGGGCTGAATGCATGGGGACAGAGTGTCTTCTCGATGTCTCTGTTCAAAGTATCTTTTAAAACTGTCCGCCACCGTCGGCCACACAGGCGGTGCAGCGCTAAAGCATGTTGCGACGAACATGTGCAAAGGTTTTCCGGAGTAATGAGCTCATCCATTGTGTCATGTGGTGTGGCATACACCATAGATGTGATGTGGCCCCACAACCATAAGTAAGGTGGTGTGATGTCAGGTGAGCGTGGTGGCCAGGCTATGGGGCCTTCCCTACCTATCCACTAGTTCGGGAAGTGCATGTCGAGGTGCCGGCGAACCGTAATGGCGAAATGAGGCGGGGCCCCATCCTGCTAAAATCACATCGCCTCGCGAGCATCTACACGAAATTCCTCTAAGTATTCAGTTAACACGTCCTGCAGGAACTGTAGAAACGTGACTGCGACCTTGCGGTACTGAGTGGTGTTATCAGGCACGCAGACCTGCGCACAGGCTGGTTACAATGTAACTTACACAAGTTTGCATATCCACCCCTGCACATTGCCACTGCCATTGGCAGGTTAACTATGTACGTTAGACTATTAGTTCCTTAATGAAATATGCTCAATTTGAACTTACATGCCCCATTATGGTGTTTATTATCATTTGGTATGATGCTTGTAATGGATACTTTCAACATACCAAATTTANCTTACATGCCCCATTATGGTGTTTATTATCATTTGGTATGATGCTTGTAATGGATACTTTCAACATACCAAATTTAGTTGAAATTGGTCAATGGTATAGTAGATATGGCAAATAAACCTTAAAATAATTGTATGGCTCCCATTTTGAAAATAAGAGCATAATCGAATTAAATTGCATATGTTTAAATTACCTACCATAGCATTATTTACTTGCCAAATTTTGCGAGAGTTGGCTGTGTTATTTTAATGATATAATATAAAGGCTTTATTTTTCACATGGTACTAACTTCAAAAATGGTTGATAAACAACAATATTTATCTATAAATTCAGTGCTCACATGATGCACTGCCAAAGTACGAAATTTGGTTGAAATAGGTTTAATAGTTTCCGAGATATGACATATACTAATTTTTTACTGACCGCCATTTTGAAAGTAAGCTCGCACGGTTGAAACCTATAAAGGTCAGATGTTCATATTGAGTACTTAATGTGTACCGAGTTTGGTGGAATTCCGTTCCCGCGTTCAAAAGTTGCAATGGTGGGGAACACACACATTTTTCCTTCGGAAAGTAGGCTAAAAAGCCTTTCAGAATAATAGAAATAAATAATAAATGTCATTAAACAATTTTAATAAAATATTTATATATTACTGAATAAATAAACGAAAATTTATTACTAAATGGAACCTGGGACTAAGTAATGCCCATTGAATGTTAGTCTAGCAGAGAAAGCTTTGTGACAGAATGTTAAACATGTATGGTACTTTCTCAGTGAATCCGTAAGGCAGCATATAAACCATACCATTTTTACATGTAATTACTATATATCCTAAATACTGGCGGTTAGAAACACGACNTAAGGCAGCATATAAACCATACCATTTTTACATGTAATTACTATATATCCTAAATACTGGCGGTTAGAAACACGACCACATGCAATTACACTGAGAATCACGATCGCTTTAGGAAACCCATATATCGTTTTGGACAATGCCGCTTGCCCGCGGATTTTCGCGGGGATCTCCCGTCTCCCCCCGCCCTTGCATTCCGGCGCTCCTCCATCCTTACGTGGCTTCGCCCTGATCGGCTCTCAAGACCTCGATTTTAAGATCCGCTCTCTCCACTCCACTCTCCTTCCCCCTCATACCGAGCCACCGTCGTCTCTTTTATTAAAGGTATGCAGTGCCCGTATCAATGATAAACCTCAGAACGTTTCAGATAAGTAGACCCAGTGGTGATCATTTCTGAAGATAGGTTTTTATAAAGGTTTACGTACTATATTGACTGTATATTTTATCTTTGAATTTTAATGGGAACGGTGAGTTCATTTTACTATGTTGTTATGGTTTGACTGTGTCCATTGGTGATCATTAGACTGTATGTGTGTTTTTAGTTTTTATTGTTCAGCTGTGTCCACTGATATAATTTTTGCACTGTTTTGTTCACTTGTGTGATGTTTTCGTTTTCGTCATCGTGTTGTCTTTTATTTTGGTTTGCTTTTGTTCTCTGTCCTATTTTTTAATAACAAGTTGTTCATCCGTTTTTTTTGTCGATTTAATTATATAAATATTTGTTTTCTATTGACAAGGAAACAGCTTTTCCTAATTACCTGTCTGTGGTGTCGTAATTTTTTTTGTCTTGCTGGGTTCTCTGTGTGTGCGATTTTTATTTAGTCTCATCATGCTCCGCAATGGACACAGTCCAATCATACCTACACAATAATTTGCTGTGTATGTTGAAAGTCTGCCAAGAAAAACCAGACATTTAACATAAATTTTTCCCAGCAAAATTACTGACCTGGTGTTTTATATTTTACCACAGTATATATATATATATATACACACTCCATAACTCACCTTCAGGAACCTTTATTTATGCCACATATGTATACACGACTACTTTCACTACCAGACAAAAAGGGGTTCGGTTTTGTTTGTTATAACCCGAGGGTGTCCCTTGTCATCTTAGTCCTACAACGCTTCCATTTAGTAGGTATATTGCAGTATTAGCGCTCCTTGGTCGCGAATTTACGCCGCTAATCGGAGCCAAATTTAGATAAGTTTTAATATATTTCTTCTGATGTTGCTATATACCAACTTTCGCATTTTGTGGATAATTTATTCTGTCTGAAATTATTTTTATTGCAATAAGTTTTTTTTAACTCAACTTCATATTTAAACATTTTCTCACACTGCTCGTTAGTATTAAAGCACTCTGAAACGCCTTTTTTCCCCCACACTCTGATTATTCTTCTTTGCATAACGTATGGCAGCACATTATTAGCCAGTAGGTAATAAGTTAAACGGTTAGATTAATTTTTGTATCCACTGTCCCTAAATCCGAAATGCACCACCTGCAAACACTGTTATTGACCGAGAACATTTCGTTTGTCGTTGCTTTATTATGTGCTGTAGACCATGAGCACAAAGATATTTCTCTGATATTATTCACGTGACGATTTANAAACTCAACTTCATATTTAAACATTTTCTCACACTGCTCGTTAGTATTAAAGCACTCTGAAACGCTTTTTTTCCCCACACTCTGATTATTCTTCTTTGCATAACGTATGGCAGCACATTATTAGCCAGTAGGTAATAAGTTAAACGGTTAGATTAATTTTTGTATCCACTGTCCCTAAATCCGAAATGCACCACCTGCAAACACTGTTATTGACCGAGAACATTTTGTTTGTCGTTGCTTTATTATGTGCTGTAGACCATGAGCACAAAGATATTTCTCTGATATTATTCACGTGACGATTTACAATAAATAATATAAAGTTTTCAATATAACATTTTAAAAATAAGAGCGAAAAAAAAAAACATTTTTGCTCGTCACCTTTGTTATAAAGCGTCTGTTCCGAATTTAAAGATTATACGTACACACACCAACACACGCATTGTCATGCACGCAGCTTCAGCCGTGACGGAAAAATTAAACACGTGCTAACACGGAACTAATTTGTCATAACGTCTTTTTTTCCTACGTTCCCCGCAGACTCGTGCCGTTATGTAATTACATGCTAATTTAGCCGAACTCACATCACGCATGTTGGTACTGAAATTTGCATGATTCTTGTGCGTGTTTGACAGTAATCAGCAGCTTGGGTGTCTGGCGTTGCAGCGACCATTTTGGAAGCGGGTTGGCTAGCGTATCACCATTCTGTTGCTTATCCATGCCCCTAACGTGCCCCTCCTGCCCTCCACGAACTCGCGACCCATTAGGCACGCCTCAGCTACACCCCNTCCCCTGCCGTGCCCCTCCTGCCCTCCACGAACTCGCGACCCATTAGGCACGCCTCAGCTACACCCCCTCTTATACGCTGTAATTAACGCAAGTACACAACGCGGAGTGGCGACTGCTGAGCATCCTGTCAACTGCTGCGATCTACCGGCGAGCCTTACAACTAACTGCTCTTCGTGGCGCTATTCTCAGACGTATTTGATTCGTGCTATGTAGGCTTTTCACGATAAAGTGAACACTTTTATGGCCCTAGTTACGTTTTTTCTTTCAGACATATTTTATCCTTTAACTACTTTTTAAAATAAAAATTGCCACGCCAGTAATAAACACAGTGTGTATATTCCACTGCAATCGGAAGTTAAGGCTAAAATAAAATATATTTATTGACTATTATTCTAAACGAGAGAGCTTTCAAAAGCTCTCACTTTATCGTGAACACCCTACTGCTTTTACACTTTCTTTAGTCGCTATGTAAACGAACAGAACTACATATACAATTCCGCCACGTACAAAAAAATTATGCGGGAACTACATCGATACGTTGCTGCAGATATTTTCTCGTAAAAATAGAACTCACAAAATAAACATGGTTTTCCAGATTGCTTACGTACAATTCGAGCCGCTTTCCGATCAGAACTCGACGCTTAGACATTATGCACTTTTTTTTTCTCTGTCGAGATTTCTGCCGTGCTTACAATAATAATATTCCTTACCGTGTCCATTGCCACCGATTCCTCAAATAATATACCTGTCTGAGGCCACGTTTCTTATGCAACCGTAGCATTTAGCTGCAGTTATTGAGCACACTGCTGCAAACTGCACTAACACATACATAGATCACTCAAATTGAAAAACTAATTGTGACGTGCTTCCATCCGCACCTTGAAAATATTATCGGCAGACAAGCCAGACGTTTCAGCTGCAAGTAAATCTGCTTTTATGAGGACAGCGTTGGATGCTGCCGAGGAAAGTAGTTTAAAATGTTGCAAATAATCCTCTTTCCGGCTTCGTTTAGCGGAGACACGCCGTAATCGTGGAAACAGACTGTTGTAGATATGTGGCACATGTGCACGTCACAGGTAACGGGATTAAAATTATTTTTGAAAGCAATAGTAGGGAATAATCAGTNACAGCGTTGGATGCTGCCGAGGAAAGTAGTTTAAAATGTTGCAAATAATCCTCTTTCCGGCTTCGTTTAGCGGAGACACGCCGTAATCGTGGAAACAGACTGTTGTCGATATGTGGCACATGTGCACGTCACAGGTAACGGGATTAAAATTATTTTTGAAAGCAATAGTAGGGAATAATCAGTNGATATGTGGCACATGTGCACGTCACAGGTAACGGGATTAAAATTATTTTTGAAAGCAATAGTAGGGAATAATCAGTATTGAAACGGTCATTCTCAGTCACGAAAAATATGCAAGAACTCCCCAAATATGCGGGAAGTAATCAGGGAGTGGATAGTACACCCCAAAACTACTGAAAATGTCTTCATGAACATGTGTCTTAAAGTCGATAGTTTCCGAGTTACATACCTTTCCGACATTGTACCACAAGTGTGTATGTGCGTAATAGTCGATCTTTTACGAAGTGTGCTTGTTAATGTGATCAGCTGGGATGGTGTAAGTGTCATTATCTGTCCCATCGAACTGTTGACAGCCGACTCACATTGAATGCCATGCGCTTAGAACCCCGGATCTCAATCCACATGACTATTACCCGTGTTGGCATTTCAAGGCCATTGTTAATGCAACTCCAGTTCCTGAAATAGCCGTGCTTCGCCAGTGAGTGGAACAAGGTCGCCAGCAGATACGTGCAATCCTGGAGTATTTGAACGTGTCAGACAATCAATGACTCGGCGTGTTCAGGCATGCATTCTGGCACTAAGTAGAGCACATCTTGTAGAGTGACGTATCACTGCTGGTTCACGGAAATGGCTGCAGCTACTCATAATTGAATGTGTCAAATACATCAAGTACAACATCGGAAGGTCTGTAACTTGGAAGCTATCGACTTAACGACATATGTTCATTAGGAATATTTTGTGTTGTTTTGGTGTGTACTTGCCACTCCCCGAATACTTCCCACATATTTAGGGACATTTTGTATATATCAAGCAACATAAGAATAGTTACATTTAATTACGCGGTACAGTTTATACAANCATATTTAGGGACATTTTGTATATATCAAGCAACATAAGAATAGTTACATTTAATTACGCGGTACAGTTTATACAATACATTGTACATTTACTAAAATGCGAGCTTTTTTCGTGTGAGTTTCTATAGTGCGAATAAGGTTAACCAATCGTGGGAAACTGGCCTATGTGGTATTATTTATCCTAGGCCNTGGGAAACTGGCCTACGTGGTATTATTTATCCTAGGTCTGAAGTAACCATGGAAGAAGGATAGCCGTGAAATGGTGTATTTTGAAAGAAACGTTCCAGGAAAATAATATTGTTATTTATCTTTTCGCACAAAAAAAATGCCGTAATTGATTTTTAAAATAATTTCTTTGAAGTGTTATCACTATAAATGAAAATCAAATAAAATCAAATCAAATGAAAAACAATCCATTAATAAAAATAGCCCTGAGACAGATGAAGAAGTCCTGGATTCCAGTGGCGATANAAATCAAATGAAAAACAATCCATTAATAAAAATAGCCCTGAGACAGATGAAGAAGTCCTGGATTCCAGTGGCGATAGAATTGGTACTGTTACTTTGTAAGGAAAGAGTAATATTTATTTAAAAAAACACCAAAATGCGTTACGTGCTAAAACTGTTTTATTCGTTTACGTTACAAATACTATAAAAAAAAGCCAAGGTGTAGATTAAGGGGAACTACGCAAATCTTCGCAAAATACGTCGAATGCGAGCTGCATTGCTTTGATTCTTTTTGTAACGTCGTTGTAGTTGTGATAGTACCACGTTATGTTGGTCACTCAACCCATACTGAAACTTACACCCAACGAGTTTCTTACAACTGTGAATAAAAATGGAATGACTGCAATAGGTATTTCCGCAAATAGTAAGTTGGTTTCGTGTTATTCCTATTCTTACGTCATTTTCAAAGTATTTTCCAAGGCCTGAGAAGCTCGGTTTTTATTTCTCATCATTTTCGCGCGCTAAGACATATACTGTACCATACTGGAGCCTTACAGTCACAACGACAGCTACATAGTTCTTAAGCAAATTTTTAAATGCAAATAAAGGTTAGGAAATATTCATTTACGGTTTCCTGCAGGATATTTTTAAGTTTCTGCTTCTCTGCTTCCGAAAGTCGATTGTAGAAAAAAACTGAATTTCGCGCAATGGTTGAGTCTAAGGTAACTCGATAATGATTATATAATTTAAATTTGGACGAATTTAGCGAAATAAGCACAACCTTACTTGCATTACGTTTGGAGGCAGGAATTACTTTTAAACCAGCTGTCTAATTCTCTTTCACTTCTTTCTCTCCTTTTGTTAAATTTCAAATCTTGGCATATTTTCAACGAGATTGAAAGGATTTAGGATTTATTCTACAGTACGTAGTTCGATTTACTGGTTATGTTATTTTGAAAACGCTTCCTCCTTGTGCAGAAAGTATTTTCCATGGTCCTATTTTGTAGCCACCTCTATATCGTAACGTCTCTAATGGAGAGTGGGAAGATTAGGACTGCTCTCAACATCGACGTCTTGAGTGCCGATGAGGGTAGTAAGTATGGGCAGCACCGGAATGCAGGGGCGGCAGAAAACGGGTGATCCCCGAGATGCCGAAATGCCAAGATGCCAGCGGCATCGGACGGCACGATTCCCACGTGCGAAGGTCCGGGAGCTACCCCGCCGGGAATCGAACCGGGTTCACCTAGGTGGGAGGCGAGTAGTCTGACCACTACACCACCGCGGCCCCCCAAGTCTCGAAGACGACGGAGTCATTAGAGACGGAAACAGCGTGAAAAATATACTACCAAAAAAACTTAAAAATGACGAAAGTAATTTTTGCGACTTCAACAAAGTGTTGCAGTGGAGAATGTCGATAATGTGTCAGGTAATCACCTCTATTGAAAGAATCATTCAAACATCACATCAATTCACGCGTTGTAAAACGACTGGTATAAATTTGTTTTGTTGTTTTTCGGGTGTTAAGAGGGGTGGTGTTTTAAAATTTAGTATGCTGCTACTAGTACCACACGGGAATCGAATGGCCATCGTTCTGGGAGGAATACGAATTTATAACAGTTAACAAACACTGGCATGTTTTCTCTCGGAGACCCCATAGACCAAAAATGAGGTAAACCGCTTATATGTCTTCTGCGCATGTACCCAACACTGACCTACCTCAAAGGAACATCACTGTCAAAGTCACATGGTCAACAGTGATTAATGTGTTTGTTTATATCTTAATTTTCAAAAGACAACCCCTTTTATATGGATAAAATACTTTTACTAATTTGAATTTAATCAAACTGTATTGCAGATTGGTTAGAGGAAGTATACAAACATATTAAATNAAAATACTTTTACTAATTTGAATTTAATCAAACTGTATTGCAGATTGGTTAGAGGAAGTATACAAACATATTAAAGCACATGAATACTAATCAGTGTTCTAACCTAAAATCCAATCCACGCCGGTTTTGCTAGTCGCATGGGCATAAAAGCAGTTCAATATTGGGACACGGAGATTGGTTGTGCGCATCCAGCGAAATCCGGCTACCTTATCTNATGGGCATAAAAGCAGTTCAATATTGGGACACGGAGATTGGTTGTGCGCATCCAGCGAAATCCGGCTACCTTATCTTCAGCAATGGGAGATCCAAAACATTAAAAGCGAGACGACNAAAATACTTTTACTAATTTGAATTTAATCAAACTGTATTGCAGATTGGTTAGAGGAAGTATACAAACATATTAAATCACATGAATACTAATCAGTGTTCTAACCTAAAATCCAATCCACGCCGGTTTTGCTAGTCGTATGGGCATAAAAGCAGTTCAATATTGGGACACGGAGATTGGTTGTGCGCATCCAGCGAAATCCGGCTACCTTATCTTCAGCAATGGGAGATCCAAAACATTAAAAGCGAGACGATTACTTCTTGTAGAACACGATTTCAGTTCCGCTAAGCGCATATTCGTAACGTGCGTCATGCTAATCTAAGCAGCGCGGCGGACAGAGAAGACGCGATAAGGCGCCGGCAGCTGACGACGGAGCGNACGTGCGTCATGCTAATCTAAGCAGCGCGGCGGACAGAGAAGACGCGATAAGGCGCCGGCAGCTGACGACGGAGCGTGTGAACCAGCCTTCGAGGCGGCCTCCGCTCGCCTGTAACAGCGGGCAAGTGTCGGACAGATCGTCTGCAGCAGCCGGCAAACGCGGGACCCCGCGCCACTGCGGGACTGTTGCCGTGAGCCGTGTTCGACGATAGTGTGTACATATGTTACGGTGGAACTGGATGGGAACACGGAAAACACATTAGGAGTTTCGGCGCCGCAAGTAGGACAGCTATCCGGAGTCCCGCAGGAACGAGCAGGGGTCGCCAAAACCGCAAGGCAACCCGCAGGGGTGTCGCGAACGCCACTTCCCTGCGGGATGTCCGTATCTTAGGGCAATCTACGACCTTATTTATATAATCCAGGGATACATGGGCGTTATAAAGATGTTTCTAAGGGGGAGTATAAAAAACATAGTTAGTTTCCGTCAGAGGAGAGTGAGATTTACAATTTGGTTTTACGCAAAATAAATACAACAAACATCCGTGACTTGTCATATGAATAAATTACTTTAACTTTAACAATATACAATATAAACAATAATACATTATTAGAATTCAATATTAAATACAACAGCACAAACAATTATCAAACTAAAGTTATGGAAAAACAGTAAGAACTCAGTTACACTTCCCAGCAGGAACTTACGTTTTAGTGGCAAGTCGTTACTAGGCAATTTATTTGCCATAAAAATTATTTCACTTATTTACAAGAATGACGATTTTTATGGGTTTCTTGCATTTCATATAAAAATATCCAGTTTCCAGGGAATGGCACTGCAGGGGTTCCCAACATTTTCATGCTTGCGGCACCCTTGGGAAGGTGATTATAATCTTGGACATCCTAGTTACAATTTTCTCAGTCAAATTTGTTTCACGTATTTTATTTTGATTTGAAAGGAAAATATACTAAAAAAATNCCTAGTTACAATTTTCTCAGTCAAATTTGTTTCACGTATTTTATTTTGATTTGAAAGGAAAATATACTAAAAAAATACATTTTAAATATTTTGTTTGTACATTTTTTTGAGAGCTATTTTTATGTCATTAGAAATACAAATAAAATTGTNTCCTAGTTACAATTTTCTCAGTCAAATTTGTTTCACGTATTTTATTTTGATTTGAAAGGAAAATATACTAAAAAAAAAACATTTTAAATATTTTGTTTGTACATTTTTTTGAGAGCTATTTTTATGTCATTAGAAATACAAATAAAATTGTATAAAATGTGCTTAGGTACATACAATTAGACTGGGACGGGAAATCAATTAACTAGTACAAACAACTAAAACAACCAACATGTGAGTCAGTTAAAAATTAATTTTGCTATTAGTGTGAGCATTGCGACTGATTTTTAGAGCACAGAAGTTCGATGTCAGGCATAATTGTTGATAATGTAACACGAATATCATCCTCAAGTCACGAATAAGGAACAACCGTTTTGCCATCTGTTGGATATGTCTTGAATCAATTACTGATTGCCATCTCTCGAACCGATATGAAATCGCCTGTGTGTGTTCATGTTAAGAATATTAAATGGGAAACCTTTCTTCTGTTTCTTTATTTTCATTATTTCGTAATAAAGGTTATATTTTTTGCCCGCTCAAAAACTTGCCGCACCCCAAAGTGTCGCGGGACTCTGGCTGGGGAACAGTGATCTAACACCATGAAACGAGGGTGTAGTCAAGGGGTTAAAAACGTGTTGCTTTCTCTTTTTCTTGTAATGAAAAGGCCAAGTTAACTACCGACTAGAAAAGCCACGGCAGTTATTTTCTTGTTACGTCGTTGCGAGGTAACTTTTTCATTTCATGGCTCCATGCTTTTCAAAGTTACTTTTTTTCTGTAATCGTAAAGGTTTAACCATACAGAACTAAACAGGAGTGTTACGAGAGAAAATGAGAAGTTGAATGTGCTGAGGATGTCAGGAAATTAAACACTTTTTTATTCTAAATCACCGCAGTAAATAAACATTTGCACGAATTTCTGAAATAATGATAATAAAATGAAAAATTTAATTGGCGGTAGTATCGCAGTGCTAGTTATAGAAGATCTGTTTTTTTTTGTTATTCTTACGAACGGACTCCTGCTACTGCTAGCAAATCATCAACTTTCACCACATTTCGTCATTGCTCTCGATTCCAACTGGCTGACTCCACTTAAAGTTTAAATTTTATACATTATGAGTCATCACCATACCCTAGTCGCAAGTGGTGTCGAAAGGGAGTGTAGAAAAATCACATTTAGTATATTATTTGAAACACTTCGGCTAATATTGTACATAGAACACCACAACTGCGCCCCTCTCCCCCTTAGGAATTAAATTAAGGAAAAATTACTTTATTGGCAAAAACTTCGTGGCAATTCGTACAAATTGCTAACCAAACATCACTTTTTCCCAGTTGCTGTCAACTTAAAAGCGGAATTAAGCATATTAAACATTTTAAGAACTTAATTACTTTCACAACATTTAAAATATCAAAAATACAAATATGTTAAATAATTAATTTTAAAAAAATTTGAAATAATAAAGATGTGCCACTCAATCGTTTATCGCACCTCATTAAGACAATTTTGCAAACCACAAACTGTAGGAACCAACTGGCACCCACCAATTTGGAGACCATATACCTAATAATCTTTTTTTTTTTTTTTTTCCTTTCATCTGGACCCCTACATGCCTCCCGTTGAGCCGCTACACTGTAAAAAAAACGTGATTTTGATCAGAAATTCTTTGCAATTTTACAANCCTACATGCCTCCCGTTGAGCCGCTACACTGTAAAAAAAACGTGATTTTGATCAGAAATTCTTTGCAATTTTACAAATGCCTATAAGAGTACAAACATTTATCTTGTAAAACTACTCGTTTGTAGAACTACAAGGGCCGTGTTTGTAATAGACCTCAATAAATGTTTGTACTATACTGACCCGTTTCCACGAGCTTCAGCAAAATGGCGGACATTCAAAGTAAAACCGTATATAGNAAATGTTTGTACTATACTGACCCGTTTCCACGAGCTTCAGCAAAATGGCGGACATTCAAAGTAAAACCGTATATAGCTGTTTGTGCAAAAACTATGGGTGATGTAAAGTGTAGCTGCGTGCAAAAGATATGTATTGCAAGTTTGAACAACGAAAAACACTTAAAACTACTCAAATGATTCAATAAAACATGGCCGCATTATTCATTATCTGTTAATATTTCCTAGCTACACAGAAATCTTAAGGTAAAAGTCAAGTGGGAGGTAGTGTGATTCTCTGTCGCCCAGAGTGCACTGTCAAACTGATTTGTAAATAATTCCAAACCATCCGCTAGGTGGCACCACAGTCGTATTCACCCCCCACCTCTCCACCATTATTCGCAGACAGCTTGTCATCCATTCCCGGAACCGCGGAGTGTCAGTGAGCAGGCCAGGTCATCCGCCCGCCTCTCTAATGACCTGTCGCCCCTAGCAGATTCTTCTCTGCGATAACAACAATATGTTTATGGGCTAGCAGCAGGTTGGCCCGAGCGAGCCGGTTTGAGTAAAGGTACACTGAGAGGTGCGCGCTGACGTCACTATGGCGCAGCGACTGGTCAGTCGAGGCTGCAGCTAAGGGTAAAACATGTCTCTAATACTTGTTTGCATGTTGGTACAGCTACTTTTTTTGCAGTATATATCAAGCATATTCTTTTCTTTGATATATTTATATTGCTGTAACGAAAGAAATTTATATAAAAATAAAATCGTCATTAGCTTATGCAACAAAAAGTTAGATGAACATCGCGTTCCATGCTCATGGAATCATTCCGCAGAATATCCTATTGGAATTAGCTAAAGATAACTGACAAATATTAGTCAGACCTAATAATAAAAATATACTCAAATTATGTATTCACAAATCTGTGGGCCTATACACTCACATCCATGACAACGACGAGGCACTAAGAAAAATCCCCTGTAATGTGTGATTGTCCTTCACAGCAACAATAAACTAGCAAATTTCCTGTTTGTGCGAGCGTAATACCGCAAATAATTGCAACACGGATATGGCATTGGAAATACAAACATCATACTAAATATAAATTGTATATGCATGGTAGGCTACACTCAGAAAAATTCTAAAACAAAATTAACACAGAAATTTAGAGTATGCCGAGAAACCATAACTCACCACCAGTATGTGAATTCAGTTCTGACATCTTTGACAAAGGTTTAAAAACTTAGGCCTATATGCTTTCTATTTTATATTCGCGTATACGAATGTATAAATGCAAATTTTTCTTTGCATATGCTGTTCACGGTAAATCGATCACTTTTGAGGCTCTAGCAACTTTTTTATTTCAGCCGTTTTTTATTCTTTAACTATCCTTTTTAAACAAATATTACCATGTAAGTAATAAACATAGTGTGTAGATTCCACTGCACTCGGAAATTAATGAATAAGGCTAAAATAAAATATATTTATTGACTATTATTACAAATTAGAGGGCTCTCAAAAGTGCTCACGTTACCGTGAATAGCCTATATACAAGTTTACGAACCCACGATGTCATTTCAGAACCTCGAAATGAGTAACTGTCTGTCGGTTACAAGACATCGCTTCAAATAACCTTACAGGTGATCTCGGGGAGATTCTTCGCTCTTCCGCTTTTCCGACACAAACGGGGGACCCTCTGAATGCTTCTCGGTGGGAACAGAGCTCAACGTCTGCGTTAAACGAGCCAGTACAAAAAACATCGCGCGTCATCTGGTGAACTGGAAGATTTGGTAACGCCAGACATGTTTCACAAGCACGGAATACTCCGTGGCAGACGACGGCACGAGCGTGTCACAACAAACAATCATATCTTGAATGGATGTGAACACACATAGTCGCCGAGTTTTCACATCTAACGCAGCGATGCCGGCAACATTTTCAGCAGCAGTGAAAATATCTTATCGAATAGCTTTAGTGTTCTCATACGGCACAGAATCACAGTTCTGAATATGAAGCTTGGTGCAAATGTTTGTGGCGTTATAAAAATCAAGTTGTAGTAGAAATATTTTCAATAAATAACTTTCAACGTATGTGAAGTTTGTGTGTTTTGACTAGTAACGGATGCACCCATGTCACATTTTAGAGATCACGTGGCTTCATGGTTTCTATTGACAATACCAATGGCGGTGCAGTTACCTACGCATATATCCGCGTTATTCGAATGTGCACAAACGGAAATAAACTTCCTTTTAAAATCTGCAATGGATGTTTTAATGGCGACATAACGGCAAATATAGAGTACTAACGACAATCGTTTACCTTAAAAAAGGATGGTATTTTCCTTAAAATAAATTTGCCGCATTTCAGTAATTATAAGTTATGCTAGACAGCATGAATACCTCAAATTAGTTCACAAAATTTCATAGCACCTATAGATCTCTTCAACTTAGTTTTTTGTAAGCGGAAAAACAATATCTCGTTCCTTTGGTAATCCACATAAAATAATGACCAACAGTAAGTATTTAATTTTGCACTTATATTTACTTAAATATTGTAAATATAGTATGCTTGATACTAACTTTCGGAGTAATAAAATGATGAAACTGTAAATAAATTGATAATTGTTCAAATAGATGTTAACTCAATTGACTTTGAGAAGTGCTTAAGATTAATTGATAATAGCCAGGGTTCGTGCGTAAACTGGCAAAAACCAGTTGTCACTATCTTGTGAAATTTCTTCAGATAATTGCTATCAGGGCATGAGTAAACAAATTACTTATTTGGTTTTAGACCACTCAGCGCGGTATTCGTTGATTGGATTCCTGCTGTGAAATTCTATAACTGTTATTTGCGCATCCTTGGTTAACTNCACTCAGCGCGGTATTCGTTGATTGGATTCCTGCTGTGAAATTCTATAACTGTTATTTGCGCATCCTTGGTTAACTAACCCCTTAGGAGGGTTCGCAGAGTCGTAGAATGCTAATCGTGCAACTTGGATGAAATCCAAATCTTGCAACTACAACTGCCACATTGACGAGACCAGAGATCATGGACGACAGTAACGGCACAACGCACAAAAAACATGTTACTTCTGATTTATAAAAGTAGCCATAATTTTATGTTTACAATAAAGAAGAGCAAAAGTGGTTTTCCTACTAACTCGGAACTCTTTCATGTAACATTAATGTTGTATGTTTGTGACTAGTTCTAATACAGAGTTATGAACGAGGTAATATACCGCACATAGCATCCCGCACTGCATTGCGAATACCACTGTGACTTTCGCGAATGTCACGAACTACGAATTAATCGTAGGCCAGCCTTTAAGAGCACATATTTTTTTTTACATAAATTTGACACGAGTATTTTTAGTAATGTTGTTAGCGAATGAATGAGGGATCTTGGCACATTATTAAAAGAGTAATGTGTAAATTCGTGGCGAATTAAACTCGTTTATTTCTAAAGTTAGAAGTGATGCATTGGCAAACATTAATGTTTGTTGCACTTAACCATTGTGGCTTTATCAAGTCAAAGCAATGTCAGTCAGTTCATACTTGCGGAGAAAATCTCTACGGAAAAAAACTCCCACCTAGGCGAACCGGGTTCGATTCCCGGCAGGGTTGCTCCTGGATTTTCGCACGTGGGAAACTTNAAAAAAACTCCCACCTAGGCGAACCGGGTTCGATTCCCGGCAGGGTTGCTCCTGGATTTTCGCACGTGGGAAACTTGCCGGACGATGACGCTAGCGGCGGGTTTTCTCGAGGATCTCCCGTTTCCCCCGCCCTTGCATTCCGGTGCTGCTCCATACTCACCTCACTTCACCCTCATCGGCTTTCAAGACGCCGTTGTTAAAAGCAGCCCAAATATCTTCACCAACTCACGGATAGCAAAGTTATTTTCCAATAAATTCACGGTAGCTTTCCTAAACTAGTTTAGGAAACATTCGAATGCGTAGTTAAGTTCCTTCCTACCTTTCCGTGGTAGTGATGATNCAAAGTTATTTTCCAATAAATTCACGGTAGCTTTCCTAAACTAGTTTAGGAAACATTCGAATGCGTAGTTAAGTTCTTACCTTTCCGTGGTAGTGATGGTCAACATTCCCAACATTTGCAGCCTGGTATATGGCAAATTTTCCACCCTGTGTATAGGTTAATAAATTTCACTAAAGTTTGGAAAGTTTACAGAATTTTTTTACAGTGAAGGATATCGAATAACCAAAAATATTGTAATTTTTTTTGTTTACAAATATAATTAATTAGTAATTCTTATGCGTGAAATATTTTCTTCGCGGTGTTTGCTTGCCTGGGTGTAACACTTGGTGTACGAGATCGTAAAGAAATAAATGTTGGAAGTTCGTAGAGTGGAAGGGGTTGCATTTCTGCCGTCTCTTGCAGTGCCGCGCGTGCGCGTGTAAACCTGGTAGCAGCAAGGGTTGACAAGGGAAGGGTGGCGAGAGAGAGTGAGTAATACGTCGCGTCGGAGGGGAACAGTCATGGGGCTGGAGGGCGGATTTCCTCGAAGACGTCCCCCTCCGCCCCATCCTGGAAGCATGCGATCCCAAGTGCTTACTTTGCTCCAGGCACAACAGGAAGCTGGCCGTTCCACTTAACTTCACTTCCTTTCACTCCCTCCGCACCCCTCCTAATCCTTATCGTCACCGAGAGTGTTCACATTGAAAAATTGCTGATGCCAGCTAGTCTCCTGGCGAGAGATCTGTCGCACTGCAGTTTTCTTTCAGTATATTTCTGCTCTTGGTGGTATTCTTGTGTTACGTGGCACCGTGCTGTACATAATTATAGACTGTATACAGTGAACTGAGCACTTTAGAAAGCCCTGCTTGAGATCTACTTGCATGCACGTTGTGTATCCTTCCACCATAAATTAACATTGCCATGCGACTGATCACTTTATTCACGCTTCGGTCAAGCGAAACTTTGAAAAGTAATCATTCCAGTATTCACAAATTTAGCTAACACTTTTAATTCAACGCTATGGCGTAGTCTTACTTTCCCTCAGTCATTACCCACTTTACTGCGTGCATGCCATACAGTATGTCCGTTAACATGCATGCAGGTACAGGGGCAGTGACATTTTTAAAAGGTTGATTTCAAAAGTGCTCACTTTAGCGTGAGCAGCCTTTACTCGATCTTCTGCTTAAATATTTTGGAAGTTAATATAAATTCAGTTACAAAAAAAAAAAAGAATACATTGACTACACACCCATATATAAAATATACTGTTTACTTGCGGCTACTTCCAAATTTTCTGAAGCCCTGCTTAAGTTTTACTTTCTGGCTACTTGTTAAGTTTCCTTCCGCATATGTAAACAAAACATCTGACTGAAGAAACCAAAGCACCATATTCGTGGATGGATTAACAATCAGAAATAAATGTTCTTAAGCATAGCAATTAAATTAATTTTCAAGATAACGTTTCTGTAAATTTAAATATTCCACTAAGATACGTTAACATTATAGATAATGAAAACCAACCTAAAATAAGAACTTTTTAAAAAAATAACTATTTATAATTAGTTATTATCAACATACCGTTATTTTCTGTTTTTAATTCATTTTGTCTGTTGACTAATTTATAAACATAAACATAAAATAAAGTTTTAGTTAACTATAAAATAACATAAGTTACGTTAACGGAAATATAAAATGCTTGTCATACATTATAAATTTATAAAACAACCAGACGTGTCATAGATAGGATGATTTTTAAAATGTTTTATTCAGAATATGTACACTCTAAACTTGAATCCGTAAGAATTGAGCCAAGTAAGTGAAAACAATAAGAATTGAGAAACTGAAAATCAGTGCCAGATAACTAATTAATATGGAGGTTGAATTTCACTGATTTATTTGTGATTTCCCACTGAATGTCAAGAATTTCACTGCTATAAAATCACTTGTTCCAAGTTAATTTGTTGATTCGCCGGTCAGCAGTAGCTTATCAACTAACTTTCAGTGAACGTTATTTCACTGATTGATATCACTGATTCGGATTTATAGTGTAAAGATATCGTGAATAAACTATACCAATCTCTGTACTCCAGAATAAAAACATTTATTGCAAGAGCTGAAGTGTGTTTATTGTTAAATTAATTTAAATTTCCCACTGTAAAACGTTCCACAGCTGAAGCATCGCAAGTGAACTCGCTACTTTATCGCTTGCTTGTGGTCGTTATTTGTACCAGTGCAGCATGCTTTGTGAATGAAATATTTACAGTATTCCGTACCTCACCTGCTACCAATTATTCAATGATTTAAATGTCACTAGGCATAATTTAGAAGGAGGTATTGTTACGCTACAGGTTTGATTGCCCAACGGAAGCAGCACTGCGCGTATATGTTGCCTCGCGCGAATGAGTGTGTAGAATGCAGGAATCACGTAATTCCATGCGGTCTGGCAAATGAATAGCTACGCATTTTTTTATAAGGATATGAAATTCGTCTGTTGGAGAAATAGTTACGCATAAGGGGCACTGCACTTCCTATGTTTCATCAACCACGATGTTTCTGCAAAATAACCAGCTTTGCTAACCTGGGACTAAAATTTGTAAAATAAATTTTTCTACTTTGCCACGCGAACTAGTACACACGAAAATGTCTGCAAGCAGAAAAATTATTAATACGAAGTAATATTTAACCGATTCATATTTGATTTTTACGCCTTCACGAAAGCTCAGAAAATATTATTTTTATAAAACCAAATTTTTGAAACAACTACAAGTATAAACAGGTTTTATATTCAAAATATTATTAAAAAGCGAATCTCTGGTTATTACGCTTTCACAAGAGCTTAGAAAATGTGGTTTTTCATGAAATAACAATTCGTAAATGACGAAGTTTTGGCCAGTTCATAAATAGCTTTAGAATAGGTAATACGTATTATAATGATAAATATCCAGAATATACGAAGTACACTAAAAAAGTTTTCGTGAAATTACATTTCATGAACAGTGAAATTATGTACACCAAGTTTTGTAAAATGCTCAATACAACAACATTTCGTTGTAATCTAAATCACGAAGCCCGTGTCTATAAAATTACGTAAAACGGTATGTGCTAAATTACAAATGATGTGATTATTCACAACTTCATGTTATTGTGTTAAAACACAGAAGGATTGCTGTAATTACCGCACAGTTGCCAGTGTAAATACCGATCAACACATAAGAGTACATTTACAAATGTCTTATTATATCACCTCACAAAGTTTGTGTACTTTAACAAAACAAGATGCTTCAAATTAACTCCACTAATATCTGCATGAATTCTCCAAGAAATGAAGTAGGTAAATTATTATATACGCTGCGTTATTTTACTTCTTTATCGACTATTTTAATACATGGAAAGTTTGTATATTTAAAATATTTCGTCATGTTAATTTTATATATTCTAAAGTCTATTTAAATTACATTAAATTGCCGCAGTCAAATGATACATGTTGATAAATTTCACGAAGTTATATTAGAACAAAGCGTAAAAACACACCAATATGGGAAATGTAATTCTACACATTCTGTTTGGTTAACTGGCAAATACACCAACAAGTAGTGTAAAATAAAAATTTTCAATTGTTATATGTGAAATTACACAAACATTTGTGGCCTCTATTAAAATTTGTGTTTTACAGTTGCATGTTATTGCGCTAAAACAAAGCTGTCATTTTGAAATTATACCACCATAGCGTGTGTCATTTAAGAGAGTTGCGACAACTCACTGCAAAAAAAGGTGTAAATTTACACATATAAAAATGTCGTATTTTCACATATTTTGTGTCATTTGTGAAAATAACAACAGTGTGTATAATTTTACGCCAATATTTGTAGGAATCCAAATACAACTACAAATTTCTGTTAAAAACACAAAAATATTTAGCTTATTTTACGGTAACGTAGCTGTTCAACTACATATTTTGAAGAATGTGTAAAATTACACTGTGCTGTTTATACTTAAAGCATGTATTTATTGTACTACGCGGTGATTGTATAGGTACGCTATGTCACTGTAATCATACATAGTATAACGTGTAGTTTTACAACAACAAACTCTGCATAAAAATATGTTACATCTTAAAAGAGCCATAGGAAAGAATTTGAAGTGTATGTTAACACGTACAAAGGTTTAGTAATTTTACATTTTATTTGTGTAATTGGCGAAAAAAACTACAGTATTTTTGTTTTTACGTAAACGTTTTAGAAAACTCGAGAGGACTATAGTGCCTCTGTTCGAGAAACATTACAGTACGCATTTTATTACTAGATATGTTGATGTCAAATTACAAATTATGAGGAGTGTACGAAAACACACGCAATTGAAACACAAAGTCATTGAATTGTATATATGTTATTACTACGCGATAGTTATTTTTGCACTTATGCTTATGTATTTATACTAAGTCCACAGTGTAATTTTACATAGCTATGTCTGTGTTTACTTATATTAACATCCTGAATATAAAGCACAATATGACGTATTTATAGGCGCTGTATTTGCACATAAAATGTTTAGCAATTCAACATTTTGTATTTGCAATTTACGAAAAGTAAACTGCCGCTGATGGAGCATATTTTGTTTTGCTTATAAATAAATCCAGAATTAACATAACTTCGAAGTAAGTTGATATTCAGACTTTGAAAACATTTTGACTGTTAAGTTAATGTTGAATTGAATAAACATTGTATGTTATTTTGCATGGTATAATT
Organism: Clitarchus hookeri; assembly: GCA_002778355.1. Lineage (NCBI taxonomy): Eukaryota > Metazoa > Arthropoda > Insecta > Phasmatodea > Phasmatidae > Clitarchus > Clitarchus hookeri. Next base: position 121,153 of record NQII01001736.1, read on the forward strand.
GTAAAAATAAATTTACGATTCGGACAAATTACATTTACAGTACAAAAAGGACAGAAATTAGATTATATGAAATTACGAATACATAAAATGTGAAATAGCACGAAACAATCGTAAAACATATCACCAAATATTGGAAAATTACATATAGGCCCTACACAATTTGTGTAGATTTACACCGCATATTAACAAATTATGTAGTGCCAAGGTAATATTTTACATTTACAGCAAACATATAATTTTGCTCTGCATAACTAAAGATACATACAAATAATGGTTGTAAAATTACGTTTGCATAGTTTCCGTAAATTCTCTTGTCGTAGAGTAAAATTACACTAGCATTTATAGTATAATTCCTGCTATATGGTAATTGTAAGTTTGAACAATTCTGTAGAAAATAATTAACATAATGAAAATATAATTTGACCTATTTTGAAGGAATTTTTAGTTCGACACAGAGTAAAAACCATTGACACATGTAGGTGTAAAAATACACCAACATTGATGGATACACTTCTGCAACATACATTTGTGTAAAATTACACAAACATTTTTTACAGTGTGTACACATGCCGTGTTGTTTCATGTCCTTATTGGTGCATACATTTACGTATGTCACATATAAATCGCATGAGAAGTGGCTGAATATATTCTCATAAAAATGTAGTAGTTATATTGCACGTGGTGTGTGTCAATTCGCCACGCCATTTTAAGTGTTCACTTATACTGAAATCACTAGCCTAAATTTAATATGGGATTACATTTTCATACCATTCTGATGAACTAAAATTACTGAAATAATATATGTGTCGAATTAGAAATAGTTTTGGTATTTATTTTAAATAGAGAATTAATTTCAAATTATTCACAGTGACATTTTGTCATTTTTAATTGTTAAAAGGTACCAAAAAGGTGACACGATTTTGCATCTGTGTTTTTATGCTACTTTAATTCCTACTGTTTATAGCTTACTGCTTACGCTTTTTATTATGTAAACCCCTTTAGGTTGTGTTTATGTCAAAGGGAATCATGCATCGCGACTATAGCAAGGTTTTCTGATGCCATGGCCGCAATTGTAGCCATTGACACACCCCAAAATAAGAAAGGCCTTGATGGTAGGGCAGAGCAAACCAGCGCAAAGTGGAGAAGGCACTGGGAAATCAGTGCTACAGAATAGAAGGTTAACATTAGTTTTTCAATTTCTGGAATCAGGGCGGGAGAAAGTAGTGTAGTTGATAGTTCGCTAAGATGGACTCGTATGAGGTAAATGCAAGGTGACACGAAATGAGTAAGTTTTTCGCTAGACTCCCCCCCCCCCTTC
>NQII01001736.1:122475-141209 GCA_002778355.1 Clitarchus hookeri
CCTTCCTAAAGCTGTATTGTCCTGGAGGTTTTAATATTCATTGACTGCTTCCACAGCGATTTTACCTTCCAATTGGGTTTCTCGTGATTCAAGCATTTTGTTTTAAACATTTTATTTGCCTAGAATCTGCCAGGGCATGTCACATAACCCGTGAGACAACGATTAAAGCATTGCAGATGTATGAGATTTTGTAGTCCAGCCTGTTGGCAAAAAATTAAGGTAATTTTGCAGGTTTCTGCTTCCTATTTATGAGTAGGACTTACATTAATGGCTGAATTTAAAAAGGAATTGTTTCATTACTACAAATAGACTACAACTTCTCTGAAGCGAACTTAAATTATGTAGCAATTTGATTTACAAAAAGAGTAACTTTAATTTATATATATATACATCCTACTAATATTATAAATGCGAAAGCCTGTGTGTGTGTATGTTTGTTACCACTCAGCTCCATAACGGCTGAACGGATTTTGATGAAATTTGGTATGTAGGTACTTTAGGTCCTGGAATAGGACATAGGAATACGATACTTTTCATCCCGTAAAATTGTACGGTTCCTGTGGAATAACAACAAAATGTAATTCTGCAATGGCTGGGAACGTGAACGAGATATTTTTTTCCTCTGGTTTTAGAGTTTATTAGGCCGCCCAAGTACCTCTGAAACGGCTTAACGACTGCTATCAATAGATAACAACCAGGTCAGCATATTTGACGTGCCCTCCGAAGCACGGAAGCGCTCAGATGTTATGCCACTAAACGGTCGCCCATCTAAATGTGTGCCACTGGGAACGTTCCTTAACTTTAGTGATCGATTAAGATACCTCAGCCAAGCTCAAAAAGTAGTACCTCAGTAGACCTATTTATAAAGCTACAACTTGATAAAACTCACCTTTTGATTTTCATACATCGACGCTGGAAAGCGAAAATGTGGTAACTACGTAATTGTTGCACAGATACACTCCAAAAACTATACCCTACTTCTTGGCTATGGGATAAAAATTATTTCCTTCCTTTTGGGTTGCCATAATCAAAAACCTTGGCAAACATAACATAATTTAATAATTCTGTTTACACGTAAATAAATTGTCTTTTGCCAATTTATTTATTAGTGTATCACTGTGAAACTCAATTGTACCCGGGCGAAGCCGGGCCGGTTCGCTAGTACTATATATTTGTGCGCACAGGCCAAGTAGTAACGCAATTACAACTTCCATAATTTAATATCAAATCAAAATTGCTGACTTGTTATTGTATCTATGACTTGGAGAACATGTCCTGATGTCTCAGTGTAAATTTACAAACTTTTTAAAATTTTGTATTTGTAATTTTCAAAAACAACTAAAATATGTGTAATTTACACTAATGTTCCTAATAATCCAAAAACGAATGCAAATCTAAAACACACAGATATAGAGTTATTAACTATAACAAATGCGTTGAATTACACATTTTAAAGTAAGGCTTGTGTTTAAACTTACTTAATAATAATCTAATAATCCAAAAACGAATATAAATCTAAAACACACAGATATAGAGTTATTAACTATAACAAATGCAATGAATTACACATTTTGAAGTAGTTCTTTTGTGTAAACTTACAGACACAACAACACCACGTTATAAAACAGCACCACGCTATGCAGATATCACAGTCCTCTACATCTCGAGCAGCAGAGTTATTAGTGCATTGGCCCTGCGACAATCAAGACTCATCCTCATGTTCGACTCGACCACACAGAATTCAGCTAACCGAGTGTTAAATGTTGACTACTGTTTCAGAGTCCTACACGGCATGTTGGTTGAGACAAGAAAATAACATATATAATGGCATCTAGTCTGGTACTAAATTATAACGCGAAATGATAGTAAAAATACGTGAACTTAAAGTGTAAAATTACTATTGGGCAATATTAATTTACTATACGGTTATTGTATTAACACAATCATATCCGAGTAAAAATATAGTACCGGTTCCGCAATGTAATTTTACCGAAACCACAAATTTGTTAATTTAAATTAACAACTTGAGGGAAAAAACTACAAATGTGAATAAATATAAAAGATGAGTTTACCTTCACGTATCTTTGCAAATCTCAAAGTTGTCTACTTTAATTTTAAACCCCTATATGGTTCGTAATTTTTTTACAAAATATTTTAAGGCATATAAACCTCTAACTTTTGTTTGAAGCAAGTACAAGGCGACATTTGTATGAAAACATTTGTGTCAGTGAAAATAATTATTTCAATATTGCAGCTTTGATAATTATAATCTCTGGAAGACTAATATAAAAATACGCATTCACCGTGTGGCGCAGCCAGAATTTGGTTTTGGGAAGTGAATAATTAAAAAAACCATTGCTTTTTATTCTTAAAAATGTAATACGTAGGGTACATAATTTAAATAAAACTTACGTGTACCACTTTAATTTTTGTTATTTGGAACATTCTATTTTATACAGCATGAGGTTTTTAATGTTTTTATATCACTGAAGGTTTAGATAATCATTTTCTACATAACGACGCCGAGTAGTAATTTTTGAAGTTCAGTTTTTGAAGTTCAGAACATAAGACATGTTCTTTAGCTGAAATCACTAAAGGAATTATTTTTAAATTTTACAGACGAAATTAACTTTTTTTTATTAAGTGTTTCGTCACAATGCCAGTGGGAAAATTCTGAGTGACACATTGTGAATATTGCATGAAAACATAGCAGCATGTCCGGAAAAGTACAAATTGTATTTTTGCAAACGATGTTGAGTAAATGTTTTTTTTTGTAAATGCTGCTTTTTGTTCATGGTCTATAAAAGAAGACTTTTTATGATTTTTCAATAATACACAGGCTTAGAAGAAGTTTGCTCACAGTTCTGTTAAGTATTTACACATAGGACGTCTCCGTGCGGTACAAAAATGCTGGACTCTTGTCTGTAAACATACGTAGTAACTTTTATACATTGTAGTTTAGGATAAGCGGATTTAGTTCTTTTTATATCCACGTGAACTATTTGGAGATAACATAAAAAATTCGCAACATGTTCGAACTTTAATTTACTGTCAATTACTACAAAATATTTCGTAGCTGGAGAAGAGACAGCGAACACTCATTTAACAAACGTGCCACTGAAACTTCTGTAACAGGTTGTCAAGAAATTACGAATTCGTATCAAGAACGTACATGTCATCTAACCTTATTGTTCGTGTATAACGGCGGTACAAAATTATGTAATGGGCAATAATTCGCCTGAATATTTAAATATAAGTATGAACCCGAACCGTTCCATGTAGTTAACTCACTAATATATTTTAAGTGATAAAAAATTAATGTTTGAAAATAAAATTAAAATTTTATAGTTAATTTTAAAATGGGTAATACAGCAAAAGTGTCCTCGTAGAGTAGCTGTATCATAAATTGTCCTCGTTCCGAAAGTTAATTATAAATTCTGACTGCTGGAAAATTAAATCACACTCAGTTGCATTTTGTGATGCCAATAACCTTATTAACTTGCTTGAAAAGTATCAATTAGTGTGTTTTGCGCTGTTGGAATGACCGTTACATGAAGCAATAAAATATTGTGAACTGTATCAGATAGTACTATTTGTGAAAAACGAACTATTTTCAGAGTAGTTCCATTTGCTTCGTATTTCTTAATTACTTGCTAACAAGCGGAAGAACCTCATTAGAGAAGCCAGTTGAACAAAGAAACTGGTAGCGCGTTTGGTAATCTTGATCATTAAAGTTATGTGTCCACTCTAGCAATAATAAATGACAATGTATATTTTTTACCTTTTCTAGCAAAACACACAGCCATAGAATTTTTGTTTAATTCTCCAGAGTATATTTATTTCTAGTACTCTGTCTCCATTTCGTTCAATGAATCTAAATGGCATTAAAATCATTGTGAATTAATATATAATCATAATCATAAAACGCCCAGTTTTAAAAATTTACAGTAACTAGCGAATATCCTTCTGTATTTCACTAACTCAAATACTGTAGATGAAAATAAATATCGAGAATATGTTAATCAGATGAGATCTAAAAATGTAATATAAAAATGTAACAAATAATGTTTTGGCATTCATTTTTTTGTATTGGGTGAACATAGAAAATCAAGTAAAAGTTCATTATGTAAATGTAATATTTTAGTGCTATGTATATATGAATAAGCGTTCCCAGATGTTTAAAGCTACCTTTTTTAAATTATGAGTGGATATATATAAAAAATTCTTAAAAATGTAAGTAATTCGAAGAGGGTTTAGACTTAACTTTGTATGCTTGCAGCATATATTAAAACAATCAACTGTGTCTACATGTGGTCTCTTTTTTCAGCCATTTTGTAACATAGTGTCCTGGAATAAAAAATTTTACGCCATATTTCGGAAAAAATTTACCAATCCCTGCCAAATTTATGTAGTACTGCGACAGGTAATGCAAACTGGTCTTTTGTAAGTGGCTCAGACACTTATTTTCAATATGGCGGCCATGTAGTCATTTAATCTTAGTATGCTATATCGTCGAAACCATGAATTCAACTCCAACTTAACTTTGTACGATGGCAGTAAATATTAAGTTTGTATGATGTCAGTATATACAACTATCAAATGTGTCTACATAAAGTATCTATTGTCCACCATTTATGTAAGGTAGCATGATATGAAAATCTTATTATGTCTGTAAAAAAACTTACAGATCCCTACCAAATTTGGCAAACAAGTAACACTACGACAAGACATGTAAACTGATATGTTTTGAGTGCGTCAGACACTTATTTTCCAAATAGCGGCGATATAAAAATTTATCTTTGTAGGTTATATCTACGAAACTGCGAAACAAATTTCCTCTTCACTTCTTATACTGGCAGTATCAACTACAACTATGTGTTAACATATCCTTTCTCCGTCATTTTGTAAGAAAGCCCTATATGAAAATATAATGTTTTTATGTAATATCTTGGGAAATAATCAACAGATTCCTGCCAAATTTGGCGAAGAAGTTATACTGTGGTAGACCATAACAATTTATACAGAGTGTATATATAAGTATAGCAATTACAAACTTTCAGGAGAGATAGAGTACACCTAGACGATCGGAAATCACAGCAATGCATGGTCGGAAACGCTTTCCTGGCGCGGTAGTGACGACACAAACACAAGACAGGGACACGAACAGGGTGAGAAAACATGTTTATTTTCTTAGTACGCGTACACCAGCCAAAGACGTCCCAGCATTTTTGCTGTACTTGTATTTGACTGATTAAACAAAACTTGAAAGGCAACAAAATTAATTTCATCCATCTAACAAAATGCACGCTTGAATCAACAAAACCTCTGTGTTGGGCCAAACGAAACTAGACTGCCAACAAAATATTTAGGTGAATCAACTGTATTTATTCGTTTGGCAACTTATTTGATTGCCTTCGTTTGTAAATAAAGCTTGAGAGTTTGTTTGTAGTTTTTGTGACAATTGGGATGATAACAGTTTTTTTTAGCGCATTTATTGATGCTCAATAATGGCATTAACACACTAATAAAACAAGTTCAACATGAAACTAAGAAGTAGAGCTGTAAAACTTGAAATATTGATTTGGCCGCGTTGGGCGGTATTTGAAATATATGTATTTAAAAACATTCCACTTTAAACAGTAGTCACTTTATATGAGGTTGCTAGTGCGTAGCGCTAAGGGGCAAGGGATCTAGGATCGAATTTTTGTCAGGCTTCCGATTTTTTTATGTTAACCGAAACTGTTTAATGTACATAGATCAAAAAAAAAAAAAAAATAATTAGTTACACCAACGAAATATTTATCAAGGCAACCAAATAAGAACAACAAAATAATTTGGTTTTAACAACAAAATATTTAACTGCCCCTATACAAACAAGTATATTATTGTCTCAAACAAACATTTCTCTCAGTGTAACTGCCCTCTCCCCCTCCTCCTAACTAGGTAGGCTAGTTTCATAGACGAGACAGTTAAGCTTCCAGGGTGTGCTACACCCCGCGTAAACTCTCCAAAGTTGGCTGCAAACAAAATAAAGGCCGTATTCCATTCTCTGCACGGATGCAGCCAGATGCCAACCCGTCAATCGCTGTTACATTTCTCATTCCGTTAATGCCTACACTGTGGAACGGAACTGTCATGCGCTCCATTGAGGGCGTTGTTTTAAAATAAGGACGGACAGAACGTAAACAAACTTCCCACACACTAATTGTTTTTTGTGTACATAATTTTCAATGATGCCTCGGTGGTTCAGTGGTTAGATTACTCGCTTCCCACCAAGGCGAGCCGGATTCCATTCCCGGTGAGGTTACCCCTGGATTTTCGCATGTGGGAATTGTGCCGGACGATGCTGCTGGTCGGTGGGGACCCCCTCCCCCCACCCTGACACGCTTGTATTCCGGCACTGCTCCATACTCACCTCTCTTCACTCTCATCGGCTCTCAAGACCTCGATGTTAAGGCGATATTTCACATTTTTTAAATTTGGTTATCTGAAAGAAGTTTTCAAAAGTGCCTCATTAATGCACTTATTAGTTGTCAAAATATAACACTCAAAAGCTGTAATTTCTCGAATTTTGGAGCATACTAGGCATTGCTCCTAAATTTTTTCCCCAGTCAAATAGCATGTAATGCAATCTATAGGATGTGCAGAACATACTGATTCAGTATGAGTGCGACTTAAAAACACGTTAGAGATTATTGGAGCTCTGAATTTCATTGATAATAGGAGTAAGACTTATGGTAAATATTTTTGGTCATTCAAGAGAAACTGTTAATATTAATTTAATAAATAGGCTAAACCATAAACTGCAGAGGAAAAGTTGTTTTAGTTCCTTTCGTAGCTTGTAACAGAAATGCAGTACGCCCCAATTAGAATCTACATTAAACTCTTTCAACGTGCCTATAACACTGTTGTGTCGGAATGTACTACAGTTAAGCCAGTGTTGCATGAGGTCAGGTTCATTCCCTAAGCGACCCTGCGCAGTTGGGGTTCCCCCTCCTTTCAAATTCGTGGTAAGCAGTTACCCTAACCAGAAACATCTTGTCTGTGAATGAGGGGAACCTGGAGTGAAGTATAAAAACTGGCTCGTAATTAATAAGTTTTAGCAGTGGGAAGCTAGTGGGAAACAAAATAAATATTTTTTAGATTTAAAGACAAAAGCACTATTTAGTGTGTGAAAATGGGCAAAAAAATTATCCTGGTAAACCATGGTCATATTATCCGCTTAAAAAACAAACGGGCAAAGAATGCGAATAAGTTGTGGCAGAAAAGAAGATCAGACATTGCCGAGAAGAATGAAGTAAGGCAAGAGAAAACTATTTCATATCTGAGTCGACTGGTAAACGAGACTTCGAAAACGATTTGGGTAATATTAATATTTTTGAAGTAAATTTTGTTGTGTTTTATGTAGTTATATGCAAGATAAAGTAATATAGATGGAGTAAGAAATTATAATTTACTTAATATTATTTTATTCCGAACCTATCCCGATCAGGCCTGAAAATGCAAATTATATATAGTGATTATATGTAATATATAAATAATTATAATTACACCTACAAACACACACAGGCCTACTATTTGTAGGTACATGCATTCCAGGAGAATGCTTGGAATTCTATTTGCTCTGAAAATTTAACAACATATTTGTAATAATGTACTAATAATGTATTAATAAATAATAATAAATAATAAAAACAAGAGTTGACAATAAAATTTAATAAATAAAATAAAGCTAAATAATTTGTTATGCTTCACTAGAAAAGCCCGGTTTATTTGTAAATTAAATATTGTAAATACTTACCAACCGTATAAGGTATATTTCTTTTCGTCACGCACGGAATCTAAGACTGTTTTGCTGTCTAAAAATCCGCACTTTGCGTCAGTTGCAGCTGCAAATTACTCGAAATTAGAACACATATTAATAAAGCTTCTCCCTGTTAACTATCAATAAATATCTGTTACGATATCTCATATCCGTCACGTTTGCTAGGTGACATCACAGTTATTATGGTAGCTGCAATATTTTAATTATATCATATTACCCGGAAAAAGTTTTCGTAATACAGCTGCAAAATAGTCGTTAGACACCGGTAAATTTAAGCGAAAACGCTTAAACGCGAAAACAGCTATACAAGGCAATCATTTATTTGTCACTCGTTTTATGCCAACCCCTTCGTGACGTAGTTGGTTGGAAGTTTACCTTATTGCAACTGAGGTTGTGGGTTGTATGTCTAACGTTACTGTTGTTGATCTAGACATATTATTTTTATATTTAACTTAGTCTGAAAGTCGTCACATGCTACCCCCCTTCCCCGGGTAAAGTAAGGATATGACAGTGGTATAATTTTAATTCACTTTTACAGCGTGTTTCCAAAAAAAAAAAAAAAAAAAAATGCAATCATATCCATGTAGTTTAATGCAGCACAAATATTTATTTACTAGAATTCATGAAAATTTTAGACGTTCAGTGAAAAAAAGTGTANATGTAGTTTAATGCAGCACAAATATTTATTTACTAGAATTCATGAAAATTTTAGACGTTCAGTGAAAAAAAGTGTAAAATACCAGTTGCTGTTAGCATTGGCAAAATAACTTAATGGTATTTGCAAATATATTTCTCGTTTATATCAAATCANAAATACCAGTTGCTGTTAGCATTGGCAAAATAACTTAATGGTATTTGCAAATATATTTCTCGTTTATATCAAATCACATACATATAATTGGAACAATTACATGAAAATGAAATCGATTGATGACTGACTTGCTGTTCGTACGTGTTTTACGTACACAAACTGAAGTAGGCTTCAAATGTGCATTAATATAGGAAATGTAGGAAATGGTTTATCTGCTTCTCATATCTTTCCAGTTTCGTATGCGCTTGGCTAAATCAAAGAAAAATAGCTAGTTCTTTTACATTGCTTTTTACGCGTTCCCATTACGTGTATATATGCAGATGTCACAGTTTTTTGTGTTGTTTTATTATATTTTATATTTTATTATTCGTTGTGAATTACGGAAAAAAATTTACAAATAATACTTGTGTACTTGAAATTGTTTTTATATTTTACTAGAGTGTAGCTATATAAACTATAGCCTGGAACATGTTTTATTGCACACCAATTATTTTTAATAAATGTTTAAAAAAAAGTACAGACATGAAGTTAGTACGGCAGTAGGATGTTCCGATAAAATTCTCCAACACGATTAAGGAATGAAAGGAAACATTTAATCTACATAATTGTATACAATAAAACTTTAAATATTGTGTATATTCATGGATAGCACACTCTGCTGAGAACGAATATTTGCAACATAAAGCCAAAAAATAATATTATAATGCAAAAGTAGGCTTGGCGGACGAGTCACAGCAATTTAAATATATTTCGGTAGATAGTTCAATAATACTGTATTTTCGCTCGAACTTCGGCAGTCTTATATCTTTTCCACCACTATTTCCAACATATTTTATGTCTGACATGGTTCGAATCAGGACGTGCAACTGGAAGAATTTATCTCTGTAAAGTCGTGACAAAAGTGTACACTGTATTACATTACTAAAGTGATAATAGTAAATAATCGTTATAGTTGTTTTAAGTGTTCTAATTTTTACGTGGTTGAGCTTGTAACGAGAAAGCATTAGATATCTGGTATTTTGCTTTCGGTGAAAATAAATAACACAGTCCCAGTTCTTTTTCAATGTAGGCACAGTTTAAAGGAACTTCGTTTAATTTATATAAAATTACACACTTTACTTTTCGTCTTTTTATTTTAATAGTTTGTAGCACATATTATTGACAGATTATTACTGCAGTGACTGGCCCACTTGATGCAATGACTGAGCTCGCCAACACAGGCATATTTCGACTGTGACGTGTCGAAAAGACAGTGAGCGTGTGCCCCACACTGCTGGTAGATGTTGGCGAGGGGGGGGGNGGGGGGGGGGGAGAAGGTCAGTAGAGAGTGGTGCACTCGCGCCTAATACATTGTTGGTGAGAAATATACAGACATGCTATTTGGAAATATGGCTTTAAGGGCAAGTGAACTCACATCTCTAGTGTGACACAGAGTGAGTAACTGAGGTCTTGAGAGCCGATGATGATGAAGAGAGGTGAGTATGGAGCAGCGCCGAAATGAGGGGGGACGGGAGATGCCCGAGAAAACCAGCCGACCAGCGGCATTGTCCGGCACGATTCCCACATGCTGAAATCCGGAAGCGACCTTGCAGGGAATCGAACCCAGCTCGCCTGGGTGAGAGGCGAGTAGTCTAACCACCACACTACTGCGGCCCCCATTCCCATCATTACCTGGAGTTGGTCATTCTTGCTGCGTTAAAATTTTCGCATTCTGCAAAAGTCAGAAATTGTAAAATTGCAAATAAGGAACTAGAAAATGACAAAGAAAGATGGGGAAATCGAAGATAAACAAGTAATAAAAACAATGAATTAAAATATGAGACTGGAGGACGTACGGACTTTTCAAACAAGCTATGATTGCGGCAAAAAGGGGTTACGTGTAAGCGCAAGAGAGCTACTTTGAACTTGCGTGAAAACTGTTAGTACAGCAATTTGAAACATCGGGGTCGCCTCTTACTGTGCGCTGCCAATTTACCATGTGAAAGTAAGCATTCTAACATGACGATAAAATGGTAGTAATGCACGCATTGAACTAATATATATTCCAGAAACTAATCTAGCTTAGGTTTATTAGTGTGGAATGAGGATGTTATTTATTTTCTTTCAAAATACATATTCATTCTACTTTAAATAGCAGAATTAAATTATTTAGACAAAGGTAGTTGAAGGCAAGAAATTATTCCTGCAAGTTCAGGAACAGATTGATCTAAATACACATGTATTTATTTGAGACGGTATTTACAGAAGAGGTTAAACAAATCAACTTAATATTACTTCATAAAACTGCACTGGATAAGATTAAATTTATTTCCCAATTGCTGCCCCTCTGTTATACAGATATTAAAATGTTTTCATTATTTTTTNATCAGAGAATGACTAATTGAAACATATTTTTTAATATTATAAAAGCTACTTTATATGTTATGCCACTCGAAGCTCAGTCATTCTGTGCACTACTTAACAGAGTTTTAAATAACACGAAGGTGAAACAGTAGCTTATATCGCGAATGCTAACAGCACACGCCAGTGAAATTGCGTCATTAGCCAGCAAAATTTTGGAACGCCGCGCCGTTCGCCAACCACTCACCAGTTGGAAGCCAAGAATACAGGAAACATTCCGCAGCATGAAGTAGCCAATTAGACGCAAAGCCGGTCCCCAGAGCCTCGCGCAGCCAATCAGAGAATGGGTACTCCCACATCAAAGAACCGTTAAGCCATTTCGTTTCTGTGTATTTATCTACTCTATGCTACTACTTAATATGTTAAAACTACAGACCGATATTAACAATGCTTCTCGTAGAAACAAGCATGAGAGAACGCATTCATTTAAAGTTTTGAAATCTTAAAAGTTTTCATTTAATTTCAAATAACACACACACACACACACACACATATATATATACACACACTCACACACGTATATCATATAACGGTTTCCTTTTTTTCTTTTTAGACTCGTTGTGCAGTCACCGAACTGTTTCCTTGTTTCATGTAAATGTTTTTTCAATCTTGATATCCACTAAAATGTTAGTTGTAAATTTTGTGCGATAGCAAAATTCTTATTCCGTTCACGTAATTACTAAGATACCACTTAATGAAGCTACAAGGGAGTCCGTGACAGTTAAAAGGGAAATAAGCCATGCCAACCTCAGAACCAAAAGCGCCTGGTTGGATACGTGTGTAGTGTGTGATCACTGAGGTGCCGCAGAATGATTGATGATCGGGTTCTGTGGAGGGATAATGGAACAAGGGCGCCGTTCCCTTGTCATCCATTCCAGCTAAGATATTGATTAGAGAGGCAATCAACTTGGAACAAAATTCATACGGCCTTAATTTGAGAGGTATAGTTCGCTACTGTTACCGGAATTACATGTCTCCATTAGTCCCAGAGCTTGTAACAGCACTAACTCTATAACTAATGCAATTGTAAGTCTGTCATCACTAGAGACCTGAAAAATTTGGTGAATCACTTTCAGGGCAAGCTGGAATTTGTATTGCTTGTTCCATTAGCCAACCCGTTGTTTGACACATCCTGGACATGCATAAGCCAGTAATAAACACGCAATAAAATGCACACCAAATTATTATCTTCCACTGAAGCAACAAGCAACCAGTGGGTAGTTGATTTTTTCTTGATTGTAGGCCCTACATAACTCTGACAGGTCATTGAACTCGCGAATTTTTCATGTCTCTGGTTGTAGTCCATTCATGGTTGCTTCCGAATTTTCTGAAACCCTGCTAAAGTTCTACTTTCAGGCTATTCCTTCGCCTCGTGGAAACAAAGCTTAACTAAGTCTATAGAATTACGTCAAAGGGAGAACGCACCGTATTTGTGCGCACTCACTTAAACGATATTTTGTATGAGAACTATTTCTTGCTATGCATTTCCAACACACCAATGTTCTCCCTACTTTTATTAATATAAACTATAAATGAAATATTATAGTTTATACATAAAATATATAATTAAACGTTCAGTCTAACAAAAAAAAATCATTTATGTTAACAGAATTATAAAACTCTTATGATACATGCATGGCACATTCAGGAAACAACGAAGTATGTCATACACGAGGCGATTTCTCAAATATTTTATAAATCGAAACCAAGAAAAGTTTATAAACTTAATGCCGTATGTAGATTTTGTCAATACTTAATAAAAATTACTTCGATTTCTATATCGGAGTGTTGTGTTAACGTGATTAGACGCACTGAAATTCAATTTCTTTGCCTCTTCTGACTTATTTATCAGTTAAATATGTCATCGAATGGGTATGCTTAATTTCACTGTAAATCAGTATAAATAACAGGTAAACCTACACAACTGAATTATCTAAGGGCTATATAAAGTTCTCGCTGTGCGGGTAATTACAAAATATAAATCAAGAACTGAATTTTTACTATTTCATGTATTTCGATATTTTTTTATTGGCTATAAATTTGAATTAACAAATTCCTCAGATACAGAAATAGTTAATACAATATATACCTTTAGAATAAAATATTTGACTGTATTTAAATAATAATTTATAGAAACAACAAAATTAGTACATATGCTAAAAGCATTTTCTTGCAAGTTATAAAATGTTATTATTTAAAACTCTATAATAACAATATTAAAATAAAACAGTCTTCTTAAATTTAACCGAATTTCATATTCTCAAAAGCTTCTTTTAGGAAAATAAGTTAAAAATTATTTTTTCCCTTCGCGATATATAGATTTAAAAAACATGTAGCTGTAGATAACAATATTTGGTTAATACTAAGAGACGTATTTTGGCATATTTACTAATTTTGTGTTTTAAATCCCATTTTTTTTCGCTAAAATCTATGTTAAAGTTCTCTTCTCTGGACTATTTAGTACTCAGTCTGGTAAGCTATTTTATGTTCGACTCTTCCATCACAATCCGTGGGTATTATCGGATGTGTTCGTAATTACACAAGTCTTTTCCCCCAAATAATTACCAGTACCAAGCTGGCATTGTTGTAATTGGGAAATAATAAATGAGGCGCTCAGAAGTGGACCATTCTTTGGGCAGTCACACAGGAGGTCCACTGAGGTGTCCGGCACCCCACACACCACGCAGTCAGGATCTTGCACTAAGGCCATGGATGTCAGTTTCACCTTGAAATTCCCGTGCCCGGCCAGGAACTGCGCACAATAGTGGCCTATTGAAAGCCACCTCATACGCAGCCGCAACCGGACATCGGGAAAGATCTCATAAGTCAGCCGTCCCTACTCTGAGTTATCCCACCTCTCTTGGCAGTTCTCCAGTATTTGTTCTTTCAGTTCCTTTGTTTCCTCTGGTAGGATCAAGTTCACCCATTTCTTTCTACTTATTTCGCCTCTTTCTCTTATGAGGAGGACTAATGGGATCTCCGCGGCTAGGACTTGCAGAGCGTCGTTTGAAACTGCTCGGTATGCCTTAGTGGTGGCAAGTAACGCAGCACGCTGCGCAATTATCACTTTTATCCTGGTGTGCACCTTTTCCACATCCGCCTACCATACGCTAGCGGCGTATGTCACCACTGCCAGGAAGACTGTCACTGATTGGAACATCAGAGAGAACCTCTGATGTGGCCAACCTGATCAGCTCGTGCTCCCACTTATTTGCCATTGAACTAGTGGGTTTACTCATGTCCGATCGTCAAGCTAGCCACCCATGGGCAGGATAATGCGAAAATACTCTGAAAGTGGATTCCATCATAATCAAAATCCAGAGGTCCTTCCACCATGGGCTACCCAAGGGGCCCACAGCTCCGGAGTTCTCGTTTTCATCACCATATGTCGTTATCACCACGCCGCCCATAAGGTAGCCCGCTCGCAGACATCAGACACTTGTCCTTTACCAAACATTAGAATTTCTTCACCCAGGAAATTCCTGTCTTGGGCCCCAACAGCCTGAATGCCAAGTGATCCAACACCCCGCCAAGTGGTCGGGCCTAGGTACCAACTACCGGCCCAAGTAATCACGGCAGAGACCCCTTACCAGCCACGAGGAAACTGGTTCCCATAGGGATACGGGCGACGGAGCCCAATTTGTAGTAACAGGGGTGGCACGAGAAGCCTTGGGTCGCCATAGGTGAAGACAGGCTATAAGAGATGCAAAATACACCCTTTCTAGAGACGGTGCGGTAAAGGGCTCGCAGAAAAGGGCACTGCTCGAAGCTGCAGAAATGTTGGGAAGGCTCCCTACAGGATTCTGAATCAGATCAATGATGTGGTCTTTCGGATTTGTCGTCAAGGTTCTCGGGTGAAGCAGAAAAATGTCCACATAGCTCGACTGGCACTCTACGGTGGTCCAGATGTTGCAGTGTCTGTTCGGGACGAACAGACTTGAGGAGAGGGCAGTGTTACGCGCTCACTGCTTCGTATCCCGCGTGAGCGAGTGGAATTAAAGGACAGTAGTTATATCATAGCAGTGGCAGCAAGTCAATGTGATGTTTTGAATTACAGGCGCACACTAAACCAAGAGCCACGTATCTGTTACCAAGAAGCAAGCCTACACGATAATCCTTTTTCGGCGCGCGCTGTTGACCTTGCTTGTATTGAGTTTCTGTATTTATCTGAAGAATGTTCTAGTGGTTTGCTGCCCTAGTTTCTCTAAGCGTGAATCGGAGCATATCGAACTTTGCAGGTCAAGGCCAGGAGAGTATAAATATTGAGACGGGCCTCCGAGTTGTTGTTGAATGGATGAGTGGCTGAATTTTAGCGATTGACGATGAGCAGCGGGATAAAATACAAGTGGAAGGGAAATCTGCGACTGTGAGTATCGAGCAGTGAAGGGTGCGGCTGGCACGCTGGACTATTGGACTAGATGCGTGAGTGAAAGACATTAAAAATGATGGCAACAGACAGGCTGGAAGTGTGTTATTGATGAGTATTGTAACCAGATACATGAAAAAGGACACTATTTAGAGAAACAATTGTAATTAAATATTGCGCTCATTCAGAAATAAAAAGAGTAAGATTGGAGTTAGATATATTAATTTTGTAAATGTTAGCTGTATGAATAAATTAAGACCATTTTTAGTTCTATATTTTTATAAAACCTCCATCTCTCTAGAACTCAGATACGCCCCTCTGGCGTCTTGTAGCAATATTATAATCCTTTAGCCTTAGGACAGTGACATTAGCCCGGGTATCAGTTCACACGTCATGCACAAGAGTTATACAGACTGCCGACCTCCCAGGCACTATTTATCTGCCGTCCAACTAAATATGTGATATCTCATGACACGGTAAAGATTAGCGGATACTACCAAAGCAACCTTTTATATTGATTTTTAATGCTGATTACTAACATGTTATGTCAATTTTCTTCAAGCGTAGGGTTACAAAGTTATAAATAATTGGAGGGTGCCAACCCCTATTTAATGTATGAAAGGTTGTGTTCTCTGTAACGCCATTTTGTGCCTTGTAAACGTTTGCCTTATGCCAATTTTCGTTGTTTAATCAAAAGTGATTTCCAATTTATCGTTGCATAACAAATTTCAAATCGCAACATTCTAGTGCTTCTACCACCCTCAAAAATCAATTAAGGTCCTATGTCGTTTATGTGTTTCCCGATTTATTTGCCCTAAATATTCCGTTTACGTCGGGTTAGCATTCATTCACGACTCTTCCTGTGTATTAAAATAATCTCAATATAAAGAAATGTTTGCATATTTTCAACTCTTTTTAAATGTGTGAACTGTTATTTGGTGATTACATACATGTCAAGCGGTAACATACGGCATAAGTTTACTTTGTAAATTTTTTTATTTGTACAACTTAATTAGTGTTTGTTATTATGGCTACAGCAAAACAGAAAATTTTTGGATTTGACATCAAATTATTTTTGAAATATGAAGCGTAAAAAATTTTTCATTCGAGGAAAATGTTATTATACATAATGTGTACAGGTTAAACAATATTTAGTAGAGTTATAAAATAATTAATTTTTTTGTATCCAACACCTTTAACTCCCATAAGGCACCGGAAACAGTCAGGTGTCATACTGATCCATGGTCGGTAGACAGCCTCCCACAATGCACGGAGATCAGTCAGTACAGAATACACGGTGCGCATATCCTTCTCGACTGCATACCAAATGTGTTCAGTAGGATTTAGGTTGGATGACTTCGGAGTCCAGGCAAGCAACCTCAATTGTGTGGCGTGTTCATCCAGCGAATTGTTCATCCAACCGTTCGGTAACAATTATGGAGCGGTGGATCGGTGCATTTTCATGGTGTAGGTACAAGTCTCCTGCAGAGAAATGCAGGCGCAGAAGTGGGCGCACATTATTTGCCAGTAGGTCCATGTATCGTTCGCCAGTGAGAGAAGATGACACGCGTACTACGGGACCCATTTCATTCCAAGTAAATAGTCCTTTTACGAGGATACCAACACCACCGGCCTGAACTGTACCATGTTGACACGAGGGATCCATCGCTTCGTGTACTTTGACGAAGCACTCGTACCTTGCCATCGGTGCGTATCGACGTGTGCCTCGACTCATCCGTCCACGCGACGTTTTTGAATGCGTTGAGGGTCCAATGACAGTGTTTCCGTGCCCACGTTAATCATTGATCCTTGTGGCGTGCGGTGAATCGAGGTGGTATCCTTTAGGAGTGGAGTGGAGAGATATGGGTGGCCCCTAATTTTGAGATGAGGGCGAAGTAAGGTGAGCAAGGAGAAGCGCTTTAATGATGCGGGGGAACAGGAGACCCCGAGAAAACCCGCCGACCAGTGGTATCGCGGTTCACCTAGGTGGGAGGTGAGTAGTCTGACCACTACACCACCGTGGTCTCACAGGCATCCTAGTGGGGTGGTGGTTTCTGTACGTAATAACGAGGAGATGGTTCTTGATTGTTTGGCTGTTCACAGGTCATTGTGGTTCAGCATTGAATTGGTGAGTAATTTTCTGTGCTGTGACCCATATATCTGCACTTACCAACTGAGCTAGCTGACGGCGACCCTTGCCATGTCATCGAACGCTGTACGCCACGGCGGTTGTCTCTAGAGGCGGTTCTTTTACCTGAATTCATGAAGTCACGGTTCACTCTTCACACGGTGACCCGTGGAAATCCCAGTATCTGCACGACGTCGGAGTTGGAGTGCCCCATACGTCTGGCTCCAACGATCTGACCACAATCAAATGCGCTGAGATCTTGTTTCTTCTCGATTCTGTGCTCGACTGTTATTCAGGCGGTCAGTAGAATGTCTGACGAAATCCAAGTCATGCGTGGCTGGGTACTATTCTATTTAACAGGGCGACCATGGCGCCATTTTGCCAAACACATAATTTGCCTCTCATTCATATGTACATTAATGTCTACTAGTAACATTTCTAACAAATTTGGAGACCGAAAGTGACGAAAGTTTATTACGCACATGGATAACTTGTATGAGTACATTCCTTGCTCTACCTTCACTGAAACTAGTTGGTCTTAGAATAGCCACAATAATTTTGCGGTTATAAAATCTATTCAAAATAAGGTTCTTTTTAAAATATTTCTATGGAAATATGGGTACTTTGATCATAATTATGAGTTATGGTTTCATGCCATCTCATGAAATAGTTACCCAGATGTGATGTTTTTTGTTCCATAATCGACGTCATAAATCAGAAGAGGTAAGAAAATAGTGATTACAGTAAATATTATGAAGTTTTTCTGTGATTAATGTTGTAGACAAGTTCATACCCTGCTGGTTGTAAAAGGCGTTTTAATAAAAAAATAAAAAAGAATATATGGAAAAGGAGGCATGAAGAAGTGAGAGCCGCGCACATACAAAACATACATGCAAAAGAGAGCGATAATGTGTAAGATAGAGAAAGATAGGCTTGCGGGCACAATCTGTGGTTTCAAATACTTTCCCTTGAAGCAAAAACCTTTTTACTCTTTTTAAGAAGAGCTGCGAAACACAAAGTCAGGCTTTGTGTTTCGCAGCGAGAGGGATAGTGGCTAGCTACACGTGTACAGGGACACTGGAAGTGTTCCCTAGTTTATTACCGTTCATTATCGCCGCACGCTTAATGCACCACGGAGAGCTGCCAGGGAGATTAATTGGTGTTCCGTGTTAACACCTCGGAGCCTCCAACCTCCCCCCCCCCC
>NQII01001736.1:141218-189884 GCA_002778355.1 Clitarchus hookeri
CTAGCTCGGCAAAACCGTGTCATGACCGCCGCGATTTCTAGGCACACAGCGAGATGTTATCAGAGCGCAGGGGCTTGTCTATCTGCGGCGGCGTCTGTGTCGTGTTCTGACAAGGGCGCACCATCTCTCGCCATCTGTTTCCCGATAACCCTCGTGCAAACACGCTCGGTAAGATGGATGGCTTTCTGCTAAGTGGCCGTCGCGAGTGGCGCGTCAACAACGAGGCGAGCTGCAGCAGCTACGAAACTCCCGCACATGATTTAAGTGGGAGTGGCGCACGAAAACCACGTGTTTACCTCATTTTTGTCAAAAAAAATGTTTTTTTTTTCAGAGGATTCTTCTAAATATTTTGCACAAGGCATTGCTATTCAGTTCCTTTGTTATTACCGGAGTGGAGTTGAGTGGAGAGATTTGGGTGGCTCTTAACATCGAGGTCTTGAGAGCCGATGAGGGTGAAGTGAGGTGTGTATGGAGCAGTACCAGAATGCAAGGACGGGGCAAACGGGAGGTCTCCGGTAAAAACCGTTAACCAGCGGCATCGCCTGGCACNACGAAACTCCCGCACATGATTTAAGTGGGAGTGGCGCACGAAAACCACGTGTTTACCTCATTTTTGTCAAAAAAAGAATGTTTTTTTTTCAGAGGATTCTTCTAAATATTTTGCACAAGGCATTGCTATTCAGTTCCTTTGTTATTACCGGAGTGGAGTTGAGTGGAGAGATTTGGGTGGCTCTTAACATCGAGGTCTTGAGAGCCGATGAGGGTGAAGTGAGGTGTGTATGGGGCAGTACCAGAATGCAAGGACGGGGCAAACGGGAGGTCTCCGGTAAAAACCGTTAACCAGCGGCATCGCCTGGCACNGCAGTACCAGAATGCAAGGACGGGGCAAACGGGAGGTCTCCGGTAAAAACCGTTAACCAGCGGCATCGCCTGGCACGATTCCTACATGTGAAAATCCGGGAGTGACCCCGCCGGGATCTGAACGCTATTCGTTTAGGTGGGAGGCGAGTAGTATAACCACTGTACCTCCACGGTCCCTTCTGTTATTATCATCATCGGAGCAATGATGGAAGATCAGAGGCCGTTAAGGCGTAGCGTTCGGGTATCGCTGTCATGGGCTCGATAGGCTTATCGCGGCACGCTTCGTGTGATGCGGCAGCACGTTCGTCACAGCGCGCTGTTCTCGGGTTACCGGTGATGTTCTTGACGTGCTTCGTACGCTGGACTGGGACGGGGCAAAAGAAGCTACGCATAGTGGCAGCATGTAACGTTATGTTCAACTGCCCGTATATAAACAATTATTTTGGTATCTGCATACAAACTTCGTTTCATTCAACAAAACCTTTTCCTCGATGCATGTTTCTACGTCTAAGCAACTTCCTAAAAGGCAGTTCGTTAAAAACAGAGGTAGTANAAAACCTTTTCCTCGATGCATGTTTCTACGTCTAAGCAACTTCCTAAAAGGCAGTTCGTTAAAAACAGAGGTAGTATGGACGGTGTCTTACGGGACTGCGTTACTTTATGAAAGTAATGTTTCTTTAGAGACGCAGTGGAGAGTCTGGTGAATTATTTGCATAGATGTGTCACTGCAGACAGAGACTAGTTTGAAATACGCAGACACATTTACTCCATGCTATCTAACAAGGAACGTTTTTCAGCTACGTTTCTAATACATGACATGCACGTAGATAAGTGTTTTCAAAATTTTCAGCTTTACTTTATGGTTTCCTGCTGAACTTGTTCCATTGGGATTGTTTATACNAATTTACAGCTTTACTTTATGGTTTCCTGCTGAACTTGTTCCATTGGGATTGTTTATACCATCATTAAACAACAACATATACACAAAACACTGTTATAATTCTAACTGTCACAAAAATTTTAAACAAACTCTCGAGCTGTGAATTCGAACGAAGGCAATAAAATGACCCTACAGAGCAAACCAAATAAATGCTGGTACCAAGCTGGTATTGTTGTAATTGGGTAATAATAAATGAGGCGTTCAGAAGTCAATCCGACTAAATGCATTTTTTTTTTAGAAATTCAGGTACTAACATGGATGGGTTGCATCAGTAAATACTTTTCAGTGGCAAATACGACTAATTCCACAGTTCAATGGTTTGCTGCTAGAATGCGCTATCTGATCTGGCAACTGAACATTTTACCAGATATTTCAGTGGCCAACGTGATTAACTCCATGTCTCCATGACAGCTGATGTTTATTGTACAACTGTTTATTGTTATTGTTGAACTGACTTTGTGAACTGACTGTATAGTGATTGTGTGTGATGTTCACTTCCTTTGTGATGTTTACTTTCTTATTTCATTCAAGGAATAGTGTAAAATGAGTGAACATTGCAGTGAAAGTGACATTTTTGGCGACAACACGGACTCTGATCAAGACTACATTCCAGGTTCAGATTTAGATCTACGTAATAATAATCCTTCATTCCGATTAGGTCGAAACTTTAACAGATTAAATAACGTAGGCTCTAATGAGGTTCAACAACTGAATAATAATGATGTTTTAGTTGAGGAAAGCAGTGATTCATCTCTTTCAGATTTTGAGGTTAGGTCTAGCCCGGAGCCTATTAGAGGCCGTAAACGTAAAAGAAACCCATATAGCCAGAAGAAAAAGAGAATTTCTGGTAAAGAGTATAAAACTATATCAGGCCATACAGTCGCTGCAAAAATCTTTGGCGATAAAGAGTGTAAGTGTGCAAGAAAATGCAATGAAAAAATATCAACAGATGAAATAGAAACTCTTTTTAAATCATTTTATAGTTTAACTACTCAGAGTGAGATAAACATATTTCTCAATGGTTGTATCGAATCAAGAAGTATTAAGAGACGTCGACCTACTAATCAGTCTAAACCTCCAAGAAGTCATAGTTTTTCGTTTTGTCTCCGAGTCAATAACGATGTTGTCCAGGTCGGTAAAACATACTTTAGGCAAACCTTTCAAGTGTCTGATGGCCGAATTCATAGTTGTAGCATTAAGAATGACGTAAGCTTTATTGTAGATAGAAGGGGAAAGTCAACCCCTGGAAATAAATTGGACAGATCAGATATTGTAAATCACATAAAATCAATTCCTGTTTACTTCAGCCCCTACACGAGATCACGCAACCCTCAGAAAATATTTGAACCCTGACCATACAAGAAAAAAAATTGTACGATTTATATGTCTTGTGGTGTTGTGAAAATAGAAACACTCCGTTTACAGAAAAAATGTACTACCATGTATTTTCAACTAACTTTAATCTGCAGTTTAAACCGCCGCTTAAAGACACCTGTCAAGTGTGCCACGGTTTACAAAATAGACTTTAAGTGGCAAGCGAAGATGAAAGGAAAGTAATAGAAACTGAGAAGTAGCTGCATCTAAGAAAGGCGAAAAGGCCAGAGGAAGTTTAAAAGATGACCAGGGTAGATGCTCCGACGATTACTACGTGTTAACTTCCGACCTCCAGAAGGCTTTGCCTTTCCCAAAACTCTCAACGTCTGTATCGTACTACAAACGAAAATAGTATGTTTATGATTTGGGGGTTCACGTTTATAATAACAAAAAAGCTTACATGTACGTATGGCTGGAAACGGAAGGTTCAAGAGGTTCGCAGGAAATTGGCTCTTGTATTATAAAACATCTGACTGGTCATGTCAATAATGCCCAACATATGGTCATGTACTCTGACTCATGCGGCGGCCAAAACCGCAACATAAAAATTGTTCTATTTCTTATGAAATACCTGCAAACTCAGAGCGGAAGCACTGAAACTATTGACTTAAAGTTCCTTGTAGCAGGACACAGTTACCTTCCGAATGATTCTGATTCTTTTTTATTGAGAAAAGAGCAAAAACTAGTTCCAACNTGATTCTGATTCTTTTTTATTGAGAAAAGAGCAAAAACTTCAAGGTTGTAGAAAAGAGGTTCTCTAACCATGCTATAATATCTTGACTGCAGGAAAAGAAACAAGGATTTCCTCACAGAAATTAAGCATGAAGATTTCTATTCAACGGAAACCCTAGAAAAATATATCACCAACAGGAAAAAAAATGTCGATGGTAAACCAGTTAACTGGTTGAAAATGAGATGGATCAGGATTGAGAAGGCTGAATCATTTGCTATCAAATGTAAAATTAATTTCTTACCAGAGATGCCATTTGGAAAAATAAACATAAAAAAGAAAAAGGAAAACGGATGGCCTTTAGAAAGTTTTGCTAATGTTCCACAAGATCTTCTTTATCCCACACCAAGGCCGATCACCATGGCAAAAAAGAAGGATATGATGGACCTCTTGAAGTATAAACCTCCTGTTCATCACCAGTATTATAAAGACTTAAAGAGGTATCCCGCAGACCGAACCTGATAGGGATGACGACTGCATCATTTACGCAGAATAGAGTAATTTGCATTTTTGGACGTAATTTCTACACCTTTTCCAAAACCCAGGATATAAATTTTATGACTTGCAATAATACTGGTTACTTTTTAATGTAAATAAGTTTTTTTCTGTGCGTATTTGTTTGATAAAATTACCTTTATACAAACNTAATACTGGTTACTTTTTAATGTAAATAAGTTTTTTTCTGTGCGTATTTGTTTGATAAAATTACCTTTATACAAACAACTCAGAATTTTTTTTCAATACCTTTCAGTTGGAAATGTGACTAACTCCATACAAAGAGGGTTTTTTTTAAACAGAGGGACATTGAAATTTTTCTATATATTTATACAGTGCTGAAAAGTTAGCCTTGATTATAAGAAAATTAATGAGTTTAACCAAAATATGCTGAAAAACAATAGAGTTTTTTTATAGATACATAACTTTAACTGTTTATACTGAACATTTTAATTTGATGGAGCTAGTCGGGTTGACTTCTGAACGCCTCAAATATATCAGACTATCCCAGCTAACAAAATGCTTATTAACTCCAAACAAAATATTAATTTGTCTCCATCTGTGACATTTATAACGTGTACGGTAACCAATCGACAAGTTGAACGTATTTATAAAATAGTTATGTTTACTAAATACATTTAGATCACGTTGGAACGACCAAGTAAGTATTCCACTAAACAAATATTTCTTAATACTTTCTTCTTTCAATTGAACGAATTTCTATGTTAAGAGCAAGAGCAAATTACTTTAATGAAAAAAATATTATTCCGTGAAAACCAATATTTTCCAAGTAAATTTATTTGATGTTTGAAACTAAATATTTATCTCGGTGTATGGTAGAGTGAATACGGAGGGTGCGAGGTTACTTTATATGGTCTAATCATGGTTACATTCAAATATTCTGAAGCCCTGTTAAGTTATACGAGGTTATTCCTCAGCTTCATGCAAACAAAGGGTATCCAAATCTAGACAATTTCACCAAAGGGGCAACGCAACACATGTATGCGCATACAGTTAAACAATATTCCGCATACTAGTCATCACCATAGCTCCCATTTTCTACCTATTTTATTTCGCATTATTATAAACGAAATATTATAATTTATAGATAATATTAAAGTACAAGTNCATTATTATAAACGAAATATTATAATTTATAGATAATATTAAAGTACAAGTTGAATTTAACCAAAAAAAAATATTATTTTGTGTTAACGGAAGTAAACAACTCTTGTGATACACGAAATATTTAGGAAACAACCAAACACGTCGTACATGGGGTGATTTTTCAAAGGATTGATTAAAAAATACTGAAGATACCGCCAACAGTCTATACCTCACGTCATGCAGCTACCATTTCGTAGTTTTTCCGCGTGGCTTTTGGCGTTGTCTGCCAAGAGCAGGCGATACTTCTCCTGAGGCGGCACTTTACACAAAGATCAGTACAGCTCGTCAGTTTATGCACAACACGAGAAAGCGGGAATGTTTTCACCAGGAGGAAAGAACTTGGACTACACACGGTGATGTCCGCCACGCTGACAGCAGTACTTTGTGTGGNAATGTTTTCACCAGGAGGAAAGAACTTGGACTACACACGGTGATGTCCGCCACGCTGACAGCAGTACTTTGTGTGGAGTTAACCAAGTTTTCTGGAGTTCCACCAACGTCCGTTTGCCTCCCAGTTCGCTTACGTTCATTGCATAGGACCATATTCTCATCATATGTACGTGACGGTACGATCGATAAGGAGTTCATTGCGGCGGCGAAACAACGAGTTATTGCAGGTATCTAGTCGTTGCTATTTGTGACGCTCCGATAGATTATCTGGTACACAGCTATCCAATTTTCTTACTTTCCCTATTTGCTGCAGATGTTGGAAATCGTTAAACTGAATATTTGTTAACTATCGGTCAGATTTCCTGACCGTGATGCGTTGATTTGCCTTCTCACATGCTTTTACAACGACGTTATCTACCCTTCATGTGTGTTCTATAATTTTCCTCAGCTTAAAAAAACTTGATTACGGGCGCGAAAATTCTCAAATAAATAACACACTGTTCATTCTGAAATTGTGCTTCCCTTCACAGATGAATGTCTAATTTTGTGCCAACAGTATTAATGTTACAAGTAGAGTAATGTTTTGTTATCTGTTAGCCGTTAGTAACTAATTTTGCTGTTAGTGTAGTATACTGTTATGCTATTAATGCAACTGTAATACGGGCTACTTTTGTAACAACATTACCTCCGTACTGTGCGGTCAACATTAAGGTGGTATTTCTGTTACGGCAAAACAAATTTTGTGTCGAATTGACGTCAACACTGGTGTTTTGTATTTCTTTTACTTTAAAACAGCATCCCGATGAAAATAAATTAAGTACAATTATTTCGTCTCAAAAAGAAACATCACATACGAAAAAAAATTCAAGGCAGGTGAGAGAACCGAACCCGCGCCTTTTGTGCATCACGATCACCACTTAACGAAATTCGACGTCCTGCAAATTGCTCTATTTGAACATGCTCGACTATATTGCGAATTGTACGTATTCCTTGTATCCTGTATTCTACAACATAAAACTACAAACTGCAGTACTCTGTCGTTTGTGGAAATATTTTAAGCTCTAGAAATATATGCAAATTTGGCACACGTAAACTCATTTGCAAAGTTTGGAAGCTGATATAAGTTAAATTCAGTTCCTATTATATGCTTTAAAATTTAAATATAGTGGATTAATTTTACGAGGTTATCGCTGTTTACTTGTAACCGCCATTTTAAAATGTCAAATCAGTGTAAACTGGTGTTGGCTGGACTCTACTTTAATGTCACAGTAACACAAATACTTTCTTCTTCCTGTTATTTTCAGCGTAATACAACATTTGGTTGCGGCACCATTACTTANTCACAGTAACACAAATACTTTCTTCTTCCTGTTATTTTCAGCGTAATACAACATTTGGTTGCGGCACCATTACTTACAGGCTTTCTTTACATTAACTCTTAAACAGTATATTTATATTATAGTAATATAAGGTTAATTGTTAACATTATTAACTTTGCCACTTAATTACTATTTTAATACAACATAAAAGNTATTATAGTAATATAAGGTTAATTGTTAACATTATTAACTTTGCCACTTAATTACTATTTTAATACAACATAAAAGTTCAAATAAATGGCTCAATAGTAATTTTTTGTTTGCAACAAGACTGAACCTTTTTCTGCGTTATAACAAGTTTTCACCTTCGTACGTCCGACGTTGAAATGCATCAAAACGACCCATATATCACGCTGTCCCAAAATATTACTTAGAGCACTGTAAAGCCGCGTCAAAGCATAATGTAGACGCAAAGTCGCGTGACTCGGGGGTCCAGTGACACGTGTTTCCGTTTTCCATCAAGTGTCCATCTCGGTCAAATGAAAGTAGGCTGACTTGATCGAGCGACAATGTGTAGACACGAAGTCACATGTTTCGCCCGACCTCGGGTTTCTCTACCAATCAGCTTACAACATCTTCTGAGTGCAGAAGTGTGTGCACGTGGCTATGGCGTTTTCGCTAATTATTTTTTTCTGTCTCCCTTTTTGGTATGGAGTGTAATGTGCAGTGGACTGTAGAAAATACTGCGTTATTTACTGAACTCTACCTTTCACGTGAAGCATTGTAGGTTCCGAAAAACACGAATTATAAACGTAGAAATGCTAGGTACAATGAACTTACTGCTAATTATACGCACCGTATTAAAAATGTCAAAGCATGAAGTGGAAATAAAACTCTCAAATATTGTCTGTCAGTTTGCCAGTTTTGGACAGTTTAGGCACAATAGAGTTTCAAAATAATTACTTGACATTCGAGAATTATTTTGATCCCACCATTGCTCTGATATTCTACATTTAAATCGTCAAAGTCATATCAAATTAGGCATGTGTTACGATTCTGATATTTTGTTGATATTTATCCTTAACGGAGATATAAGGGTGTAACAAGTTATTGATAAGAGTTATGTAATGAATACTATATAAAAGAGGTTTATTTAACATTATGGTTGTACGATATTTTTTCAATATAAATATAATCGAATATGAATGGGGGGAGCTATACTAATAAACTGAAATATTAAATTATATTATTATTATAAATTATATTATAAATATTTAACCAGCCACGTTCTGAGTAAAGCCTAATTGGAGAGTTCCCACCTTGTTCATGATTCCGGAGGCTGATTAAGATGACGCAAGTCGACGGCCGGACACACCCAACTTCAGTGGTCTTCTCGTTCCAATGGCCCGACGACAAAAGACACCGTACACTGACTANACAAGTCGACGGCTGGACACACCCAACTTCAGTGGTCTTCTCGTTCCAATGGCCCGACGACAAAAGACACCGTACACTGACTACACTGCCCTATATTGGCTGCGTTGTCCCCGTTTACTAGCCGGTGGATGGGGTTTCTAGGGTTTGCGATTTCATAACTAATTTCAGCGATCACGGCCCGTGTCCTGGATAAATAAGTGAAGGTGTGATCAGGCAGGCCGCTCAGCTAAGGGCCTGACCACAACTCGTAACACCTGCCATTAGATCACTGCCACGGTATGAATTTCTTCTCTCTGAAGAATGGCGCACCCAAAACCGGCTTTGACGTATTTTTCTTTTTCTGTTTCCAGAGAAAATAATGTATGCTGCCGCGGTTAATAGTGAGTACTTATCCTCCCATATCTTGAAAAGCACTGGAGTTAGGAACTTTTATCAGCCCACATATCAGCTTGAAACCACTCCCTGTAACATAGTGCCCGTTATATATCTCGTTACCCCAGTCTGCAACACTATAGCATTCTAGTTGCTAGATCAGGTTGTTATATCATTGTCGTGGGTGCATCAAACTACACGTTAAGGAGACCTCGATATACAAANTAGTTGCTAGATCAGGTTGTTATATCATTGTCGTGGGTGCATCAAACTACACGTTAAGGAGACCTCGATATACAAGCATAAATAAGATCGCAAACAATCTATTACTGTAACTACTTTATTCATAGGGTCGTACAAAATTCACGTTCTTATTTTGCATCATGGTGAACTGCACAGTACTATATGCACTAGAGCTGACGTCTTTTCTCCATTGGATGCTTCATAAATGTGAATTCACTCCCTTTCTGAGCGAACTGCACGTGATTGGGGCACACAATTATGATGCGTTCATTTATCGGCGCAGAGATACCCAGGGTGTGTTACATAAAGTATCGTCCAATGAAAAACGTGTTGAAAAGGTATACGTGTTTGAAGATTAACGTGCCCCTGAGAAATAACTCGAATTTTGCAGGTCCTCCATATATTCAGTCATTGTACACTAGGGTGTATTCTGCGTCTGAGGGACGTTACACTTTACTGTACTTACAGAGAAGAGACTACTAATATAAGCAGCTACCCAGAGCTAGCCATCAGACTCACCGCTGTTAATTTCTAACATTGTCGTTCGATGGAAGGGGGAGGGGGCTGTGTCTGAGCGGTTAGCCTGCTCGCCTCCCACCAAGGCAAACCGGGCCCAATCCCCGGCCGAGTCACTCCGGATTTTCGCATGTGGGAATCGTGCCGGACGATGCCACTGGTCGGCGGGTTTTCTCGGGAATCTCCCGTTTTCCCCTCCCTTTCATTTCGACGCTGCTTCATACTCACCTCAATCACTCTCATCGGCTCTCAAGACCTCGCTGTTAAGAGCCGCCCAAATCTCTTCANCATACTCACCTCAATCACTCTCATCGGCTCTCAAGACCTCGCTGTTAAGAGCCGCCCAAATCTCTTCACTCACTCTTCGAGTGCCCGCTCCGCCTGCGGGGGCCGGTGCACGTAGCCGTCAATGTCGTTCTCGTGCACTCTTAGAAATTTCTGTAGATTTACGGAAATTTGCACGGAGATGTAGAGTTAATTAACGCAAAGGCACTCCGTAATGACGAATAACGGAAATGAGATCTGTAAATATAAAATTCGGAAGCTGTTCGTATTATTATGGCTTCTATTTTAAGACGCGAACAATGCCGATGATACATGAAGTGTGTAAAAATAACATATTCATAATACTACTTCCTGTAAAATAGTAGCAGGTGATTGGCAAACTCTCATTGAGTACCAATTCATCGATTCTTTTTCAAATTCCGCTACAGGACAAACCCTCTGTGTACACAGTAAAATACGCACACGACGAAAATAAATTTTTTTCTTAGCCTCGTTTTATAAACCTCAAATAAAACCAAATTGCTAGCGCTTCAACACGACTTAAAACTAAGAGACGCGCGTTCGTCACTTACGTGTAAAATCAATATTTACGAAATACAGTACTTCGTGTAAAGGTGTGGTGGTGAGTGGTTCGAGTTATTAACTGTTAATTTTTCTATTCATGTTAAAATCCCACTACAGGACAAAATATTTAAACTTCGTTGAATTTCTCTGTTATACGNGTTAATTTTTCTATTCATGTTAAAATCCCACTACAGGACAAAATATTTAAACTTCGTTGAATTTCTCTGTTATACACATTTAAATACACTACCTAAAAAACTTTATCTCTTACTCCTGTTTGTAAACCTGAAATACAAAAGTAAACTCGCGTGTGAGTGGATGAGAAGTTGACAAAATTTCAATACTTATTTATTGCCATTTTTATACACAGTGAAACACCCTCACAACGAAAGTATTTTTTTTTGTTACCTCTTTTAATAAAGGGCAGATTTAAAAAAAATGTGCTAGTTTATGGACAGGTTTCGTGAATTAAGGCAGATTTATGTGAAAATTACGGAGAGAACGTTAATGAAAAAAAAAANTTGAAAAAAAAAAAAACGAAGAGTCCGAAATTTTAGGAAGATGTCTGGGTAATTTGTAAGCTGTACTTTCCGTAATTTTACGGATATTTTTTTCTAACTGTGTGGTGTCCCGCGAGCTGGCTGCTCCGCGGACTCCTGGTAAGCGACCCACGACCTTACGTCGCCTGCACTTATGTACCAGCCACCTGCCCTCCTTTTCACGCTGTTTTCCTAAGCAGCCTTGGCGTTGCCTTCCCCGTGTGAGGCCGTACCGCCCAGCGCTGTGGCGACCGTAACAAGTTGTAGCCGGGGCAGTCGACATGCCGTGCGACATTGTCGGAAGGTTATTTTGTCACTTTTGTGTAGACAGGTGACCATCGTATGACGGCGGTTATTCATTCGACTTGGCTTAGTGAGTGTGTCGCGTGACCAAGTCGCCCTACCGAAGACGCGGCTTATCACGCTGTACGACACCTGGCGGCTACACAGCAAACTGCACCAATTATTCTTGTTATACAGTGGAGTCTCGGTTTACCGTCACCCTTTTAACGGTCAGTTTCTGTTAACCGTCAGTAAACTGACACGACAAGTAAAAAAATAAAATTGTATACAAAAAAACTAATTTAATAAACTAAAAATGAAATAACTTTTTTCTCACTTCATATTAGATCAAATTAAGCACATTATTGATTTGAACAATACGTATACTGTACTGTAATGCATATACCCAGCAAAAAAAACATTCTGTGCGGTGCGGAATGCGAATGACTCACGTCTGTTGTTTATGTACAACCTACATATGCACTTCGTAGAATCGTTCCGTCTTCCTCACCACCCTACCGGAATTCCTAGACACTCGTCCGCCCTCCCATTCCTACAGTCAGTTCAGTAGCGGTAGTCACTTAGTCAGCAAGTCATTGTACTCAGTTTGTTGTCAAAGTGTAGTTTGTTTAAAAATGTCTGAGAAACGGAAACGTGTTGTTTGGGACTTTCTCAAAAACTTGAAATTATAAAACTGCTGCGTAAAGGAGAAAGCGCGACGAGTATCGCTCCGCTATATGGAATCGGGCGGACGACAATCAATGATATTAAGAAAGATGCAGCTAAAATCGAAAGTCATGTTTCAAAAATGCAAACGACAGACGGAGATGTCAAACTAAGAAAAACGTTGAAGCCAGCAAAACTGGACCAACTGGATACAGTAATGTATCAGTGGTTCATTCAAGCCCGCAGTCAAGGGATACCAGTTTCTGGGCAAAGTTATTGAGATTAACAAGAAGCTTGATGGGGGATCCTTCATTTAAGGCTAGTATAGGTTGGCTGGATAAATTTAAGGGTCAACATGACATAAGGCAATTGGAAATATCGGGTGAAAAACTAAGCGCTGATAGTACAGTCATTGTAGAATATCGGAAAAAACTAATGAAATAAATAAAAGATAGAAATTTGGTCAGAGAGCCGGTTTACAACTGTGACGAAACTGGCCTAAATTGGAAAGCACTTCCCGTGAAAACCTTAGCCTCCTTATCGGAAAGATCTGCTCCTGGTTTTAAAATGTAAAAAGACCGCATAACTGTCATGGTGTGTGTGAATGCAAATGGTAGACATAAGTTTCCTTTACTTATCACTGGGAAATCTAAAAAGTCTCGAGCTTTCAAAAATATAAATTTAAACGTCTTACCTGCCAAATACTATGCGCAAAAAAGTGCCTGGATGAGCCAGGATATATTTAATGAGTGGTGTTCCCCAGTATGTTTGTGCCAAATGTAAAATCACATTTAAAATCGACCGGATTGCCTGAAGAAGCCACGTTATTAATGGACAATGCATCAACTCAACCTTCTCATGAGTTACAACTCGAAAGGCGCGTGGGCTAAGTAATCCTAAAAATTCTCCATTGCCCATATGCAAGATAGACACTCCGTTTTCGTAGATGGTGTACTTCTGCTTCGCAGCTGTCAAAGGTTTGCTAGNCTCGGTTTACCGTCACCCTTTTAACGGTCAGTTTCTGTTAACCGTCAGTAAACTGACACGACAAGTAAAAAAATAAAATTGTATACAAAAAAACTAATTTAATAAACTAAAAATGAAATAACTTTTTTCTCACTTCATATTAGATCAAATTAAGCACATTATTGATTTGAACAATACGTATACTGTACTGTAATGCATATACCCAGCAAAAAAAACATTCTGTGCGGTGCGGAATGCGAATGACTCACGTCTGTTGTTTATGTACAACCTACATATGCACTTCGTAGAATCGTTCCGTCTTCCTCACCACCCTACCGGAATTCCTAGACACTCGTCCGCCCTCCCATTCCTACAGTCAGTTCAGTAGCGGTAGTCACTTAGTCAGCAAGTCATTGTACTCAGTTTGTTGTCAAAGTGTAGTTTGTTTAAAAATGTCTGAGAAACGGAAACGTGTTGTTTGGGACTTTCTCAAAAACTTGAAATTATAAAACTGCTGCGTAAAGGAGAAAGCGCGACGAGTATCGCTCCGCTATATGGAATCGGGCGGACGACAATCAATGATATTAAGAAAGATGCAGCTAAAATCGAAAGTCATGTTTCAAAAATGCAAACGACAGACGGAGATGTCAAACTAAGAAAAACGTTGAAGCCAGCAAAACTGGACCAACTGGATACAGTAATGTATCAGTGGTTCATTCAAGCCCGCAGTCAAGGGATACCAGTTTCTGGGCAAAGTTATTGAGATTAACAAGAAGCTTGATGGGGGGTCCTTCATTTAAGGCTAGTATAGGTTGGCTGGATAAATTTAAGGGTCAACATGACATAAGGCAATTGGAAATATCGGGTGAAAAACTAAGCGGTGATAGTACAGTCATTGTAGAATATCGGGAAAAACTAATGAAATAAATAAAATATAGAAATTTGGTCAGAGAGCCGGTTTACAACTGTGACGAAACTGGCCTAAATTGGAAAGCACTTCCCGTGAAAACCTTAGCCTCCTTATCGGAAAAATCTGCTCCTGGTTTTAAAATGTAAAAAGACCGCATAACTGTCATGGTGTGTGTGAATGCAAATGGTAGACATAAGTTTCCTTTACTTATCACTGGGAAATCTAAAAAGTCTCGAGATTTCAAAAATATAAATTTAAACGTCTTACCTGCCAAATACTATGCGCAAAAAAGTGCCTGGATGAGCCAGGATATATTTAATGAGTGGTCTTCCCCAGTATGTTTGTGCCAAATGTAAAATCACATTTAAAATCGACCGGAATGCCTGAAGAAGCCACGTTATTAATGGACAATGCATCAACTTAACCTTCTCATGAGCTACAACTCGAAAGGCGCGTGGGTTAAATAATCCTAACAATTCTCCGTTGCCCATATGCAAGATAGACACTCCGTTTTCGTAGATGGTGTACTTCTGCTTCGCAGCTGTCAAAGGTTTGCTAGNTTGCCCATATGCAAGATAGACACTCCGTTTTCGTAGATGGTGTACTTCTGCTTCGCAGCTGTCAAAGGTTTGCTAGCTTACGCCACGGGAACAAAATCACCGCCTCTCCTCTGACGGAGCACCGCTGCTAAAGCAACAGAACTTGCGTCGCATGAATATAACATTTCTCATCAAAATTGGGCAATTGCAAAACTGGCGGCTGTGTTAAACTGTATTTTAACATCTGAAACGCTTTTGGCTGAAGGTAACGCCATATAAACTCTGTATTTTTCCTCGTTAATAAATTTAAAGGCTCTGTAATATTAGAAAAATTCAGTATAAATGTCCCGTAAAAAGCTACCATATCTGGAAAATTCACAATGGCTTTAATATTCTCTGAGTCAGTACGCAACTTGCCATAGAAAATTATGAAACCTAAATATCTGGCATGCTGTTCTGCCCAACTTATTTTTATCAGGGTGCACTGTCAACCCAGATTCCTGCAAAGTCTTTAACACTAAACGTATGTGGGCCAGGTGCTCCTCTAAGGTGTTACTCTATACGCACACATCATTAATATACGTGAACACAAAGTCATGAATATATTTTCCTAAAACTTGGTACAAAACCCACGACATGGCTTGAGGGCCGCAGTTGACACCCATCGTCAAACATGTCCACTGATAAAGACCCCGCAGGGTACAAAACGCCAAAGGTTCTCTAGAATTTTGGTGTCACTCACATTGCAAAAATGCAGAATTAAGGTAAAAAATTGTGCAATATTTGGCCTTACACAAATACTGAAACATCGTGCCTAATACCGGAATTGGGTATGAATCAATATAAAATTTCTCATTGACTAACCTATACTGATGAATCAGAAGGTATTTCCCTTGCTTTTTTTTCGGAATGAGAAATGATGGGCTTGCGTACGCACTGTAAGAGTCTTCAATAATGCCTTCTTGTTTTAATTCCGCCAGAATTGGTTTAAAGATGATACCTTAGGCGGAGGCACTCTGAACGGAACCGAAAACACGGGCTCGTGATCTCTCAATTTCAACACTGTGGCTATCGGGTTTTTGATGTAATGACCCACCTTAATCGTAACCACATCATAAATATCAGCTTTAATTTTCTCCATTTCTGCCTCCAACTGTGCCCCTAACTTAACCATCTGCACTTTCCTGCAGTATGGCGGCTTATTTACTAACGAAACAGGAGACTCGGAGAAAACCCCAAAATGCAAGCATTTATTTTTCACATATACACAACACAGTATCGTTCCTAGAAAATCAATATCATGTATGACCGTATACGATAAATCTTTAAACAGCTGAAATTGCATATTCCACAAACAATTGTCAACCTTAATTTTTATGCTTGCCACGGTCTGCGAATTTACTAAACCACCACTAGCAAGGGAAAATATGGTGTTCTTGTCTTGCGAAATATGAACTACTCCCACGGTATTGTCGCGCATAATTTGTGTCATATTTCATGACTCATTAATGATGCGGAAGCACCTGAACAATTAACGCAGTTACTTGCGAAATGCCAGTTTGCAATGTCACAAACAATTATCCCAGTTAATTTTCCCTAGGCGAAAACTGATTCTCACTGCCTATGCCCAACGGTTTTTAAAGGCACACGAGTACTGCAAATGGCCTTCATTTCCGCAAACATAACACACACGGGAAGGAAGTGTCACTTTTTCTTGTTTACTTTCATTTTAACATGACCCATTCTCCTCATCCGCCTATGTAAAGCGTCACGCTTGTTTTTTTGGTTTTTCCACTATTTGGAACGTGTTCTTTAGCCCATTTTTGCACGAAACTCGTTACCTTCTTTTTACAGCAACTGTCTTTAAAGAATCACTACACTAGCGTGGTTCGTGCGTGAACAGTATTTACATTGCGGTTTTGACTTTGTCACCACTACTTCTCGCCTGATATGACAATCCCCTTTGGTTAGCTCAACCTGAGAAACTAGTGTTAACAGTTATTTCAAATTGTGTGGCTTTTCCGCAAACGATAAAAATCTGTGATTGCCGGGTAAAAGATTGTAAAACATGATCTCAGTTAAGTAAGCCTCATCACACGGACTACATAACACCGCAACTAACCGTATTATTTCTTTCACGAACCCTTCCATCGTCTGCGACAAACTTTGACATTTTTCGAGAATAAACCTGCACCGTTACAGTATGTATTTTTATAATATTGGAAATGAATTGAGGAATTATAATTAGTTCCTTAATTTTTGATCAAAACCTCCATCACTCACGAACCTGGATTCGCCTTCGGCAATTTGTCACATTATGTTACTTATGTTATAGTGCAATCAATAATCTCTTCAAATGATGTGAAATGATTGAACACTTTCTGCTCGTGTTAGAAACACACAAATCTAGTTCTTTCACAGCTTCCCGAGAGACCTAACTCTGATATCATTTAATTAGCATAATATGTTTATTGGCTCACCGGACCTTTTATGGCTTTGTAGTGGAACTAACAATCAAACATCTATGCTTTTTGAACCAAGTTTACTATATGTGGTAATTCTTTAGATTAATTCGTGCTGTAAATCCTGGTGATTCAAACATGTGACAGTTCTTGTATTTCTGTGATTTGGCTGTAGGTGATACTTTACTGTCGAAAATAACTGATCCACAATCATTGTTGGTGACGCAGTGACTATCAAGAAACATCCTGAATAGTTATTACACCAGAGGAACTGATTTAATAGCGCAGTAGTAACGACAAAAACATCATTGTCAATATAGCAAATGTTTTTCAGAGTAGTGTGCAGCGAACATCTGATGGCAGGAAATGACAGCATATAATGACCGCCATTAACATACTCCTCCTCCAAAGCGACGGGGTTCTGCACGCGCCACACGCGATCAGTCGATCTTGGTAACCGTTATTTTTCCTACTGATATCGCTCTGAATGGGCATGTCCGCGGTGGCCTCAAAAGAAATAATGATGGGAAAGGAAGGACAGCGGAGTACACCGTTCTCAGACGTATGTCGGGCTTCACACGCCAAATATTTTTGCGGACAAAGTTAGCATAAAAACATATGAATTTTAATGTTTATACATTAAGTTATTTTGCGAGAAAGCAAATACACACTTTTGTACGATGCACCTATAAGAATTCACTCGTTTAGCAATCGTTAAAACTACTGCCGAAATTAGTTCATTGATAACATCCAATTATTTTACATTTTTATTCTGTCAAATTATGTCTTTCAGACTCCTGCTCGTTGAAATTCTGAAGTGGTACGTTATAATAATGGATTTATTTTATTAGCTACAAAAACAAATATATGAGTCGTTCCATTAAACCTTTTTGTGGTNATTCTGAAGTGGTACGTTATAATAATGGATTTATTTTATTAGCTACAAAAACAAATATATGAGTCGTTCCATTAAACCTTTTTGTGGTTTAGTTAAGATATACATCGGTTTATGGTGCGCGGAGTCTTGGTTTTAAAAGTGAGTCATGTATACGTGTGGAATCCTAAAATTACTGTAATGTTAGGCTGTTTTAGTATACAGGAAATCTATTACTAAGCAGAAAAGCATAAAGTGAAGGTCTTCATTATCACCAAAATTTTGATTAGCAGGTTGTAGTAATCTCTATTTATAACCCTGATTAACTGTGTGGAAATGAGGAAAATATGTTTGTATGGTTTACTCAATATCTCAGAACCGAAGAGTGTCTGCTTCTTTCTGCTTGAAGAGACTACCTATAAAAACGCCCAAATTTGATAAAATATTCCACATAATATACAAAAATTCCGGGAGGAGGGAGAAATAGGGAAAGGGTTGTAGTGGTAAGCAAATGTTCTCTTTAATTTGT
Organism: Clitarchus hookeri; assembly: GCA_002778355.1. Lineage (NCBI taxonomy): Eukaryota > Metazoa > Arthropoda > Insecta > Phasmatodea > Phasmatidae > Clitarchus > Clitarchus hookeri. The sequence continues at coordinate 159,679 of NQII01001736.1, forward strand.
ATCAGCCACGCACTTATTTAATTAAAAATTCAAATTCTGAGCGTATGTATCTGTGGGATAGTAATTACATATTCCAGTCTGCCACACACACACACACAATTTTTAACGGGCAAGGCCATTGAAGAAATAAATTAACTTCTCTACATCCAGTCAAATAAATACATTTTAATTTTAGGGCGAGCGAAGCCAAGGTCAGAGCTCGTGAGTAAATAAAGTGTAATTTCTTTATTCTCCCATACAGTAAAATGAGAATAAACTTAAATCATTACATATGCAACCAGTCTTTGACGTATGGTTCAACATATTGCCATGAAAAATGAGATATTTAGAATACAATGTTTACTTCTCAGTGTGATGAAAATGTGATGACAATTGCTATATTGGCTTCATAGCAAGCAGAACTTTATTAGATACTATACATTTAATTTCATCCCAGAACTTTCATAATGTAGTTCATATATAATGATGATAAGTGTGCTTGGTTTGAATTAACATAGTCATAAAATCGAACAATCTGACTATCACTTTAAGGAACATTGTTATTCCCTTCTTAGGTTATGCATTTTGGGGACTCAGTTCAGTCTGGTGTTAGTGCCTTGGAGTACAAATCGGACAATAAAAATATTATTTTCAATAATGACTTTTTAAAGTTCCTTCTGTGCTAGATGGCAAATGCAAGAAAAATTTAGATATTCGATTGTGGCGCATGTGGTGCTGATTGTGGCAATGATTGTGGTATGTGTGGTGCATGTGGGGCACATTGGTGAGGATTGCGAAGGATTTATGGAAACATTGACTCCTGCAAACTGACTCCTGCCGATTGACACTTGCATGTGATGGCCCAATGCCTGCACGTGATTGGCCAGTTGCAATCACATGGCAACTCTGTGATTGGCTGGTCCTTGTCCCCACAATGTCTTATTGATGTAATATGATTGGTTCGATGTCAATATGACATCATAGGACTTGCATGCGTGTGTAATATAGGCAGTTGTGGGGGGGGGGTAGGGTGGTAGATGAGAGGCTTAGTTTGATAGCAGTTGACGTGAAAGATGCATCGTCTCAGCTTGTGAAAGCAATCTGAAAAGATTATGGAGACACAAGTTGAGAGTCCAGTAGCAGTACCGACAGCAGTACTATCATCGACTTATTTGGCCATGACGATGACAGTGCCATCGACTTCTTCGGATGAGTCACACAAAGAAGTGTTGTCATCGACGTCTTCAGGCATGATGCCGACAGCACCATTGACTTCTTCGGATTGGTCACCTACAGCAGTGTCGCCATCGACGTCTTCGGGAATGTTCTCGACTTTTTCGAGAATGTTATCGGCTTATTCAGGTAGAGCACCTACAGCAGTGTAGTCAATGATGTCTTCAGGCATGACGTCGACAGCACCATCGAATTCTTCGGATGGGTCACCTACAGTAGTGCTGCAATCGATGACTTCGTCAACGCTTCATTACTGTTAGTGTGACAAGATATTAGCCTACAGCCAGGGTGCAAGGAAGTACGAAATAACTACTTGTGTGAAGGCTCCTTCCTGTGCTATGCAGCAATGTTTCAAATGCAAGTGTCTGTTCACACTTGGCGTTTGTCCCCTATGCTGCTCTCGGCTGCGAGATTGCCGTCACAACGGTAGGGTCTGATACGTATGCGGCCATCACTGTAGGACAGGTTGAAGCGGGACTCGTCCGAAAACACTACAGTTTGCCACTCGGCATGCCAGCGACGGCGTTCACTTGCCCATTGCAGTCTGAGTAGTTTGTAGTTTCTGGACAACGGAAGCCGACGCAATGACATGCGTGCCACCAGTCCAGCCTGCAGAAGACGGCGTCAAACCCTCGACGCAGACAAGTCCACGCCCGTTGTAGTGCTCCAGTGTTGAGCCAACACTATGGCCGAAGCTGTACGGTCCGTTACGGCCATGCGGACAAGATAGCGGTCATCCCGTACTGTGGTCACATTGCGTGGTCCATTAACCACTCGTCGCTGCGTACGACCCGCTTCTATCCACTTGTTCTATACGCGCATCACTGTCGTAGCAGCATGCCATGTACGAGCCGAAATGTCACGGTTTGAAAACCCGTTTCCCGGAGACTGAGCATTCTGCCTCGTACGAACTCACTTATATGCTGGTATGGCATCCTTTGAAGTCAACGAGGCATACTGAAACTTGCTTTCACTTTGCGTGACGGCTCTTCACTGACTGAACTTGGCGTAACACTGAAATTTCCGGTTACAAACGAGAGGGCGCTGCTGTGCCTACGTGTACGCCATCTCTCTGCAATCGTAATCATTTATTGCTGGTACACAGTTATGCACATCCTCCAAGTTTGGATTTTTCTGGGTGTTGCAATTTTCACGAATAACAGTGTAGAAGTCCAGCCACTGCTGTTTGTGGGGCTCCGTCGTTTTATACTGTATACAGTTCTCCATTTTTTCATATTCGTTGTTTACTATAGTCGGTCGAAAATGAGAAAAAACTATATATTACTAGGCAACAACAACACATATGTTTTCTTCCCTTTTTAGATAGTCTTAATTATTATTATGACATATGGTAATTTATAGTTAAAATATAAGTAAGAGTCCAATTCAACCAAAAATAAAATACTTAGATATAGAACACTTGTGATACGTGACATACTTACCCAACAACCAAACACGTCATACATGGTGTGATTTTTCAAAGGTTTGATTCAAAAGGTATGAAGTAACCGCGAATGAACTATATACCCGGTAAATAGTATTAAAACATTAAACAAATCGTAACTGAGAGACAGAGACTGTAAGTAATCGCTGCAAGAGATCTTTTATTATAAAGTACTATATATTCCAGTGGGATGGATAATGCTATGGGGTCAGTGATTAGAGAGCCTCCTCTTTTCCCTGTATTCTACTTACGTGTCAATGGCCGAAAAACTTCGAAATAACCATAGTTTCTTTACACACAATGCCCGTTTAATAAGTGGGTTATTTGGGATACTGTTAGATATAATTCATAACTACAAGTACCAAAGTTTATAACGTACGTCACTAACAATATAGTAAATATAAATACAAAAGTTTCCTAAACGGTGTTATAGGATGTGTCCCGCAATTTTATCCGTCATTTCAGAATGATAAGGTTTGAAGCCACTGAAGTAACGAGACGTTGAAGGAATTGCTGCAGTTCAAGTGGAAAAGCATTTTGCTATAGCAAAATTAAACAAGAAAATTTAGAACGCATGAACAACAGTTTATCTGTACCAGAATTAAGTTTTCAAAACAGGAAGAATGTTTATTGCATTTAGATATTTTTTGTGTACATATACTTTAATATACAGCCTGTATACATATATAGAATGTATTTGTAAAGTGTTGACACTCTTAAGCGTTCATTCAACAAAACAGTTTTCATAAGTTCTGTGCATAGAAATAAAAAAACTACTAAATAAAATTTTACGATCTTTAAGTTAATTATATATCTTATGACTAGAGACCTGCAGAATTCGTGTCATTATTTGGGAACACGTTAAACTTAAAACGCAATTTCCTTTGCAATACGTTTGTAATTGGACAATAATTTATTTGACACGCCCTTGGTAACTCTGAGCCAATAAATGAACACATCTCAATCGTGTGCCCCAATCACGTGCAGTTCAGTTAGAAAGGAAGTAATTTCACACCCATCCAATGGAGAAACGACGCTAACTCGAGTATATACAGTACTGTGAAGTTTAGCCTGATACCAAATAATAACGCGAATTTTGCAGGTCCCTACTTGTGACAAAACATACACTCAGAAAAGAATGTCAAGTAGTTAAAATATTAGTTATTGAGGTGTAATAAGAGACAAATCTCTAGATGTATTCAGAAAGACATGAAAAAAAGCTAAGATGGAAAAGGCAATGCCAGTAATTGTAATGCGCTTATATCATACGCTGGAAAATCTCAGGAGAAATTAACTTGTTCTACTGTGTAAAGATACTATCACAAGTCACACTTTGTGTTAACTAGACTCTCAAATACAAATTGAGAATATATCAGAAGAAGAATTGTAAATAGTGGTCACTTATTTATTGTGTGATGTAGTACAAACCAAATTCCTGAAGGAAAAATTAAGCTTTTTGAACGCATTTATGATAAAATAAATCTTTTGAATCTTATCATAATTTCGAAACTTTGGTTTGTAGCCAGCTGCCGCGGTGGCTGGAAACATGTTTTAGAGCTTTGCCTTCGAGCTCACATGAAGGTTGCGAGCAAACAAATACCATCTGTGCTTTACACAGCACGTGGAAATTAATGACGAACATTCAACGACATGGTAAGCTCACGTAATGTAAGGGGGAAAAAAACAGGAAGGCCATCAATCTCCTGCGTGACAGTTGGGGCTTGCTCTGCCTTTTCGATAAACTTCAGAATGTTTGGAAACGGGTGGATACGTTTAAGTTTTCTGTCAATAGAGGCTGATATTTTGATAGCAATTAGGGCGAGGGAGATATGCACCGTTTTTAACATCTGTTGCTTAATGTGAAGCTTAGTCGAACAGGATTTCCCCCCGCAGATGGACAGTTGAAAGAGAGCATTTTTGGCTCTGTCAGATACGGAAGCATGGCGTGATTTTGTAAGAGAACAGTAATAAAGATAACATTTTACCCAGCAGACTTGTTCTGTTTACCAGTTACATATATGACCCGTGTTTCACGATATAAAATCTAAATAGAGTTTGACGCTTATCCGTGGCTTGAGCGATGCACAGCTGTCATCCTGGAAATTATGCAACGCAGTATTCGATAGCACTTACGACTGTCACGCTTCTTTGTTATAATTTTTCGTTTGCAATCATCATCCAGCCTAGGTTACCGTGTTTAATGTAAACAAATTAAATTGCGGTTTTGACCCCGTACTGCTGTATTTATAAAATTCTTTTGGCATTTTTAAAATCGGTCAACAGCTAAACAAACTCATTTTGGACTTGTGCTATAAGGGGTTTTATTTAACAGTATGAAATAATAATTATCAGCCAGTCAACTTTTTCCAGTTTAAAAACTTTTCCCAATATTTGTGATCTTTGATAAATTTGTAATATGTCATTGTTATCTGCATATTGTTCATTCTTATTTGTCGATTTAAAAAAACTGTTTTTAAATTATCTAGTGTATGTTATTATCTAAACGCTTTAGTTTGGGTATATATAAACACATTTAAGGCAAGGTTGTTATTCTATCTAGAAGTTCACCTTTTTTCGATCTTCGGGTTTGTTAGTGGTGTTTAACAATTTTCAAATCCTGGGAATAAGTGGACATTGGAGCTTTTCGAGGAAAATAGCTGGATGCTAAGCCATCCAGAAAATGATGTAACAAAATTGTTTCCTTTGAGTATTATTTTTTAATTTATTAAACTATTATGTATTAACTATATAATAATTTTTACAATGCAAAATATTAAGTATTACGCTCACTGAATCCACACAACGTGTGCTTTTCCTGCTTTAAGCTTTGTTTAAAATCACAGAACAGTTTACGACTGTTATTCTTTTCAGGTATTGATCCTATCTTCTAGTCAAAAAGTAACATACCATGTTGTATTGTTTTTACATCCCATTTTATAAAGTGGAACTCATAGGAGCTTGGTTTCCTGCAGACCAGGAAAAAAACAGTGGCCCGTGGGTATGCTGTGAGGGGGTGTAGGTCTCCCATACTGTTCGACGACTGCACATTGACCCTCCAAAGAACACGCAGACGAAGTCGGAAGAACGCTGTAGACCGGCGGCCAGAATCGTCGTTCTTCCCNTATATATATTCTTATTTTCTGATCTGCCAATACACCTCTCCTAATATACCCAAAGGGAGGTTTACGAGGGGTTGGAATTCCAACCTTGGACTTCCCAAACAAATTTACATATATAAACAAATGATGCTGTTCTGTATGGTATCACCATGCCATACAATAGACAAAGGAAAGTAATTCAGCATGCCGTATGACCGGATACAATCACACATGCCTTAACGTTACTGATGTTAGGAAAAAGCTTGTTAGGTCGAGAAAACGTGCTTACGCAATATATTATACACGGTGGGTACAAGGGATCCATTGAATATCAGATTTTATGGTTATCCTAACATAAGAATATCAAAGAGTAAAAAAAAAAAAAACGTTTTGGTATCCTGTTAATGTAGTTCAAAATTATTAACGATACGCTTTAAATATACAGGAAACAGGTTTCAATTTGTAGGTAGTAACCAATTAAATAAAGTGAGAACAATAAAAACAAATGAAAGAAATCATCTTTAATAATATAATATTTTGATGTATTTAAATGTTTAAAATGTATTACATAGAGTTTAACAGACACCGCTGTATAGAGGCGTTTTGAAATAATACTAAATAAACCTCATAAGGGTACATCAACTTCGCATATTAGGAAAATTGAACTTACAAGGGTAAGCCTATTTTATATTTTCTTTTCCTCTCGCAGAGTTTTACCCAAGGTAAAATAATTTTAGAGCACCTTAACATCCATTCTGTAATAGTTTTCCAATTTACGGTACTATCACGTTGAACTTACAGAAAACTTGCATGCGGAGTAAATTATTTTTGGAAATGAACTGTACTACGTATTTGAGAAAATATTTACTACTGTTGCTAAAAAATATTTGTCGACAAAAGTTTGTTATATTGTTTGTAAAAGAGTAACATTTTTGCACCTTTACAGAAGACTTCGTAAAAAATGCATGTTGGACTGTCATAAACTTCGATGTTTTTTCTGAATGGTTATACATTCTTGGAAAAGAAGTTATAACTTAAAGTTTAGGGCTGATAAAATATTTGTCATATCTCCGCCATTCTGGAGGACTCCAATGTCCAGGCCCTTTCAAATCACCAATTTGCCTAGGGTAAGCATATAGCTTCATATTAGTCCCAAGGCTGTGTTTCCATATTTGGCCTCTAACGTACACTGAAGTATAGCATCTATTTTAAGGCATATTTTCTTATTACCACCATTGATGAGACTGATTTGTAAAACGAAGAGAACTTCATTAAAATAATAAACAAAGAAATGCTCTCAAATAATAATTAATAATCACACAGATAAAGTTTCTTTCCATGAAGTTCAAGAAAATGTACAAAAAAGATTCAAAACAATGAATAATTTTGCATTTATTTAAAAAACCCTACATAATATACCCGTCTATTATGTGCTTGAAACACAAAAAAAAAAAAAACTTCAGACGAGGTAGAAATGGTACCGTCAAGAGATTAATCTCATAAGAAATTATATTACGGAATCCTCATACATGTTAACAACAGCCTACTCAGAGTGCTATATCTTACCATGTTCTGTCGGATGGAAGCAAAACTAAGAAAAACTTGTACACAGAACTTTTCTACAGAATTTCCACTAGTTATTATAGGACCACGTTTTAAATCCCGTAGATATACGCAGTACGGCGAAAACTCTCACGCCAGTCAAGTGCTCTGCCCGTAGCGGCGATTGAAGACTTTATGTGCGAGACAGCTTCTCCCTTATCGCTACCTTGCTTTTGGGTCTCATCTAGCACCAAGCAATTGGGAGCCTTAATACCTAAGGTCATTACAAGGGCGGACAATCATTATCATCATAGCTCTTTGATGAGGCAATTACGCCTTTACCTTTCTCGAAGTCATGGCATCTCTTCCCTGGGTTTTCATGGACCCCCCTCGTCGACCTCTTGTTTAATAAGCGGACGATAAAGAACTTAATCTAAATTTGTTATTACAGAAGGCATGACCTCACCGGGAATTCTGTCTGTTAACCTCGCCATCTTAATTCGGGGTTGGGGTAGCCGTGATTTTAAAATGAACTGCAAATCATACCTTGTGCTGATGACGCACACTCGCAGAAGCAAAAACTACAGTACATCCGGTTTTTACACAAATGCCGGGTCGTGAAATACATACCATTTGACATTTCCGTGTTTTACACTTTTATATCATATTAGTAATAGCTACTATTTTCATATGTTCAATGTATCACTGCGTTGTGTTATAGTTTACACGCCGGCTTGAACGTATGCAACCGTATAAATGGGTTTTACTTACACTCAAGATGGACGGCTTAGTTAGCGAGTATGTATGGAATTTTAATGGCGTGGCAGATGTACCATTGCGATCATACATTAGAAAATTATATATAATAGTTTGGTAAATTATACACGACAAATATGAATTATGCAGATATACCTTGGTGGCGGCATCACGGACAACATTTGAAAACATATTTTCGACTTATGGCCTACAGTGAATATGATGGCTGTATATGCATTTGTAGGTAGAATTGAACCTCCAATTTATTGTAAATATTATTATAAAAATATTACAATCTAAAATGATTTACTGGATTATATGTAAATGACGAAATATCTGCCATCCTTATAGCTATTTCTATTTTTTTTCACGGAAATAAAAAGTTGGAGCTGTCAACTGTATTTTGCCATAACTGATGTGTTAGAAATAATTAGTTGTATTTTTAAAATGTATTATTAGTTATCATGTCAAAATTAACAAAATATAAGCCTTTGTAATTATTCGGTACACAAAATCCTATTTACAATTATTTTATCAACCGTTGCAATACCTGGCAGACGACCACACGCATAACAGTCCATATACTACATTTGCCTAATAACTAAGGCGCTGATTCCTAAGGAAGATGTCCCCTACGTAAAACCTGTAGGAAAACGCTTTAATTTACACGAAGCCTAAATTGGAATTTCTTGTTCCATTTTCATGAAATGATACATGCTTGAGCTAAAGAAATATTAAACATCACCTAACAGAAACGATGGTCTTCATTTACATTTGTGGGGGAAATTTGTAGCTCACAACAAATTACTAACTGTATGGCGATATTAATAACCGCATTGTAGGTAACATAAAATTTCGTCTTGATTGTACAGCCTCAGCTACGCCGTTCGCAATAAAATCGAATGCAACTATTAAGGACGGAGTTTGAAACCCTGGAGTGTAGTGGAGAGATTTGGGCGGCTCTTAACAGCGAGGTCTTGAGAGCCGATGAGGGTGAAACGAGGTGAGTATGGAGCAGAGCCAGAATTAAGGGGGGTGAGGGTGGAAACTGGAGATTCTCGAGAAAACACGCCGACCGGCACGCTTCCCACATGCGAAAAATCCGGAAGCGTCCCCTCTGGGAATCGAACCAGATTCAGCCATTATCTGTTCAGTGCTCGCATTTCTCTACGCATGTAAACAGAATACAAAAATATAAGGTTATATCTCTAGTTGTTTGAAATCGTTTATAAGATTTTTCCGTGACTTTTGTTGCAACTCCCTTTGGAAAAGGGTGACTCCAAATTTAGACAACCGTAGGATATCTCTCAACTGTTGAGTGTGTTAATCGGCTACCAGGTATTAAGATAGTTCTGGATAACGTTTGTTGGGTTAAGTAATTTTTTGATAATACAGCCATTCATTGTTTGTTAGAAAATTATCGTTTTGCGTAACTGAAGCAAAGAATATGTTGTAAAAAAGTATTACGTAATATGCAAATTTGGTTTCTTTTTCATTTCCAACCGCTATACGGCACACAAACATATGTGAAACAGTAATCACAAGTTAGAGTTCACCGCATGTACAGCTGTAAACATGGATGTATTTCGGAACAAACTAATCAATTTTATAAGTTAACAAGTTTATTATAAAACTTAGATAGATATCATAAGCAGTGCCGTACCAAGCGAACATTTATACCAAAATATTTTTTACTTGTCAAAGCCAATTAAACAAATGTAATTTTAAAATTCATGTGATTTATATGTACACAAAACAAAACAATATTTATAAGTTAACAAATTACAAAACTAGCTTAAAGACTAATTCATATTTAATTTATGCTACAAGTATAGTTTTGTAAAAAGGTAGTGTGTCAGTAATGTTGTTCGAATTGACGAAGTTATTTAGTATGTATTACAATCAATAAGTTAGTGGGCAGACGCCCCGAGAGTGGGCAACAACGCACCACGGGACGGTTACTAAGTTCGTAGACTGACCGCATAGTGTCGCTGTGGTGCACTACAGCAGGTAGGTTGCACCACGGACAGTTGAGTGCATGCGGTACAGTGTAAGCGGGACGACTGCCTCAGTTGTGAAGGGTAGTTGAATGCGAGCGACGCAACACGAGAAGGTTGGCAGTTTGATCAACGTCGGAAAAAACTGCGATAGGACAGGTCAAAAGGCAAGGTGGCGATTGAACTGTTCTTTGACTCACTGTCATTGTTCACATCACCCCCACAAGGAGCAACTTTTAACATGGCCCGCTACGTGGATATCCTTCGCTGTCTAACGCGATGCGATTCGTCGTAAGCGTCCTGAGTTGTGGCGTAGGAAGAGTTGGCAGTGGTACATAACAACGCCCCTGCATATCGCTCTGTGCTTGTTCTCGTGGGATCGGCTCTCAAGACCTCGTTGTTGGGAGCCGCACAGATATCTCAACTCCACTAAACTTTCTCAAGTGGAACTGGCAAGCCAACAGGTCACCGTGTGGCCACACCCCCCATATTCACCAGATCTCGCACCATGCACACACTCTCTCTCTCTCTCTCTCTTCCCCGCTTGAAAGCACATCTACGTGGACGTATATCTCATTTGAATGATTAGATAATCACTACCACAACAAAAGCCGTGCAGTCTCTTCATGCTGATATATTTCAGCATTGTTTCCAACANATGATTAGATAATCACTACCACAACAAAAGCCGTGCAGTCTCTTCATGCTGATATATTTCAGCATTGTTTCCAACAGGTGTACCAATGTTGGCAGACGTGCGTAGCTGCCAACGGTGACAATTTTGAGGGACAATGTGCATCTGTGTAATTGGACTCCTTGGTGCGTGGCTGCCTACACTCGGAGCCTCAGTCCACTAATTTATTCACTGTGTTAGTATTCTGGTAGAATATATATGTATATATACGAGACTTAGTGACATGTCCCGTCTTTCTATCGCCAATATTCAATTATTCCTGTTGAATTAATTTCTGGAAAAGTGTTGGGATAAGTGTGATAACACAAGGCAAACGTTCACGTTAATTTTAACGAGTTGAATGACAAACCGTCCTTAAAATAACCCTTTCGCAATTCCATCACAAAACTAAATGAAAAATAAGGGTGACCACTCCAAATATTTCAATAAAGTACACTAAATAAGCGATAGACTTTGCATTAGTTGCATATATTTGTTCAGTTACACAAAATATAGACAATCCCTAGAGTTCCTTCTTCAATTCTTTCTCTAATTTTTGCAATAAACTGATGATTCATTTCCGAATTGAGAGACATAAATTACCCCCAGTAAACGCTTAAAACGACTAATTGATTTGTGTCGAAACTGCACCCAAAGTTTTCTTTCTAATTCATATTCGACCAGCATAATCACAATTGAGTTAGTAAGGTATGTACAATGGGAAGTGCTGCAAGAGGGAAATATTTAACCAGCTGTTAATGTAATGATATGTAATTGGCATTAAAAATATATTTAAAAAAATTTAAATAATACAATTTAAAAAGTGGCAATGTTCGGGTATAATGCTTTACCGCTAAGTACACCAAGTCTAATATTTTTCTGCCAAAATATTCGCTGATAAAATCCTTTTTTATGTTTCTACATGACAATATATAAATACATTATTGTAATTATTAAAAACTTTCCAGTGCAGTAAGAAATATACGCAGCTGTATTACTTAGATATACACATTTGAAGGAAGTTTCGTAATAACGCTAAACAAATGTGTGACAGAAAATTATCTGGGAAAAGAGTTCAGAAAGTTTTTATACTTCCAATAACCTTTTGACAGCCATAAACTGGCAAATATACGACAGTTTTTATCTCGCGCCTTCCCCAAATTGATATTTTTACACTTTTTTCTCACAAATGTCTAACATTCAATAAAATGTTACATAGCAAGTGCTAAAATAAAATAAGTTAACTCACTTGGTTATAAACAAAGCAATATTTTTTTTGTTGGCTGATGACTGTGTGTTATTTCTTAAGAAGNTAAGTTAACTCACTTGGTTATAAACAAAGCAATATTTTTTTTGTTGGCTGATGACTGTGTGTTATTTCTTAAGAAGTCTAAAAATTGCAATTGTATCAGTTTGCAAGATAGTACATTCATGAGAAGTTGAATCAGATATAGCATATAGAACCTCATTTCGCCCTGATGACGGGGATGATGTGGCGTGGCATTAAATCCACAAGGAACCTGAACCGGTCGGGAGATGTCACGATCCACGACCACTGCACAGTCTCCTNTGGCGTGGCATTAAATCCACAAGGAACCTGAACCGGTCGGGAGATGTCACGATCCACGACCACTGCACAGTCTCCTACAAAGCTCGAAGATCGGGTCGAAGCAAGATCCGCGACGCGCACTTCCCTCTCGACGGCGTCCCAGATGTGTTCGATCAGGTTGAGGTTGGCTGAGCTCGGAGGTCAGCCAACCTCAAGTGCGTGGAGTGTTCATCATAACACTCGGTCACAATTCGGGAGCTGTCATCCGGTGCATTGCTTTGCTGTAGGTACCAATTTCCTGCAGGGTGCTGTAGGCGCAGAAATTGGCACAAATTAACTGCCAGCAGGTCCCCGTATCGTTTGCTGGTGAGAGACGATGGCATGCGCACCAGAGAACACATTTCATCACGAGTAAACAGCCTCCATACGAGGATAACACCGCCAGTTTCCTGAAATGCATCCTGCTGAAACGAGGTATTCATCGCTCCACGTGATTGGCAACAGACTCATACCCTACCATCTGCGTGTACCAACGTGTACCTCGACTCATCCGTCCACACGATCCTTTTCCATGGGTCGAGGGTCCAATGGCGGTGTCCCCACGCTCACGTTATTCATTGAGCCCTGTGACCTGCGGTGAGCAGAGGTTCCCTAGTGGGGTGGTGGAATCTGTACCCAATACCGAGGGGGTGGTTCTGGATGATATGGCTGTTCACAGGTCGTTGTGGTCCAGCATTTAGTTGGCGGGTGATCTGCTGCACTGAGGCCTGTCTATCAACTGTTACCAAACGAGCTAACCGACGGCGACTCCTATCATTGATACGTCATGTGTACGTCACAGAAGTTGTCCCTGGCGGGGTTGGTTAACCCATATCTATGAAATCATGGTACACTCTTTACGCGGTGGGCTATGGAAATCCCAGTGGCCCACAATTTTGGATATGAATACGTCTGGCCCCAGCGATTTGGCAACAATCAAATGCGCTGTGATATTTATTCTTCCCCATTATGTACTCGACTGTTACTCATAAGATTAGTATAAGACCTGACGATACCCCAGTCATGAGTGATNATTCTTCCCCATTATGTACTCGACTGTTACTCATAAGATTAGTATAAGACCTGACGATACCCCAGTCATGAGTGACCGGGAGCTATTTCATTCCAAAGGACGACCACAACGCCATTTCCCCAACATGGCAGGTGTCTATGATTCAACTACTCATTAGTGTATTTACTGGTTAGGAATTTTAAAAATTNCCAGCGATTTGGCAACAATCAAATGCGCTGTGATATTTATTCTTCCCCATTATGTACTCGACTGTTACTCATAAGATTAGTATAAGACCTGACGATACCCCAGTCATGAGTGATCGGGAGCTATTTCATTCCAAAGGACGACCACAACGCCATTTCCCCAACATGGCAGGTGTCTATGATTCAACTACTCATTAGTGTATTTACTGGTTAGGAATTTTAAAAAATAGACGCAAAATGTAAGCACCGAAAATCACAAAATGCACGTGATAACCTATTTATGAATTACTAACTGAATACTTGCCAGGAATGAAGAGTAGAGCAGGTATATTTTACATCACACTAAGGAAACGAATTTATTTTTCATGCAGGATAACAAACATGTCACCCTAAATCTATGAAAAATTTAAAAAACTATCTTTGTATATAATTATTACTACACAAATATTTGTATGAAACGTTTGCTAACCCTGCTTTACCTCTACTACAACTACTACTAAAAATATCATGAGAGATATGAATAGGTTAACGCCAGACTTTCGTTTTTAATAAATGTGCTACTTACAACATTATTGACTATAATAAACTAAAAAAACGCTTACCGGTATGAGTGTCACTTTATTATTTTTACTATTCAGGTAAAATGAGGAGAAAGAGGCTGTTGGCTGAATATGTATATATATATATATATTTTTTTTAAACTTATTTTGCAAAATTTATGAAAAATCTCTTTTTTACGCAGAGTTTATTTATTTTTTACTAGTTAACACTGAAACGCGTTGCTGTGGCATAAAAGATTTGGTTCTATTCATTTCTGTGAAATTAATTGAAAGAAGTATGTGTATTTTCAAAATCTTTATTATTGAAGTACTTGTTTGTATACAATGTTTTTAGTTTTACCATCTTCCGCGCGTATGAATAAGTTGTGTGGTTTTCCTACTCTAGAACGCGACACATACAATTGGCCGTGCGAAAAACATTCTCTTTCTAAATCTATTCCACACATTTGCAATGACTGTCCTTGAGCTTTATTTATTGTCATTGCAAATGCCAATCTGACTGGAAACTGTGTTCTTTTAAATTGAAGGGAGTTTCTGATGAAATAAATGGAATTCTGGGAAGAAGCACATCTTCTCCTTTGAAAGCACCTTTCAAGATGGTAGCTTCTATAGTATTACCCATCTTTTTTTTTTATTGCGAGGCGTGTGCCGTTGAAAAGTTTTGGTGGATTGATGTTACGAAGTAAAATGACTGGCACTCCTATTTTCAATTTTAATATACGTGGAGGCAAACCTGGAACATCAAGCGAATTTAAAAATTCTGGCGGATAATTTACCGCTTCATTTTCATGTAATGTTACACATGTGACATGTTCGCTTGTCGATAAGTATCGACATATATTAGTATCGATATATCGAGCGTTAACGTACTTATAAGTATCGATATATTGTTATATCGATAAATATCGATATATCGTTTTTATATATAGATAGATCTGTTGCTAGGTTGCTACTTTACATTGTTAACATTGCATTGTTGACGTTGCATTGTTGACTAAGGCGCTTTCTGACGTGAAAGCATGGTAAAAATGAGCTTTTTGCAGATTTTAGTACCTTCGCAGGTAATACAGATAAAAAAGAAAGGTGTACAAACACTCGTGGGAACGAAAGGAAGGTTTATAAGAAACATAATTAAAATCTGTTGATTTTTTCGGAAGTTACACGCGTCCGAACAAACGGACACAAGGTTTATATGTATGTATATATATATATATATATATAGGTAGATCACTTGAAATATATAAGAGCTATTTACGGATCACAGTAAAAAATTAAGTGACGTGCCAGTAGGAGCTAAATACGTTAAACGAAAATAAAAACTAAAAGTATTACCAGAAAAAAAAACACATAACGGACTTCTACATTTTTTTTCAGTGTTAAAATTTTTAATAAGCGTGTCCTATCGTCTGATATTATTTCTCATAGGGAATGCACTTTACGCGTAGCAGTCATAACATTGTTTTTATGTGCCCAGCGTGGCAAAGGAGCGCTTCTATTTGTTGAGAAATCAACGTAGCTTTCTACCACGTGAAATATAATTTAGGAGGGAAATTGCGAAATAGATAAACGTTTTGCAGTTTATATTATTTAAGTTTGGTTTTGTCATAGTAATTACAAGAGCAAGAACGTTAATTGGTTTTTGAACTCCTTTCCGTGCATGATCTTAAAACCCTATGAAAAACGTATCTACGCCGCAATATTTGTACCTGCTATAGTTTTTTTTATCGATGGTTAAACAACTCACTGTAAATTACGTCTTATTATATCACAATCCTCAAACTGTTTCTCGGAATTTCAACCCAGAATTATCTGAGTTGCCACAGCTCGGGCATCTAATGCGACCTCAGCGAAACCTTCTAATGTAAATGTAATTCACGAATTAATTGAAACTGACTTTAATAACTGAACAGTCTCTCTCGTATCCCTAGCGTTGCTCGCGAGTAAATGTGAGTAGCTGGCTGACGAGATTTCCCTTGCTCTAACTCTCGATAAAAACTTCCTACAGAGCTTCTTGTGTGATCAAACAGATTCCTCTCCTCCTTCTTCCCTTCCCCTTCTCCAACGCTTCCTCACGAACAGCCCCGGGCGACGTATTAATGACGTCTCGTGCCAGGCGTATCGAATGAAAAAACTCTCCACACCCAGCATCCTCCTCCGACGTTGCTCGACAAAGTTCAGTCCAACACAATCAGGACCTTGAGGCTGTGTAACAGCACACAATAAGACACACACTTCGCCTCCTCGAAACATTTCGGAAACTCCTCTTGCTCTTGTTGTTCGGGAGACCTAAATATTTCCAAACCACTATTATTACTCTTCTCCAACGTTAACCCATTATAACCCACCAGTAATTTTGGTCGTTTCTCTCGCTCAAATGCAATTAACACCAATTTTTAAAGTTTTGTAAATTGTCCTCGTACTCTTAGCAATCATAATTTGAAAGGATACGCCCAGACTGTATCGCGTCTGATAAATGTGGAATATTTCGGAATAGAAGTGGAGAGATATGGGTGTCTGTGTCTTAACATTGAGGTCTTGAGAGCCGATGAGGGAGAAGTGAGGTGCGTATGGAGCAACGCCGGAATGCAAGGACGGGGAAACGGGAGATCCCCGAGAAAACCCGCTGACCAGTGGCGTTGTCCGGTACGTTTCCAACATGCGAAAGTTCGGGAGCGACTCAGCCGGGAATCGAAACCGATTCCCCTATGCGGAAGGCGAGTAATCTGACCACTACACCACCGCGGACCCTTTCGGAATAGAATATCACAGTAATGAATACGCGAAGAATACACGCCAGATAATTTCTGCTTCATAATTTAATTAAAATAATCTGGTAATGAAATGTGTTGCTTCAAAATTAAAACTTTGAAAATTTTATTGCTGTGGGTTAAAGGCTGAATTATAGTAACAAACAAATCCTTGCAAAATCATAGCAANCCAGATAATTTCTGCTTCATAATTTAATTAAAATAATCTGGTAATGAAATGTGTTGCTTCAAAATTAAAACTTTGATAATTTTATTGCTGTGGGTTAAAGGCTGAATTATAGTAACAAACAAATCCTTGCAAAATTATAGCANAGCAAAAAAAAAAATGACTTCCGTAATAAAACTTATTACTTTAAAGATAACTTCTCAAAACCTATAATTTTCTTTATACTCGGCACTAATATGAAAAAAAAAAACAATAACGGTTCTTAATCTAAGTAGGTAGGTTTCAATTACTACTGGGTAATAACAGAAAAATTATAAAACGTTTTATTATAAACTTAAATTAAGCGTAATGCAAATAATTGGTGCAAAATATTTCAATATACATTTACAGAGATTTGCAAAATTTTATTTAAATTTAAAAAGAGGACAAAGTCATACGTCAATATTAATGTCAGAATGGAAAGTTATTATGTAAATAAGCAAGTGCGTTCTAACAGTGATTTACTGTATTGAAAGGTATATTTTATAAATAAAAACATGTGAGACGCAAGGTTTATAGAAAATTTTAAGAATCCCATCATACGTAGGTAACTACTATAAAATACAGTACATATAATTATAGGAAAGTTTTACGAAAATCTAGTTTACAGTACGCCCTACTGGTATATTACGAAAATTCGTTTTCACGCAAAGACAGCCCAACGTAGTAAAGTACAATTAAAAAAAAATTTAATACCCCTTTTGAATGTATTTCAGCCTTTGGCTTTGTCTTCATACCGGGGAGACACTGTGCACAAACACTGCCCGGCGAAGTCATCTACGGAACCCGATGTCTTCTCTTTTAATGAAGAGCCTGTCTTGTAAAGACTTCGCCTGGGGCCGCTGCCACTCCGCAGATATTTCACCTTGTTGCGCGGTAACAAGAGCCCCGGCTCCGGAGAGCAAAAAAAAAAAAAGGAGGGGCAGGCAGTGTTTAATTGCATTTGAAATGACGCGCCTGCTATCCACAAACTTGAAAAGGCATGCCGCAAGAAGAATTTTAAGGGTAGTGCGTGATCAGCCGAGGAAGCCGTAGAAAATAAAAAGTTATCTCATTTGGCTCGGTTAACAATGAACAGTTCTTGAATCATAAAATATATTGTATGTGTGCCTTTCTTCTTGAAGTGTAAATGGCTTTCTGTTCTTAGATATGATTTGCATTACAAGGACCAGTAAGAGATAATCGCCTATACTCAACCAGATTTCAACGTTTTTTTTGTGAACTTATAAATACATTTTTATAATTTACATATGTGCATTTTGAACAGTGTGTATTATTTTACACCAGAATTATGTCCACTTGCAGTTTATTCAAACTTTTTAAATCAAACCTTTGAAAAATCACCCTATGTTAGACGTGTTTGGTTGTTTGCTAATAATGTCATGTATTAAAAGCTTTTTATAATTGTGTAAATATAAAATAACATTATTTTTAGTTAAATTGAACTTCTACTAATATTCTGTGTATAAATTTTAATATTTCATTAATAATTCATAGCAATAAATATAAGGAGAAAAACCGTGTGTTGGCCATGCCTAGCAAGAAATAGTTATTACGGAAAATAATATTAAAATGAGTGCGCACGAATCCGATGTGGTGTATAACTTTCTAGACTTAGGTAAGTTGTGTTTGAACGCGGCGGAGGAATTACCTTGAAGTATAACTTTAGCAGGGCCGCAGAAAAGCTGGAAGTAACCGTGAACAGCCTACATAAGAAAATTTGCAGGAATAAATTATTTTGTTGAACTCTTTACTAGANCGCAGAAAAGTTGGAAGTAACCGTGAACAGCCTACATAAGAAAATTTGCAGGAATAAATTATTTTGTTGAACTCTTAACTATATTCAATTGAGGAAACTGGTTGCTTAAATTGGATAGCCTGTCTCTGTAATTGGCTCAGTTATATGATGGGATACTGGAAGTTTTTAAGAAATACTGCAGTGTACTAATTTATTTGCTAATATCACACTGTTCACAGAAGTACTTTTTCACTCTCTTCTTAACACCAGCGCATTTAGAATGCACCCATGACCTACACACAGTTCATGCACTGTCTCATGCATTCAATGCTTTCCTCTCCACACAAACTGCAGAAACATATACTTTCATCTTCAATTGTTTTTCTCGCCACTCCTTTTAAATGTTCAGAAGCACACACTCTGTCAAACGGACGTACACATTTCCGTTTTATTTGTATTGATATGTTTTTTTTTGTATGGGTTGGTTGTTAATTCAGTTGCAGATCATGCTCTTCTTCTCTTCAGTTTCCTTAGTTTGGACAAATGGGTCAGCATATTTTTACCCCAGTGTTCACTTTCAAAACCATTCTTCTCTCTGGGGTCGTGTTGTTAGAGGTGAGTACAATTGCATCTGTTACTGGAGTAATGGCCTCTGTTGGCGAATCTGTGGCTGGATCATTTTATTACTTAATTGTTTTGGTTTAAAATATTATGAGCTACAGAATGTTTGTGAGTGAAGACTGTACAGCTGTACGCAACGCGTTCATTTGATACTCCAATAGCCTGGCAACTTGAAAAATGGTGACAGTGAGCCCATAATGTGTTCTTGATCATAGTAGGTCTGATATGGCTTGAAGGAAGTTACGTTAAATGGTAGTATGAGAATGAAGTTGCAAAATAATGACACAATTATCTCTAGTGAGTAGTGAGGCTTCCGAGTTCTTACTTTGCGTCACCAAGGTGTTAACACATGCTAACGAGTTTCTCTTCCGCAGTCGTAGCTTCGAGGTCGATAGCCATGGAAAATTTCATAAACATGAATGGGCTGGTCTTTTTGAAGACAGTGTCATGAAAGTGGAACTTCACGCATACCAGCCATTTTTTATTGGGTTATACATGTTACCCTAGGAAGTTAGGATAGCGATCCAACACCTAGATAACTACACTCTCCCATGTCAGTCATTCGTGCGATTCAGAGGGACTGACGAAAGAAAATAGATCCAACCCAGCATCGATGAAAACAGCAAGCAATGGTATTCTCCACCTTATCGATCGCACCACGAATGTGTTCAGCGGTGTTGAGGTGGACCAAACAATAGATTTTGGCGTAATGAATGCGATATAAAACTAACTCTACCGCACCACGAACGAGCTGTCTGCAGGCAATATGGTATGGTGGGTGATAGAAGATGACTACAGTCTTCTTATAATATACCCCAGAGGCAAATTCGGGGTGTGCACTCCTGCAGCGATGTTGCTGGGATTCGCAGAAGACTACAAACACACTCATCAATTCAAAGTAGGAACTAATACTGCTCCTAGCAAATATGCAAGCACATGCCATTATGGGGATGGGAGAAAACCTGGAGACAGTGGAACTGGAGCTACAGTTTATCGAATGGACTCTGTCCCATGTTCAGCTGAGCACTACAAATGCATCAAGATGCTTAAGAATGTGGAAAATGGCAAAAACATCGGTGTGACTTTCAGATCACGGAGTCTTGAGACCTACCCCGGAATTCCTGCAAGCCAGCACATCAACTATATGGTTGAGTCCAGCTTTGCTACCGAGAAACCAAGGTCCATCATTGTCGAGCAACAGACTGGGCGACAGTACAATCTGAGAGTGAGTTGTTCGCAGTTCCAAATATGTAAAATAGAAAATGTGAAAATGTTTTTGAATACTGAAAGCTATCCATATGTGGACATGAACACGAACTTTAATAGTGGCCAGTAACTGCCACATATAAAATTTACGCTCACTTCCAAAATGCATATTATGGGCATGCCCAGTTCCCGATACTGAGTAATGAACATCTTTCAGGAGTTTGTCCTTGCTCGTGGTGTTCGATGTGAATAAACAGGACGAGTGAGTTTGAACGTGATCTGTTGCAGAAATCCATTATGAATGGATGTATTACTGCACACATTTATGCTTTCTATGTGATACTTTACAATCGGCACGCATCGTACAACTGCCGAGACAAAGTCATGAATATACTGTTGTGAGCACTGCAGAGAGTATACATACCATGGTCCATATGGTATATGTTTGGTCGGCATCGAGCATAGACAGCATCAGGATGTACTGCAATCTGCAAGGCTTCCCGAGTCAGAGGGACTACATGCTCAAGGTGTCATAGTGTCCTACAACGACGGTAGCAAGATGCGCATGATCAGAAAAAATATCAGAGTGATTTGT
Organism: Clitarchus hookeri; assembly: GCA_002778355.1. Taxonomy (NCBI): domain Eukaryota; kingdom Metazoa; phylum Arthropoda; class Insecta; order Phasmatodea; family Phasmatidae; genus Clitarchus; species Clitarchus hookeri. Next base: position 180,900 of record NQII01001736.1, read on the forward strand.
GCAAAGACAAAATGGAAATAATCGACATGCATTTCGAGTATGGCTGTCCTTCGCTGTGCAATCTGAAGAAACTTTTTGATGACCTGCATGGGCATGTCTGCGACAGGTCAGAAGCTAACTGGGCATATGCATTGAGGAATGTAAACTACTCCATAAATGGTGAGCCTCGTTCTTAGAACAGAAGTTGACTGTCTATGACTAGACGCAAAGTCACCCGAATCGGCCTCGAGATGTAAGAAAATTTAATTTTTATGCTGTGGCACACATAATTGACACCCAGATACCCATAGCATATAATCGGGAGCAATAGACGAGCTCATTTAGTCGCCACCTGGAGATCCATTCGTCAACATGACTCCATTCTGTCCTACTAACATTTACACAAACGCCAAGCTGGACTATGGTAGCGTGAATTATATTTTCATAGCAGAAGATGGCTACCTGCACACCTACACTGAGACCTGTGATGGTGGCAGCATGCAGCGCTGGAGATTCACGTATTTTCCAACCACCTGCGAACCATCGCAGTTTCAATTGGAATGCCTGGGAGCATCGGTCAGCATTGTGTTCCATATCATTCCACAGATGCAGCTACCCTGCACTGTGAACAAAATCATTGCCCTAGCCCAGAATAGTCTGCCTCAGACTACCATATATGTACCAGACTGTGCTGTGGAGTTGCCCCAGGCAGAGCATGAACTGTCGGTCCACTGCCAGCATTCAGGGTCCACCGACGCCTCCAGTCAGATGATCGGACACTTCTGCATGCAGCATCGGCGATGGGCACATGTCAGTGTCTACCACAGGTGTTTCTGCTTCCAGTTCCAGAGATGAACCTGCACCCATTCACCGTTGCCGACACCTGGCGACGTGTACTCTAGGGGCAGCCGATGCTGTTTCCACCAACACACAGTTCACTGTTGATGGGCATGACTGCGGTCCTGATATTGGCGAGGCAGAAGTCGCCGAACCATCTGTTAAGGAGGAGGAAGATATGCAATTTGGAGATGATCTGGTGGCCGACCAATGGGGGACTGGTTGTGTGGCTGCTTGTGTCGATGAATACTGCTACGATCCTGAGTCTGGTGCTACATTTCGCAATATACTGATGCTTACCATCTTCGCGAACTGCTTAGCCTTGCTCGTGATAACCTACTGAGGTAGTGGAATGCATAAATGGTTTTTGGTAACTGGAGACAACAAATTTTGAATTTTATATATTCTCATTAAAATTTTGGGAAAAAATTAAAATATGGTGTTTTGTCTTTTGTTTTGACTATGTAGTATATAACTAGTGTATTAAAATATGCGTTAGTTCTTATTTATTTTCCCTTTACTCATAGCTTTAAATTTAATTATTTTTTCTTAAATTTTTAATAAATCCTTTTTGGGGGAAAAGTACCTATACCAAAAAATGATTTCAATAAAAACAAGTATTTTTAATACATTTTTTAAAGTGTTCAATAAATCCGTAATGAGGAAAAACATTATCAAGGGCATTAAAGACCTTGAATGTGCCTATATATAATGCATATGACATCGAAAGGTGTTGAAAACCACATAAAGAGGTATGTCAAGAGGAAGAACGAATGGTAATCGAGGGCTTTGGCTGGCCATTCGATTCGGTTGATCATTTAAATTTAAGGATAAATATATACAGCCTACTTACAAAATAATATGATGTCCTCTTCTTGCCTTCGTAAATCTTCGCAACGAAATATTTGTAGGAATATATAATGTTGTAAATAAAAAGAAATATTAGACATTATGTGTTTTATTTATTAATATATTTTTTAACCTTTTCAGACCCTCTTTAATTAATAATTTCAGGTGTTGCAAAACAAAAAAATTATTATGTGTACTGTGCCCACAGGTAAGATCATTGGTCATTGTCGTTCACAGTGTGCAGTACAGACAAAAATTACTCATATGCGCATAATGTACATAATTGTGTACACTATGCATAAATGGTTTGAAACAGGTTATGAGAAATTACCTGTTTGATACAATATATTAATGAAATAATATTATCTGGATATTTTTGGTTTTTATTGTATTATTATAATTTACATTGAATTTTAAAAACTTTTTTTTGAACTTTAAATATTGTATGTTTTTCCTCAGATTATTTACGATAGGGTGGGATGGTGATAGGGGTGAAAGAGGTAGTCGCAGAGGGGTGAAGAGGCGGTTAAGTGAGGGGGTGTAGGATGGGGGTTGAGGGTGGAGACATGACCGCTGTTCCACTTAATCCACTGAACCAGGCTGGGAGCATCGAATCCACTTGCTGCTCTGAGAACCTTTTGGCTCTCGCATCGAGGAGCCTCAAATCCACTTACAAGGATTCAATCAAAAAGTTTTTAAAATTTTTCTGATTTTTTTTTTTTTGGGAAACGTGTGATTTTGGGGGAAAATCAGCAATTTTTTAAGTGATTTCTAGGGTAAAACTGGTTATTTTGTCGATAACATGGCCACTCCAGGGCGTCGAGAGCGACCCTGGCTGTGACGTCAACCGAGTTTGTAGACGGTTCCAAGCTTCGATACCTGATGCATGTGCCAGAAGGTACATAACCCTACTACTTATCCGAAACACTAGTTTATCACAAACCTTGGATACATTTTTTTAGATAGAACACTGAGTCATGATAATGTGTAACGGAACAAATATCTGTAAACACCACAAATCCTGTCGGTCGCTATCATAAAATTATTTCATTGAAATTTCGTCATATTCTCCATGACGCTGTAGCATACTTGAGATTTAAAAGATGGATTACTAACCTATATGTCACTACTAACTTCGCACATTTGTCAGACACTCAGTGTTCCATCTCCAGTATTTGTAATAGACTAATGCTTCAGGTCCAGTTGGGGGTTTTAGTTAGTTTCCCCTTCTTTCAGTTACCTTGCTTCTTTGCTACCTCAGTTTAAACCTGTGTTCCCCTTATTCTTTGCCTACAGAACAGCGTATTTCGCGCTGGCATGCCTGTTTAGTATTAGTTTCATTGTTTTTGTTCCCTGTCTTTGTACAAATTTCGTGCCAATAAACAAATTCTCAATTCAATTCAATTCATACTTCAGGTCCAACTTCAAAAACATGTACCGCTCATAGGATTAACTTTAGACCATAGGTCGTACATACACTGAAGAGCCAAAAAAACTGGTACACCTGCCTAATATCGTGTAGGGCCCCCGCGAGCACGAAGAAGTGCAGCAAGACGACGTGGCATGGACTCGACTAATGTCTGAAGGTATGCAGAAGGCATTGAAATCTGCGACAATTTCAGAAAGGGTTGCACGTCTGTCACGTTTAATGATTCTCGTCAGTCGTGGTTTGTCCCGTTCTTTCGCGATCTTTTTCCGGCCACAGCGATGTCGAAGATGTGATGTTTTACCGGATTCTCGATATTCACGATACACTCGTGAAATGGTCGTACGCGAACATCCAAATGTTATCGCTACCTCGGAGATTCTATGTCCCATCTCTTGTGCGCCGACTATAACACCACGTTCAAACTCACTTAAATCTTGATAACCTGCCATTGTAGCTGCAGTAACCGATCTAGCTGCCGACCGCATCGCGTTACTCTGTTTGGTTCCATACCTCTGTTATTTGCATACGCACGCCTATACCAGTTTTTTGTCTCTTCAGTGTATGTTTTTACCCTTTTTTTTGTGGTTAACTTGCAGCCGAAGTTTTTCGGTCTAATTCAGATACATTTTGCACACAGTATACCTTACAAAAAAATGCGTGACAACAAAATTGATTGTAAGCATTTCTACTACACAAACGAAGAAAATTACGAACAGAGAACCGTGTTTCAAGTCAGTTGTACGTTCCAAAATAGAAACTGTTAAAACTGCTCCAAACCAGTGAATCCGAATACAGATCTTATGAAACTGCTCCATAGGCATCAGTAAAATTTTAGTAATTTCTAAGGAACTGGTAGTAACAGATATCACTGACATCCGTTGTCCGCAAACATCAAATACAAATCAATTCATTTTAACGAGAATGCTTGGTTTCAGAAGGCTCTCATTTCTACAGACAATGTTTGTGACCAGCAGTAACATCCATACCAAAGTCCATACAGCCACATTAAGAAATACGCTCCATATACATTTTTGCTGTTTCCTGACATTCAATATACACGGATAAGGAACCCATTGGAAATGTACCACTCAATTCCACTGATTATCGCTGATTAAAATTTATAGTGTACCCAGTCATATATCACAAACTTCATGCTGTTGTCATTTTGTAATGAAATTCTAATAAATTTGCAAATATTTGCTACAAAGCTTAACTATAGGCTAAAGTAACGATTTTTTATATGATCTGAAATGCTTCTACGTACCTTTCGCTGGCTGAAATCATAGAGATTTTGAAATAACTTTCTTTTAGTTTCCTACTTTTGGAAAGACATTCAATTAGTGTTTTCTGACGATTTTTTATAATAGATGTTTTGTGGGTGGTCACTTTAACTGCAAGCGTGATAACATTAGTAATACGCAAGATGTTCCCAATTACGAAGGAAGTTATCTGGGTGTAAATAATTTACATTGAAATAGAAATAAAATTATATATGCACATGTATCCTCTGATGTATCATTCTTGATTTATATCGAAGTATTCCGGCAGTGATAGTTGATCTCAAAACGACAATGAAAGTTGGTATGCTTTTCCCCCCATTATGGATGGTTCTCGCTTTACAACCCATCTAAGATTCCATTTGAGTTGATAGGTATTAGTTTTGCATGAAACTTTTGTTCACGTAGTTGCTATCCGTACCCTTGTACTAGCAGTGAAACATTACGCCACGTGTAGTGCTAAAATATCCATGCAATAGATGCGTTTCTGCCATGTAGCGATTGGAATTAACTTCCATGATTACAGTTTGACGTGAGAAAAATATGAAATCTTTTAGCTGAGCAGTTCTTCACGATTGACTTGAGTTGGATTTCAACAGTGCAATGAGACTGGCAACCTACTCTCTGCGTTAATATTGAACCAGTAAACATAGGGTGTATCTGCTGCAATCTGTTGACATAAACAGGTCTGTAATCTCATAATAAACAATCGATCTTACAAAGTATGTTCATATGGATTTCTTGTGTCGCTTTACGATGTACTATTCACATCCCAGTTACTCGCCACATAAATTGAAACATTCTATCGTTGTAATTCAAAATGAATGTCCATGCATTCTTCTTTTAAAAAAAGTCAGAGCCCTTAGACTTACATACAGGAGATGTTACATGGTAAAAACATCTTCTTTTGTCAAGAGAATATTATATTTAATGAAAATCGTGTTTTACTTCATAAAAGTGGGGATGAAGTATTGATTTCACGACGATTTGCATCTGCGGTGAGAAATGTTGTGATTTATTGTGTGCTTAAATATTGTGTACATTTTACTTTACATTTTACTTATATATTGTAATACCTGCTGATTTAAGTGTTCAAACTTTACAAATGTGATTCCTGATACATGGTAATATTCATACAATGTCAAAAAATTCAGGCAGATAAATTTATCGCTTCATACGCTCGCATTTTATGTGTTTTTTTTTTTTTTGCTGATAATTAAAAATGTTCCTTAGTTCATATATTACTGAAGTATTTGTTTTATTTTTCGTGTTACAGGTAAAATTAAGTAAATTTTGCTGCATATGAGATTATGTTTATTTGACTTTATACTTGGTTCACATGTACACAGATTATACCAAACAGATAGACCGGAAATTTGAACTGCCAATCAGTAACCTCCCTCCATTTCGCTCGAGCCACGCTGTATACTTAAGCTCAAGCAGAAATTTTTTGCTCGCGAAAATCGAATTCTTCGATATTTCCAAGAGGTCCACTGTTTGGCATGTTACATGGCAATAGTTCCATGTTTTGACAACGTACATTTGTGTAACAAACTACGACGGTAAAATATGTGAATTAAAACATTAATTTTACTCAAAACACTTTAAAATAATGTACTTTGGATATGAATCGACAGGAAGTACTAAACGATAACTTTTTCTGGAACTACAAAACTAAAGTATAGACAATTAAAAATAATTCAATAAAAATCGCACCACACTGGAACTACCAACGCAAAAAAGAAAAAAATACATAGAAGCGTCTGGTTTGTAGTCCACCGGTTATTTAAAAAAATCGGCATTGAAAACAACGAACAAGCGTGGTGGTTAACTGAGCAGACCAAACAACAAAACGGTAAAGCAAGAATTTCGCTTAATAGCGTATGACCCTAAAAAATTAATAAATTTTTATTTGTACCAAACACTTTTCAACTCATACACATTGTTTGTGATGACATATTCCTCGAATAAAAAAATTTTACACTTTACATTTTTTGAATAATTTGATGTCAAATGCAAAATTCTTCTCTTTTGTTGCAGCTGTAATAACAAATATTACCTCATTTGTACATATGAAAATATGTATAAAGTAAACTAATTCCACGGGGGTACCACGTGATACATTTATGTAATCATCACAAAACAAATTTAATATAAAGACATTTTTGCATATTTTAATTTTTTTTTATTTATGAATTATTATTTAGTGACTACATGTATGTCAAGCTATATCCCACAGCATTAGTTTATGTTGTAAATATTTTCATCTGTACAACTTCGTTAGTATTTGTTATTACGGCTACAAGAAAACAGAAGAATTTTTTATTCAGAAAACATAAATTGTAAAGTTTTTTTATTGGAAAAAAATGTCATCACAAACAATGCGTACGAGTTGAACCATGTTTGGTACAACTATAAAATAATAAATTTTTTTGGGGTCTTACACTCTCAAATGCGAACAACTGTAGGTTCTGTACGCTTTGTCTGTTTGGAGTAAATAGCGCAATATTTGAATCAAGCTTTACCGCTGTTTCGTCGCTACGATGAAAATTTTTTTATCCCACTATGCGTAGTTAGTTCACTTACCAGCCGTCCACACATGCAGCGGCATTACCGTAAGTACCGAGTAACGTGTCGACCGCTACTTTAATTTTCTTTATTTTTTTTCCTCCGTTTTGTCCCGGGGCGTTTCGTGACGACACGACGACCGGCGAATCCCATGCGTGCTTTCCTTCTTCCTTACTTCCGATCGCAATTACACTAATGACAACTGTTTCCATGCCACCTTTCACTTCTTGTCATGCACGTCCACCAATTTTTCTTGCGGGTAACAACTTAACATGGCTGGCAAGGGGCGGGGACGGAAAACATGCGGAGCCTTCGCCCGTTTCTTCTTTCTCTCGCGGCCCCTGATCACAGACGAGAACAGAGCGATGGCGCTTGCAGATAGCAGGCAAAACGTATTTGCGAGGATTAGAAAAAAAAGAGGAGACATGTAAATGAGAAAAAAAAAAAAACATATGACTCCATTGCGAAGGCTTTGACGATATAATAATTATTGTGATTATATCTCCGTGTGTGGCGTCAGAGTGCCACCTGCGACGGGACATTACAATGCCTGACTCGCGTTCAGTAGGTCGCAGTTTCGATTGTGCTGGGGGTGATTTCTTTTGTTCAGCATATGTACTCCACCCTGTCAAGAAAAACTTCCGTCGTTCTCCAGAACTCTCCGTAAAATTATGGATATGTTGCTTTATCATTAACGGACTTTCTGTACATTTCATACAACTTTCCGTAAATTAATGGAACCGTCACGTAAATGTTCTAATTACTTCCAGTTAAAAAAGAGATTGCGGGGAAAAACTTCAACTTTGTTATGCAGGTGTGTTACAACGAGCATAACAAAGATATTTATAAAAATCAAAATATTTTATTCCGGAACGAGATTTTTAACAATAACATACTGTACGAAATACGGCGACGTCCGTATTTTTATATTTATGGAGCTCAGCTCCATTTGTCGTCGTTACGTAGAGCATTTTCACATTTTATGTGTACATTCGCGTAAAGATATATGTAATAGTGCATGTTAATGTCTGTGCAGATTCTTAGTATATGCCTCCCCATTTATCTAGCCATGAGATAATGATCATGGCCATTTAACGGTGCTCGAAGGAAACAGTCGGCCTCCCGTGGCGTAGTCGGTTGGTGCACCGCCGGTCTGGTGTGGGGGATTTTGGGTTCAAATCCCAGGTAAGGCATGGGTGTTAGTTTAAATTATATCATACGTTAGTTTTTAAACCGTCCCCTGCTAAGCCTCCAGGCATAACACCGAGGGACGTTAATAAGCCCAATACAATACAATACGAAGGAAAAAATTCAAGACTTTCTTATGTCTCTAAATATAAACAAAACTCTAGTTATACAGTCTTTTATTTTATAAGTATTTTAAAAGCGTCATAAGTAAACTGTAGGCTTATATTTTTTGTTTTACCAAACTGGCTGAAATCAAAATATAAGGAAGCATACTGCTCATGATTTTCAGTACTACTTTGGTGGCGAAACCTAATTTTTCGTGATCAATCGGTGCTAAAAAAAGTTCAGATTATACAGGTATATTAAATGTTAAAATTACGTAACTTCTTTTTATTTTGTATGTTTAAATGCAAAGTTTAATGAAACCAAAATCTCCGGCCGTTACAATTCAGCCGGTGTTTGTCCCCCAAAACGTTGCTGAATTTGTTACGTCACCAAGTAGGCCACCGGAACTGCTGAAGAGTCTTCTCTCATTTGTGTGTCTGATGTTGCCAGTGTTATCAGTGATGCGTGAACACCCTCGCAGTTCCACGTGTTCAGACCCGGCGTTACAAAATCCCAAATATTGTGGGAAAATTGTGTGGCCACTCTCCATGTTCCAACATTGCACTGATTTTCTGCCAATATCACTATCAAAAACAACGTGGTTAGGATTTAGGATAAAAAACATTTTTTATTTAATAAGACGCTTTAATATTTTTCTACACTTCCATCAACCTGGTTTTTATTCAAATAGTTTATATTAAAGATAATCAAAGTATTAAGTATTGTTATAAGACACCGGACGCGGGAGTGGGG